>CM077164.1:19656946-20019975 GCA_039583875.1 Platanthera guangdongensis
GAGCCACCAGCATAAGATGGATACCTCCCCCCTCTCTTTTTCTCATTTTTAGTGAACTGAGAATGCTATTGGAGCCTTTGCTTGTTCACGAGAGGGGTAGCTGCGCGCCATTAATGCAAACAATAAGGTTCTCAATGGAAAGATAAATGTTGTACGGTTAACCTCGGTATTTACATAAGGGTTAATTTTTTTTACAATTTTTTTGACAGTATTTGATGAGATTTGAATGCATGACTGAATTTGTTTAGAAAAGAAGAGTTTAAGGTGTAAGTCGGGTTTTTTTGCTGTAAAGGTAGATGGTTTACTTAAACATAGATTGGGAAGTTTTCTTGACAAAACAAGTTCCACACAAGATCTTGCATAAAACCGCGTTAATTAGTCTACACTAATGTTTTTACGCCTTTGTCTAATTATTCTCGACTATAACTTTATTGCTTGAGGGGTGGGGGGTGGGGGGGGGTGGGGGTGGGTGGAGAATCTACTTGGGATTATGCCATTGTTAAGAGATATTTGGAGGAAAGAGAGAAAAAACAGTTTGAGGGAGAATCACACTGAGTATTTATGAAGAGAGGATGCCATTGAATAAATAGGAGAGATAATTAAGCACGAGGGCATCTTTCAAGTGTACTATAATTTAGGCTCTATTTGGCAGGTTGTTTTCAGCGCATCACACCGCTATTTATTGAATCGCCCCGCCAAACACATTTTTAGGCGCATCGGTGTGCTCAGCTGCCTCTCCTAAACGTTATTTTTAGAGTTTTAGGAGTCGTGATTTCGTTCCATGGCTCCTCAATCACGGAGAGGCGCGATTCGATTTCGCTCTAGGAGAAGAGATGCGCGTGAGGCCTTGTTACGATGACGCATCTGCCCCTTTTCCTGCTCTCCTCACGCGGCCCGATGCCCTGCCTCCACCTCCCATCCGCCGCTCCAGCCTCCCCTTTTCCTGTTTCTCTGTCGCGTATTTCCTCTTTTCCATTGCCACTCCTCCCCCAATTTCTTATCTCCACTTCTGTTACACCCACCCGTACCCCCACTAAAAACAAAATCACATCACACTCTTTCTCTCATGACAATTGGCCCTGTCCGCCTGCGCACTTCAAATTTTTTTCACTATCGTATGCAATCAACTACCAGCCCGCCCCTTTCTTTTTTTTCTTTATTCCCTGCACTCATCGTTACACCCACCATGCAATCCAATCCAATCCCCACTATTTCTAATCATTGTTTTAAATGTCCTCCAACATGTCCGACATGTTTCCCGACATGTCTTGTTTTTTAGAGCAAAACGATATTGTTTTTTTTAAAAAAATAGGTTTTGTTCTTTTGTAAAATATAGACAGACATGTCCGATTTTTTCCAATATATCGGCCGAACACAACATTTAAATATATTGTTCGTTATTTTATTTTATGTTATATTAACAGACTAGTAGTATATGTTTAAATGTCTATATATTATTATTACATATCTTTAAATTGATTAGATTATTGTTTCACTTATTTAATATTTTATTCTTACAACCAAATGTGTAATTATTTCATATTACAAAAAAATATGAACGCATTTAATACATTTATTAGTTGATTTTTTTATATGTTTTTAATATAAATTTAATAAGTTAAAAAGACGTATAATCAATTAGTCGTGCATATTAGGATTGTCGGGCCGGTCGGGACCGGTCTTTTTGCCTACCAGTTCGGACCAGTCCTGGTCCGGACCGATTTCCTTCCCTTGAGGAGGACCGGCTGGGCCCGAGGATCGGTCGTCCCACCGGTCCTAATTGATCCCGAACCGGTATTTTTTCATCCACCTCCACATTATGCCCAAGTGTAAAAGACCGGTTTTAACTTTCAAATTTCCTTCTCTTGAAGAGGACCAGTTCAATGATGAGGAGAAGATGCAGTTCAAGGCATTAAAGGTCACCTGCAACCTCAACAATGCTGCGTGCAAACTGAAATGATCGGTCTTTTATCAAAGAAAGGTCTTTTACCGGTCCGATCCGGGACGGTCTTTTACGTCCCGGTACCGGGACCGGTCTTTACATTTCCCGGTCAGGACCGGTCTTTTACATTTCCCGGTCGGGGGACCGGTTTTTACATTTCCGGTCCGGGACCGGTCTTTTACCGATCCCGGTCGGGACCGGCCTTTTACCGATCCCGGTCCGGGACCGGCTTTTCCTTTTTACCGATCCCGGTCCGGGACCGGCCTTTACCGATCCCGGTCCGGGACCGGCCTTTTTTACCGATCCCGGTCCGGGACCGGCCTTTTACCGATCCCGGTCCGGGACCGGCCTCTTCTACCGATCCCGGTCCGGGACCGGCCTTTTACCGATCCCGGTCCGGGCCGGCCTTTTACCGATCCCGGTCCGCGGACCGGCCTTTACCGATCCCGGTCCGGGACCGGCCTTTGATGAAAAAGGGGGACCCCTTGGGCTCCCTAGGACCGGTCCGGGACCAGTCCCTAGCCGGTCGAACCGGGCTAGTCCCAACCGGACCGCTTAGGACTTGTTTTTTTGTGCACGCCTATAATCAATCAAAGTTTTTAACTTGTAAATCATCTTTATCTGCAATAAACTTATTTTTATCAAAATATTTACAATGTATCATTTTGTATTTGTTAATAATATTTTATTTTAGATGCCATTCGATTTTTTCGTAATATAAATGACTCATTTTTATCTAAATATTATATTATTTTTCAATTTTTATTACATATTATTATGATTAGTATACATAAAAATAAAAAAAAATATTTATAAAGACTGAAAATCCGATATTTTGAAATATCTCTGACATGTCTCCGACTTTCGACATCCGATATTTAAAAACTCAATCCATATGGATGTCATTAAAACATTGTTTCTAATAATCTGTATTTGTCCGCCCCCTCCACCGACATTTTTTCCCGACTCTACCCGCTGCCGACATTGTTAAAAGACCCCGACATATCTAGTTGTCTTGACCTTTGGGACAAAGTCAATTTTCAAGAGCGACATATTGTTACGAAGTCGCATCCGCCAAAGTACACAACCTTGCAGGCGTCGGTGGGAGCGCATATGGAAGCCGCCATGATTAATGCTTGTAATTAATGATATTAATATTAATATGAAGGCATCGGGAGAGTGCAACCTATGTTGTTAAAGGCGCGCCTCAGGCTCCAGGCTCAACAGCTCAGAGGCTTGCGCCCTCGTGCGCCTTTTTTGCGCCTTTGGAGCATAAAAGGCACGTCTGGTGTGCGATTTCTGTTGCAAACTTTTTTTCCAAAAGGAAAAATAAATAATGTAAGAACTCAATAAAATTTGATTGTTTAGTGTTTTGTGGAACATAATTGAATGTTAAGATGTAGATATGATACAAGTGACTACATTAATCTATTTTTTAAGAGAATAAATGATAATATTGAAGAGCATAAAAGGCACGTCTGTGTGCGATTTCTGTTGCAAACTTTTTTTTCCAAAAGGAAAAAATAAATAATGTAAGAACTCAATAAATTTTGCATTGTTTAGTGTTTGTGGAACATAATTGAATGTAAGATGTAGATATGATACAAGTGACTACATTAATTCTATTTTTTAAGAGATATAAATGATAATATTGAATGATTAATGAGTAGAATAGATGAACAATCTGATCAAGAAGATGAACTTATGTTTGATGCTATTTTTTAAATGAATGTGGTTGCGTCTTGCCTTCGTCAGGCGCGCGCCTGCTCCTTGAGCCTTGCGCCTAGGCTTCAAGACCCCTTTGCGCCTTGATGTGCCTTGTGCCTTTAATAACTAAGAGTGCAGCATTGAGACCTCATCGATGGCCTTAAAGATGAAGATTTGAATCTCTTAAGCGATCAACATAAGATGGATACTTTTGTTAATTTTTCTCCTCTCTCTCTCCTCTCTCTCTCTCTCTCTCTTATTGTGTAATGAACAATACAGTTCACAATGGAAACAAAAATGGTTGTGGTTAGCCTTGAATTTTTATATAAAAGTTAAATTGTTTTCAAACTGTGGAGGTTTGAATTTTGAAGAGATTTGAGGGATTGAATTTGTTTGGGAAGAAATAAATTAGGAGACAACTTAGAGTTTTTTTGGTGGGAAAAGATGGAGTGTTTACCTAAGCATTGATTGCGAAGTTGTCTTGGCAAACAATGCTTTTTTGGAAGATCTTGGGATAAAAACAATGTTTATTGTTCCTAGTGATGAGTTTTTATGCCCTTGCCGCTTGTCCTTTCTTATAGTTTTATTGACTGACTCACTAGTTTTGATTCTTCTATGAATGCATAATCATAGACATCTCCTTTGTACTTGAATAATGCTCTGAGAATTAATTTTTCTCTCCAATCAATACGTAACCTTTTTGGCTTAAAAATTTCATTGGAAATATTTGTTTATTAAAACTGGCTAAATATCTCAACAACTCCAAATCTCAAGAGGTGCTCTCTTAGACCTAAAACTTTTACATCTATCAGCGTCATAGTGTACATTGTTTACTGTCTTGTTTGTCGTGTGTTATCCATTATTTACATGGTGTTCTGCAATATGATCTCTATAGAAGAGCAGCCTTTGACCTGTCACAGTTTGAAAATTTTTGCATGCATGTCTCATTTGCTAATTCCTAGTTTGGAACTTCACTGGTTTCCATCTTCTGTTTCGATTTCAATATGTTTCTGTTGTTGAGCCATCTTGGTCTGCCCTATACTTAACATTAAGATGGAAACTTAGATGCTCATACACAGGAAAGGAAAAGTAAGCAAATTTTTCATGATGTTCTCCCATAAAGTAATGAAAGATCGGGAGTGCTGTGATCATAATTGAGGATAAGAGTCTTACCTCAACGTGAAAACTATCAGTTTGAAAATTCTAATGGTCTTCCAGGCTCCAACAATGTGATTCTAACCAATTTATAATATGAAGGATGTACTTATCTTGGAGCATATGACCGTATCATCACTGACATATTGAATTGTCCTCCTCTAGAGGATCTCAAATGACCATAAATTCCCTAGGTCCATTGTATAGAGATTGCTAATTTTTGTAATTATGACTTCCTTGTAAACAGTAAAAGTTACCAATTTATATAAAAGATTATGAAAGTTTCATCCCTATGCCGGTGTAGGGCTGCAAGTTGAGTTGAGCCGGCTCGAGAGCTCGACGAGCTGGCTCGAAAAAAACTCGACTCGAGCTCGACAAACTCGAGCTTGCTTTCGAGCCGAGCTCGAGCCCAATAAGCGTTGTTCACGGGCTCGCGCTTTTATATATATATTTTAAATAATATGTTATATTAATATTAAATATATTAATAAATAATATATTTATATATAATAAAGTTTAATCGGTTGTCTTCAACGGTTTCCGAGGTCTGACCCGCTGACATGGCCAGACAGCTTAAAGTTTAAATATATTAATAAATAAAATATTAAAAATTTAAATAATATAGTAATAAATATATTATATTAATAAAAAAATATTAATTTGGAACATGGCCTTCATAAGAATGTTAACAATTTTCCCAACAACAGGAACATGTCTTGATTTCAATTTCTTTAGTTGAACCTTTTCCTAAACAAAGTGAAAATCGTCTTCGATGTCCTTGGTACGTTCATTGAATACATGATTATTTGTAATATGGATAGCAGACTGACTGTCGTAAAATAGAGTGGCAGGAGAGGAGAGTTTGACACTCAGGTCTCTCAGAACGCTTTTCGACCATGTAAGCTCAGAAATGACGGAGGTTATCAAATGATACTCAACTTCGGCAAATGAGCGTGCTACCACTGATTGCTTCCTGCTTCACCAGGTGACAAGTTTTTCACCGAAGTATAATGCAATATCCACTAGTGAAATGACGATCATCCAAAGAACCAACATAACCAGCATCAGAATAGGCAATTAGGGATAAGGAAGAGGAGGGTTGTGCACAAGCCCTTGTCTAGCAACAGTCTTCAGATATCAGAGGATGTGTTCAACTACCTTTAGGTGAGAGATCCATGCAGCATGTATAGATCGATAAACAATCCCAACGACAAAGGATATATCAAGTCTTGTAGCTGTAAGATAAATTAGCTTCCCTATAAGACGACGATAATACTCTGGGTTTGGAGGGAGTATATCATAGTCAGAGGTATGCACACAAAGCTTGTAATTGACATCCATAGGTGTGTCAGTGAGTTTGCACATCCAAAGTAGCCAGCGGTAAGAAGATCAAGACAGTACTTCCGTTGAGATAAGACAAGACCATTAGGACGCCGGGCCGCCTCGATATCAATAAAGTACCAGGATTTCCCAAAATATTTAGTCTGGAATCCAGAGGCCAAGTGTTTTTTGATCATGCGTATGTCTTTAAGATCATCACCTATAATCAAAATATAATCAACATACACCAAGAATATCACCGTGTCTGTCCGGTAATGTTGAGTGATGTCGAGTGAATAGAGAGAAGTCAGTCGAGCTCCGAGTAAAGCTAACATCACGAACATTCCGATTAAACTTGTCAAACAAAGCTCCAGGAGATTGTTTAAGACCATAAAGAGATTTTTTGAGGTGACATACAAGAGACTCCATTGTGGTCTCAAAATCGGGAGATTGGTGCATGTAGACTGTCTCAACAAGGTTGCCCTTCAAAAAAAACATTTTTGGCGTCTAATTGATGTAACTGCTTCTGTCGATGAACAAACAGAGAGATCAAGACGCGAAAAGTATTCAATTTTGCGACTGGTGAGGCCTCGTCGTAGTCGAGACCATGTTGCTGAGTAAAAACCAAGAGCCACAAGATGAGCTTTTAGGCGTTCAACCGTCCTATCCAGACCATACTTGATAGTGAAAACCCGCTTACAAGTTACAACCCACACATGTCTGGCCAGGAGGAAGAGGGACAAGGTCCCATGTGTTGATTTGACCAAAGAGTAACCATTTACTCATCTATAGCCGCCCGCCGCCTGGATGCTGAAGAGCCTTCTGCAGAGAAGTAGGTTGGGAAATTGATGACAAAGGTGTTGCAAATCTGTGAATCATCGGAGACGGGCGATGCAATTATACGTAATTAGATAATGGGTGAGAAGTAGAAGCTGGTGTCCAATCAACAGTCTGCGGAGCATCAATAGTAGAGGGTTACTGTCGTAGAGTATTTGAACGAGGAGGACGTCAAATGGATGAGGCAGTTTGGAGAGTATGGTGTCTGGAGTGGGTAGGAGAGGAAGAAGAGGAGAGCAGGCGGAACTAGGATTTTGAAGTCGCACGGGCACAATCTAGTACTGTCAATTCGGGGGGTTCGGGGGGGGGGCAGCGCATGAGCGGGGGTTCGGGCAGCGGCCCCGAAATTTTTTTTTGCAGGCGTGTGGTCCTAACTCCTAAGCAAACTAAAACAGAAAACGGGGAACAAGAGTAATTACCAATGTGTGTTAAGCAACACAAGACGATGGGCTCCAAATCAAACCTTCACAATGGATTCCAGCAACACAATGGTGTGTACCTAACATTAAAATGCTCAAAAATTAGCACAATGGTGCGTTCAAATCAACCTTTAATCTGTACTGAAATTTATTGAAGAAGAAGAACCTCATGTCCAGGGTTAGTTCCGCACAAAATCCGGTCGGGCACGTGCCGAAGAAGAAGAAGAACCTCTGTTCATATTCCGCCCAAAACGGTCGGGCAAGTGCCCTACCGTGCCTAGGGCTAGTTCCGCCCATGGAGGAGAGTGAATAGGAACGACAGGCGTACTTAGTATAAGAGTTGCTGGAGTGATCGTAGGGAACAAGTGAAATGGTCTGGTCTTGAGGAAGGTACTGTAATGCCCGAGGTCCGCCATAATTTACATCTTTATTATGAGCGGGTTTTCCACTAATTATGCATCAATTGTAATATGTAAAGTACGAGAAGTGTACCAGGAGAAAACATAAAACAAATTTTTATTTGTGTAATATAACATACATCGGTCTACATCAAGTACACATCGGTCTACATCAAGTACTCCACATAGGTATACATCAAGTACAGTCTGTAGTATATATAAAACAAGTAAAATCAGTCGCTAACCAGTGGACAATTCACGCCTTCCCTTTTTCTTCGATCTACCTTCGCCGGTATCCTCCTAGCGGGGTCTGGAACGTTGGCGGTCTGATCGTAAAATAGAAATCAACAACCAGTTAGTTTAGAAAATTAAGCGAGTTTCTTACCTCTTCAACCGCACTGCAGTCAGACCAGAAAGTCGGCAGTAATAAACAATTAATCAAATCTATATCAAGATGAACATGGATCTAAACAAGAGAGGTGAGCTATGTTAATAGAACATCGATAAATAATTTTTGATATTAATTCTTATTTCTTTCATTCTTATTCATAATTCTTCTTATTTTGAACTGCTGAGGGTCGTTCTTCAATTTCTCAAACATCTCGACCCGTCAGCTCATCATATCAATGTCCACTTTAGGGCACTCAGAAGCGCAGCAGGCTTCCACTCCTCCTAAATTGGACAATTCTATTTCAAAATTTGTAGGAGTTCAATCCCCCTACGAGGTGTGGGAGTTCTACCTCCCTCGCGAGGTGTAGAAGTCTGTGGCTTTTCCCCCCAAACACCACACACACACACACACACACACAAGGCTGACCCCTAGCATTTCGATGCGTTGATGCACTCTCGATTTCATATTCTATTCACACTCAATTCATATGCATTTAAAATATAGTGAGTAAATATATAAATTTCCCCTCATAATTTCTATCCCTCGCTATTCTAAGTTTAGTTTTTTAGCGATTTCATATTTTCAGTGATTTCGATTCTTCGAATTCCTTTCAATTCTGAAGCAATGTCATTCAAATAAGTAGCTCAGAGTAAAATAATGCATTTCAAATATTTTGAAATTAACGCAACAAGGACTCACAACAAGTTTTCCTTTGCCCCCGTCCCTCGTAGGATTCTCGTCGCGTCTATCGCCGGACGTCATCCTCTGTTGTATCAAAAAATTATTTACTTTATGGTTGGGCCGAAAATAGGTACGAGCGGAATCCTAAGACGGCCACAACTACGACCTCTAGGAGCTGCTTAGGGAAGGACTAGCTTCGGTGACACAACGAAAGTAAATTCAACTCAACGTTTAGCCATAATTGATATCAATCAACTACAGTCACTTGGCATTTCACTCCAACCAACAAAAGGCACAAGAACAGCAGTTCGGGCAGCAATCGCAGCACAAAGGGTTGTTGTTAGCCGCACCATGGGCTGCCCATAGCAGCACCAAAGACTACCAACAACAGCATCAAAAGCTGCCATCAAGAGACACTAAACCAAGGCAATATCCCCTCCAATAGCAGTCGGCCAGCACACACAAAACCAGCCAACACCAAACTTCCGGCCCTCAACACCAAAGCAGCCACCACCAACAGCTGGCCAAAAAGGCAAGAAGAGATCCCCCAAAAGTCCATGGAGAATCAAGGCCAACTCAAGCCATAAAAAAAATAATTCAAAACCAATCAGCCAAATTTGAAAGCCCTAATCTTATCCCTTCCAACTTGCAACATAGTAATTCACAGTTCAGCAATCATAAGGAAAGAAAGGGAAAAAGGAGCTCACAGTGGAGGTGCAACCCAAAACTGCCGGCCAAGTTTAAATTTCCAGCCATGTACAGCAGCGGCTGTCCAAAAAATTGGCGGCAGCTGCACCAAATAAGCGGCAGCAGCACCAAATAGCCAGTAGCAAGCAAGAAGATGGAGGAGCAGGTAAACCCTTGTGTCTCTCAGCTTATCGAGGGCTCCAGTAGCAAGCAAGAAGATGGAGGAGCAGGTAAACCCTTGTGTCTCTCAGCTTATCGAGGGCTCCAGGTGACAGAAGTGAAGGTATCAAATAAACATAGCTGAATAGAGGACTTAAATCAGTCCACCGCCTCTCCAAATAATGTTACACCAGCCACCGCCTCACATAAGCTCCGCTTTTAATTAAGCCAAATCAACCTGAACCAATCTTAAGTTTCCGTATACGGCAACCAGGGCAGCGCAACATAATTCTATTAACGTAAGAAAGCCCTCAAATTTTGATCCAGCCGGCCCATGTGTTCCAATTAAGGCCCATTTCTGACTTACTCAATAATAAGTCACATGCAATATTATCTCACGACATTTAATTGAACATGAAACGAACGTCACAAAATTTTCGAAAAAGCTCTCAACATAGGGGAATAATTAATTTTTTTAAAGATAAACAAATATTTATTTAGAATACAAATCGAGTTCTGATCTTACAGTCACATCCGCAGACGTAATGGCGTTGTGATCGACGAAAGAATAACAGACATTGCCTTTCTATATATGTGCGGGGCTAAGGCCAACATAATCTGAACATGGAATCTGGGGATATCCAACAAACATATATCTAGTAGCTCGAGAACAAACTTATCTGTGGAGGGGCTAAGGCAGTGAACATAGCAGACACAACCAATGACGTGAGGTAGTGTGAGAAAGGGCGATGTGTATGAGAAAAGAAGACTAAAGGGAGTCATAAAGTTTAGAATAGACGAGGGCATGTAATTGAGGAGATAGTGAGTGGTAGAAACTGTGGAATGCCAATAAAGCTTGGGAACCTATATCTGAAACATAATTGAGCGAGAACCTCAAGAAGGTGATGATTCTTACACTCATCCACCTCATTTTTTGGAGGGTGTATAAGCACAAGAAGTTTGATGGATGATCCCGTGCGCAGTACACATCTTGAAACACATAAATTGTGCGTTCGCGCTCATTGTTGATCCAAAGAGCTTTAATAGGTGTGGAGTACTGTGTACGGGTCTCAATAATAATGAAATGAAATACACGAGTTAGTTCAGAGCGATCACAAAATAAATATAACTATGTCATGCGAGAGTAATTATCATTAAATGTAAGAAATTAATGATGATCAGAAATACTAGCTGTTTTATAAGATCCTCAAATATCAGAATAAACTAAAACAAAAAGAGCACTCTTCTGAGTACAATAAGGGAGAAAAGAACGATGATGATTATTGAAGATACAAGATTCACAAGCACTGTTTTGAATGTCCTCCAACCCATCCGATATTTTTCCCAACATGTCATTTTTGAGAGACAAACAACAAATTTTTTTTCTAAAAAAATGGATTTACATTTTGCAAAATATAAGTCGACATATCCAGTTTTTTTTATATTTTGGCCGACACGAATTTTAAATATATCATATGTTTTTAATTTTATGTTATATTAACAGACTAACATTATATATTTAAATCTCAGATATATTATATTATGTATGTTTAAATGAATTAGATTTATTATTTTGGGTTTTTAATGTTTTATTTTTACAATCAATTTTGTATCATTATTTAACGCAGTTTTATATTTCATATTATAAAACTGTGAATAAGTTTTAAATATTTATTAGTTGATTATTTGTATATTTTGAATATAAATTTATAGGTTTGGAAAGACTTATAGTCAATCAAAGATATTTAACTTTTAAATCATCTTTATTTGCTATTAACTTAGTGTTTAAAAAAATTTATTATACAATATCTTTTACAAGACATCTTTTTTTATTTATTAATAATTTTATCTTGGATACTCTTCGAATTTATTTTGGAATATACATGACTTATTCTTCATTTATTTGTTAAATTATTTTTTATTTATTTTTTCGAACATATAATTATAGTTAGTATACATAAAAAAAATTATTTATAATACGTGATTCGATATTCCAAAATATCTCTGACATGACTCCGACGTTCGAAAGCCGATATTTATAAGACATCTTATATGTCGTCGACATTCTATATTTATAACCTTGCTCGTGGGTGAAGTCGGCGAGGGATAGATCAGGAATTAGCTTTTTTGAGAACTGGGAGAAGTGCATGCCCGAGATGTCAGTGCCAATCAACAGAAGTAACGAAGGAGAGGACTGTGAGTGGAACGTCCAGAGTGTAGAGCTCGTTAGACAATTGCCCTTTACCAATGGTATTATGCGTTCGCCAATCCCGCACAACAAAGTAAGAGGAAGAGAAGATTACAAAACAATCAAGGTCTTGAATAAGATGACTAATAGAAATAAGATTGAAATGAAAGCCCAAAACATGAAAAATCGAGCGAATGGAGATAGGTGAAGTCAGGGGCATATCTCCAGAGCCATCAACTCGAGTGGTGTCACCATTTGCCACTGTGATGAATTGAGGATGCACAAAGTCCAAGTACCGAGGAGGCTTCTGTGGAGTGATATGATTTGTGGCTCCGGGGTCCACAATCCAAGTTGACTCTGGGATAGACAAGAGATACCTTCATTGGAGATCGACGCAACATATTCAAAAGAACGACTGTTGAACCCCTGAAGATGCTGGAGCCGGGTGCATAAGGTATCAATGTCCGTGTGGGTGGTGGAAGGTGCATCGAATGCAATGGTGGCATGCTGTTGTGGAGGCACATCATGCTCACGATAGCATGTTGCCTCAAGATAACCATCCCAGTCACAATAAGTACACTTGGGATGCGTCTGATCGTTGCGACCCTTGCCCCGAGAGCCGGTGCGAGCCCCACAAGCCGGTGGATGAGTGGGGTGAGATGTAGAAGAGTATTGAAGAAGAACCAAAGAGACGGTCTCAGGAGCATCAGGGGGGGTGTGACCTTGAGAAGTATGGAGCACGCATCCGAGAGATAGGGGACGATGGAGGAAAAAAGGATATGGGCGCGGATGTTGTGGAGATGAGGCGGGACACGAGCCATCATTATGGCGATACCAACAACTTCTTTCAGGGCACATTGGGTGGCGAGATCCACTTTGAGCGGCTGGTGTTGAATCTAAACCTCGACAAAATGTTTGGACCTCGCAACAAAGGAGGTCAGGTTGTCATCCACCCCCGGTTCAAAAGATTGTAGGTCTGTGGATATATCAAACATGTGTTGCAGACTATCCTTCCCAAAATATAGGGAGTGGAGTTCACCCCGCATTGCTTTGACAGTCTCATGAATCATGATACATGACCATACTATAGCGTTCACTATCCATGGAGCTCAAAATCCATGATTGGATGTGGACATCATCGTAGATCCATTCTTCGGTGAGCTCAGTAGGTGTTGCCTTAGAAAGTTGATGAGGGCTCCATTTGGTCTGGAGAACAGATGTACAGATTGTACCCACTCAACAAAATTCTATTTGCCACTAGGAGAGATAAGTGGTGATCCGAAGTTCACCCCAAACTTCAGGAAGAGGAGTCACAGCACAGACCATAAGAGACGGGCATCATTCAAGGTCATTGACCGACAAAGATAGAGAACCTGTGAGGACGACAGGAAGGCAACAAAATGTTGCAGCAAAAAATACTCGATAGGCTGTGGAATCACGACTGTTAGGCTTTAGTGTTAATTTTATTTTGTATTTGTAGTAATGACCTCCTATATATTATGGAGGGTCTCCTTTTCCTAATGCAATTTTCATTTTTCTCCCGCCCAACATGGTATCAGAACGAGGGATGCCCTAAATCATTCCGCCTTCCGCTCGATCCACCGCGTCAGCGCCTCCCATGACTGTTTCGTCTTTGCGACCCCGCTCTGCCAGCGTCTCTAGCGGTCGTTCCTTCTCTGCAACTTCGCTCCGCCAGCCTTCGCAACCGCGCGTCGATTGCTCCGCTCCGATCAGCACCCCGCTCCGCCTCCGGCACATTCGCACAGCCTCTAACGTCCCCTCTCCGCCCTCTGTGCCTCTGCCGCCAGCGTCCCTTCTCAGGCACAGCCTCCAGCACCCCAAATTTCGTTTCTGGACGTTAGATCCCGTCGGTGATGTCCGCGTGATGCGATTCCCTTGATTTCTGGCATCCATTTCTTCTGTGTAAGGGATGACTGTCACTGTTCCCTTCTCTCTTCCTTGAACCTTGTCGGGTTCAACTGAGCACATCTCTTTCTATGAGAAATTTTGTAGGCCTTTCCTCTTGAACCTTTTTTGGTCTCCTTCTAGAGGTTTCTATCCTCGAGTGACTATGGATGGGAGCATTGAGTCTCCATCTTTGTCCTCCGGCGTGCGTGTTGAATCCTCTCTGATGTTGGCATTGGGCTCCAACCGTGTCCATGACCACGGGAGCCGTCAACTTACCACCATGAGGCTTGATGACACAAATTACCTCCCGTGGGCTTGGTCTATCACTCTTGCTCTTAAGAGCCGTCGTATGTTTGGTTATGTCTCCGACACTACCACGACCCCCATCCTACCTCTACCGAATGGACGCAATGGATTCCGAAAATTCCACTGTCTTGCCGTGGCTTCTCAATTCTATGCAAGAGAGCATTGCTAGAAATTACCTTTTGCTTGTTTCTGCAACTGATATTTGGAAATGAGCCGAGGTTACGTATTCCTGTCAGGGAAATGCCGCTCAGATCGTTCAACTTCGCTGACGAATTTTCCTATTGCGTCAAGGTGATCGTTCTCCTTCCTCCTATTACCTGGAATTTACTCAACTCCACCAAGAGTATGACCACCTTGATGCTCTCAACCTTGTCTTTTCTGAAGATGAACTTCTTGTTTGGGCTCGTGAAGAACGCAATCGAATCTTTGAATTTTTATATGGCTTGCATCAGGATTTTGACCAAATTAGTGTTTAGATCCTTGGTCGTGCTTCTCTTCCCTCCTTGCCAGAGGTTTTCAGTCTTGTTCAATAGGAGTTTGATCGGCACCAAACTCCACATACCGACTCTACTCCTGACACCATGTTCGTCCAAGTGGGCGTCCTCCGCGTGATTTGTTACCGAAGTCTTGGGAGAAGGATCATCTTCTTTGTGATTATTGCGGGAAGGCTTGTCACTCACGAGATACTTGTTTCAAGCTCCACGGTTTTCCTCCGCCAAAAGGGGTTTTTACTATTCGTGGTGGTCATGGTTATGGTCGCTCTCCGGGTCGTCATTCTCTGTCCCGCTCTGCTCATCTCTCTAATGCTTCTGCTGATGTGTCTATCCAGGTTGCTCCTCCCACACTCTCCTCCGATGAGATTCTTGCCTTTCTCCGTCTGATGCACGGTCATCCCTCCGGGGCTTCTGCTTCCTCTTCCTCCTATGCCCACCAGGGGTCCCCAGGTGCTCATTCGGCTACCAGTTGCACCCCCACTCAATGGATCATTGACAGTGAGGCGACCAATCATATGATGGGCATTGCTTCAGGTTTTGTATCCTACTCTCCCCTGTTGGGTCGTGACAAAGTGAGTGTTGCTGATGGTTCTTTTTCCCCTATTGCTGGAAAAGGAACCATTCCCTTTTCTTCCCTCACTCTCTCGTCTGTGCTTCATGTCCCTAAATTTACTCGAAATCTCCTTTTTATCAGTCAATTATCTAACTCTATGCATTGTTCAGTGACCTTTTTCCCTTCTTCTTGTGTCTTTCAGGATCTGACGACGGGGAAGGTGATTGACTCTGGTAAACTGTGTGAGGGACTGTATCGCTTTGATCCCTCCAGCTCGGCTCATGTTCCTTCTTCGCAGGATCTTCACGTGGCTTCCTCTACTACTTTGGAGTCCTGACACTGGCTCCTTGGACATCCTTCTGTCTCTGTTATGAAGTTTTTGTTTCCGGCTATGTCGTCTTCTATTTTTGATGTTTTTCGTAGTACTGTATGTGAACTGGGTAAGCATAAGCGGGCCTCCCTTCCTCGGTTGTCCCCTCCTTGTGCTACTTCTTTTGAAGTTATCCATTCTGATATTTGGGGCCCTAGCCCGGTTGCTTCTATTTCTGGGTATAAATGGTTTGTCACGTTTATTGACTGCTTTTCTCGGTGTACATGACTTTATCTCATGGAAAACAAATCTGATGTGTTTTTGTTATTTTAACGTTTCCATACGATGGTTACCACCCAATTCAATGCCACTGTGAAAATTTTGTGAAGTGATAATAGTCGAGAATACACTGACTCTCAATTTGAACGCTACCTGTTTGACTTGGGAATCATCCACCAAACTTCGTGTGCGTACACTCCTGCCCAAAATGGGGTTGCCGAGCGTAAGAATCGGCACCGCGTCGAGGTTGCTCGTTGTTTATTACTTCAGACACACCTACCCAAATACTATTGGGTGATGCAGTCCTTATGGCTACACATCTTATTAATCGGTTGCCAACTCGTCTCCTAAACCACAAAACTCTGTTAGAAACTCTCAATATCCCTCCTAATGATCTCACCCCTCTTATCTTTGTGCATACTTTCAAGCTTGATCCCCGAGCTCTTCGGTGTGTTTTCATTGGATACTCAAATACTCAAAAAAGGTAAGTGTTTTCACCCTGAGGCCCAAAAGATCTTTGTCACTATGGATGTTGCTTTCCATGAATTGGAGCACTATTATGGGAGCTCTCTTCAGGGGGTGACGGGCAACATGGAAGTGAGCTCCCCCACTCTCCCTCTTCCTATATCTCCTCCATATCAGCCTCCCGCCTCTGCTAGCCCTGTTGATCCGCAGCCACCTGTGGATCTGCCTTCTTCTTTACCTCCTTGTCCTACTCCTCCTTTGCAGGTTTATACTCGTCGGCGAAGGGGCACAAACGGTCATCTCTTGCACACTATACCTGAAGCCACATCTGATCTGTCTACAGGTCCACACGGTAACCGTGATTCCACCCTACATCCATTATCTGCTTATATGTCTTATGACTCTCTGTCCTCCCGGCATAGAGCCTTTGTCATTTCTTTGTCCTCGTTTCTATTCCCTCCTCGTGGCAGGAAGCTCCGGGACATCAAAAATGGAAGGAGGCTATGTTGGAGGATTGCACTTGAGAAGAACTACACATGGGACCTTGTTAATCTCCCTCAATGCAAGACTGTGGTGGGATGCAAATGGATTTTTCGGCGAAACAAAACCCCCAGGGACTTGTGGACCGGTACAAGGCTAGGTTGGTGGTTAGAGGATACACCCAAATAGTCGGGATTGATTATCAGGAAACCTTTGCTCCTGTTGCAAAGATGAACTCTATCTGGATTCTACTCTCATGTGCTGCATGCAAAGGGTGGATTCTTAGCCAGTTAGATCTGAAGAACGCCTTCCTCCATGGTGATTTGGCAGAGGAAGTCTATATGGCTCTACCCCCTGGCTTCACCTCTGAGGGATTAGCGGGAAAGGTATGCAAATTGAAGAAGGCTCTATATGGCCTAAAACTGTCCCCGATGGCTTTGTTTGGGAGGTTCCAACGAGCGATGGTGAAGTTTGGGTATACTCAGAGTAATATTGATCATACTCTATTTGTTAAGCACAGACAAGGAAAATTGACAGTGTTGATAGTCTATGTGGATGACATTGTAATAACTGAGGATGATTTAGAAGAAATCAAACACTTGAAGACAAGACTGACGAGTGAATTTGAGATAAAGGATCTTGGGAACCTCAAGTACTTCCTTGGCACAGAGATTACTAGATCCAAGCACAATATCTTTATCTCCCAAAGGAAATACGTCCTTGACTTGCTAGAGACTGCTGGGATAAGCGGGTGCAGACCTGCCGACACCCCCATTGAAACGAATCACAGATTGGGAAGGGATGGTGGAGAACATGTCACTGACATCAATAGCTTCCAACTACTGGTGGGGAGATTCATTTATCTATCTCACACTCGTCCGTGTTGTTGGGATTATCAACTAGTTCATGCATGCTCCCAAGTCACATCACTTGGATGCTGCTCATCTGATTCTGAGATATCTCAAAACTTCGCCGGGACGTGGCATTTTGTTCTCTTCTGCTAAAGAATTATCCATTGCAGTTTTCACAGATGCTAATTGGGCAGCGTCTTTCTATTTGATTCCAAAGTCTTATGAAGTTGAAGTTAGGGATGCCCACGGGGCGGTTAGTATCGCTAACTGTAGCGTTTGCTTGAGCAAGCACGAGGCATGCAGCCCCAGAGGGCTCAACCCGAAGTACTTTCACATAACTAGAAAGACGCTCCGCGCCTTGCTCTTTTTGCTTTGCAATCTAGAGCTCTGACTTAGCTTCGCTATTCGGGTTAGGAGTTATGTTATGCCTTGCTCTTCGAGCGCTAACGCGCCTCGCTTCGCTCTTTGAGTTTCAGGTGAGCCTGAGGTTAGGGCGGATACCTGGTTATGAAAGAGAAAGAGAGAAGTCCCCCCTCGGGGGAGAAAGGGGGGAAACGTTCCCAATCAATATCAAAGAAAAGAGCATCCAAGCGAGTCTACGTTCCCGTGTCCGGGTTGGTGATTGTATGGATCCTTTGCGTGAGTGATGATTGGAAAATGCTTTTCTGAGCTGCATCGCAAAGGTTTCGTTACTTTCTTGAGAGTGAAGTGATCGGGCTCTGGTGAAGTGTTCCGTTCATACTACTCCGCCGAGGGTGAGAAGGCGAGCGATAGCGAAGCGCTACGCGCCTCTCCCGCTGACTACACGAAATGCAAGAGCAAGATTCGGACATCTAGATTTTACTTTCTTGTGAGAACTGAAAGCTTCTATTCACGTCATTGTCCGCTATTCTTTCTTTGCAGATGCTAATTATCTCATGCATGCTCCCAAACCACAACAAACAGCGAACAACGAACAGACCGCAGCGAACAACGAATAGCGGACAGCGGACAGCGGACAAGCGGTCTGAGGAGAGAAAAAACAAAAAGAGACAGCACAGACCGCAGCCGGCAAAGACCAAAAAGACCCGCGGCGAGATCAGAACGCAGCAGACCAAGAACAGACCGCAATTGTCAAAGAGATGCAGCCCGCGCGAAGAAAGAACCGACTGTCACGAGCTAAGAGAAAGCCAACAACATCGGATAGAGGAAAGCAGACCGCACAGAGTCATGACAGTGGGACCCATCAGCAATGGCTATAAAAAACACAAAGGGAGTCAAAGCGGAAGAGGGAACAAGCTTGCCTAGAACCCTGCGGACAGTGGCAGAGCTATCCGACATAGGAGAGAAGGAGATCAGCGGAAAGGGTGCGGTTAGAAAAAACGCAGACCGCCCAGATGTATCGGTCTGATGCTCTGATACCATGTAGAAAGTGGAAAATGTGGACTTTATATATCCAAAAACCTTTTTACACTTGGAGAGAATACATATATATATATAGCAAGAGAGAGAGAAGAAGAATCTCAAACAAAAGATGTGGGATAAATCTAAATCTAAGTGGGCTCCGACATGAGCCAAATTAATGGGCCTAAATACATGGCTTTTCCAACAAATAGAAAGGCTATAAACAAATCCTCAGGGTTGTGATAATGATTCATAAAAGAAACAAGATCTCTCTTTTAGCCCTAATTTCCTTTCTCTCTATATGTAATCTCCCCTCTATCAACTCATGTTCTTCTCTCTCTATTCAAGATTTACCCTCTGATTTTACTCATCTAAAGAATTCAGCTCTTCATCAATAGTTACCATTGAATATAAAGTTGAACTTATTATATCCTGTTACAGATCTGCGGGATGATAAACAGTTCTTCATAGATCACCCCGGTGCTGTTCCCATCACTACCGCCCAGGTAATATATATTTATCTTCCAAACCAACATTCTTTTTCTGTCTGCCATTATATTTACCTGAATACTGAATAATTCTGATTAATTCGGAAGGGAGAAGAACTGAGGAGGACAATTGCAGCCGCAGCATACGTGGAGTGCAGTTCGAAGACTCAGCAAGTACGCCGCCATCCTCTATCTATATGCGCATCATACTTACATTTCACGCCCTCACTGTTAACATTTTGCTTGAATTATTCGTTTTTTTTTGAAGAATGTCAAAGCGGTATTTGATGCGGCGATCAAGGTCGTGCTCCAGCCACCGAAGCAGAAGAAGAAGGGGAAGAAGGCGCCAAAGGCGTGCTCTATCTTGTGATCAGCTAGCCTGGGAGTTTCGGCTCGAAATTACGAAGCACCGATCGTGCCCTTTTCTGTAGTTTCTCGCTCCATTTAAGGTCTAGCGTTCGGTCTAGTTTCCCCCTTTCTTTTTGAGCCTTCACCTGTCTTCATGTTGTTGACCTGGCGCAAAATGTTCTCTACTAACCAAAATATTTTGGTCAGATTATTTATTCCGATAGAAATGGTCCCTTGTAAAACCGCCTATTCCTTACTGGAAAGTTGATAGGAATTCTATGCTTCCATTTAGTTACAGTATATGTAGACTGCGACTGATTGCTATTCGTCGAACCTGAGTCTGCTTTATAGAGCTTTATCTGCTTTGGCCATTCCGGCGAACTCCCAAAAGATTACTTGCTGAGGTGGCTTCAAATCATGTGCAGTTGGAGAGCAATATTGACCTCATTCTTGTGCCAGAGTTTTCTCAAAAATGGTTTTATGATTTAGATTTTAAAGTCACAGTTTGTGATTTGTATTTTTGGGTTTAGGGTTTGTGGTTTATGATCTGGGGTTTATACTTTCCTTAAATCTCAAGACAAAACAGTATATCAATTCCCAACAATAATGACATTCAAAAGAAAGGTAAATTTCATAAAAGTTGCATGAAAACTCCTAAAATTAGGAGTGTGAAACTCATAGGATGAGGATGAGCTTGGGAAAGAACTGTTGAACTTTTTAGGGCATGTACTTCTAACAGTAGGGTTTCCAAATCTTCCACAATTTGATGAACTGAGAGGGAACATTTTTTTATGTTACTCGTATCTACGATCACAATGTGTTAGGCACTATCAGACCGTCGGTTATTGTAAAAAAAAATCAATAAATACGATCATTTATCAAAATGTATGATTGTATTTTAATATCGTCGTATTTTCAACAAAAAAAACGCTCCGTCAAGTAACACATGTAAAAAAAGGTGCAAGTAACGCACTAAAATATTTCTCATCGGACCTCTCCTCGTGGCCCTACCCTGACGTTCTTCCCACTGCCGCTTCCCCCAATCTTGCCTCACTGCGCACATCCTCGATGTTCTATTCCGTCTACTTGAATCAGATTCTTCCCGATTTCTTGTGATAATGTCATTGCTTGAACTCAAAGTATTCACGGATTTTCAACAATTTCTACTTTTTTTCTCTAGGAAAAATTATGGAGTTGCAATCACCGCCTCCATCGGCCTCGCATGTGTTGACCGTGTTCACGATAGTAGGGCCTAGGTTGGCTGCACCAACATAGGCCCTAGACCTAAGCATCTTTTAATAACTTTTATATTAAAGTTATATAAATTATTACTTTAAATTGACAATTATGCAGGTTCACGGTAATACCACGGCCCTTGCACGCCGACAGTCTTCCACTGGAGCTCTCGGGGCCAGGTTTAAAACGACCAATTTTCGCCCTTTGAAGCCGGCCTTTTTCCCACCTCGGCACCGGTTCATCCTCACCTGGTTTGGCCCTGGCCCGGACCAGGCATACCCATGCCTCTTCTAGCTCGGGCCAGCCGGGCTTTCTAGGTCTGTATTTTTGGCATGAATAATTTGGTAAATTTTGAAGAGGCTTTTATACAATCGGTTTTCGAGACATGGTGTGTTTGGCACGGCGGTGGCGGTCGTAAACACTTCGTGAATGCCCGACCTTATTTGAGGAACTTCATCCACTTCTATGTTCAAAGTATTGTTTTGGACGTTTATATTGACAACCCAGTTTTTGATATTGGCAGTCCAGCTTTGGATATTGGCAGCACAGCAAGATAATAAATAACTTACATAATATGACCGCTAATAGCAACTCAAAATGCGGAACACGTGTATTTTGAAAATAGATCTAAAATATGACATTTTTAGAAAAAGTGTTTAACATGAAAGTTGTAGATCTTGACGAGATATACAACTTTCATGTTGAACACTTTTTTTAAAAATATAATATAGTAGACCTATTTGCAAAAGGCGCGGAACCCAGGCGGAACTGTGCGAGTTCTGCCCGGGTTCCGCGCCTTTTGAAAATATGCCTAATATATGATATTTTTAGAAAAAGTGTTCAACATGAAAGTTGTAGATCTCGTCGAGATCTATAGCTTTCATGTTGAACATTTTTTCTAAAAATATCTATTTAAAAATTTAATTTTTGAGTTGTCAGTATCCATCGGGCTGCCACTAGCCATATTTTAGGCTGTCATTACCTTTGGGCTGCCAATATCCATATAGGGGCTGCCAATATAAACACTTTTTTCCCTTGGTGTGATCAAAAACGTTGTCATGACATTGGTATTTTTGTCCAAACTCACTAGACCAAAAATCTCGCACCAAACTGAGCATAAATGTCTAAAAATTAATTTTATTGCGATTGAGCACTAAGAGTCCCAACAAGTAGAAAAATGTTGTGTGCATTACTCTCATCTAGAAATAAGCGTAGGGATGAATACTGGCCGTTTATTTCATGCAGAAATAGCATGATTGATCCAAATACTGATCAACGATCAATATTTAATATCCTATGTGTCGTAGCATATCAGATCAGCGATCAGTATTTACTTCTGCACCTAGAAATAGATGAGAGTAACTCACCTAAATTTTTTTCCCAACAAGTATTGGTGTAAATAAAACAGGATAAATATATAGTCTAATAATTTCAAATGAAAATATTTTCTAATTTAAGAGTTGAATTTAAATTATTTATTAGCATAATAATCGATATAGATCATTATAATAATATCATATCTCGTCAACTTAATCGCATCAATCAAATCAAATGAATACAATTTATCTAATTTAATTTATTATTCATGCATCATGAAATGTTTGAATTATTGCATCAATTTCTCCTTTTCAGTGTCCACTACTAGTAGTAGATTCATGTATATATACCTAGTATAATTGCTTGCACACGATCCCCGTACGATTAGGACTGGGATCCTCTCCAGTTCACGCGAATCGGAGGGGATCCAGTTCGCGGCTATGATTTGTTCCTCTCAAATCGGTCGGCGGATAGGCGAGAGCGTTGACCTGGCTAGTGGGCCTCGTGAGTGCTGTTAAGTTTCTTTCTACCGTCCGATATTGGAGAGGCAATCAAGGCCGCGAACTAGACCCCTCCAGTTCGCCCGAAATGGAGAGGATCCCGGTCCGTAGGATTAGAGAGATTTTGTTTGAGATGATATTAAAAAAACTTTTATTTTTAAAATTTAAAACTAAATTTGGACCTAATTCTACCTGCTACACTTATAGTGCTTTATGCTCTTTAAAATTGAAGCTTTTCCTATTTTTTATCATTTAGTTTAGTTAAAATAACTCTATTTAAATGTTTAGAAACTAAGAAAGCTCTTTTTTAGTAGACCCCAAATACAAGTAATTAGGAATGCTAGAAATAAATTTTAAAAAAGAATAGTTTCATATAAAAATGAATAGATTCGCACAATTTTTTTATAGTAGAAAAGAGATGTTATGAACGACTATAGACTGCCTAGATTGCATAGAACTCCATTTAATGCTTTCAATAACTTTTTAGGATAGACAAGATTAAGGGTTAAAAGACATGTTATACAGTAGGAAATCTTCATTGGTCGAGTAGGTAACTGTCACGATCCGTTTCAACGAAAGTCAGAGTGCGCTTCGAGCGGGTCGTGATGCCACAGACATGTACGAAAAGAAAACCATGTTTGTTAAGGAGGAAACAGAGGAAATTTAAAATAGATTTAAAATAATTAATTTGGAGGGAAAGAATTTGTTTTTATTCGAAACCTTTAAAACATGCTAGTGTGAAACAAGTGCACATGTATTTTAATAAAACTCAAGATACAAGTTTTAGTACAGATTTTCGCGCAATGTCAATTTCAGAAATGTAATTATAGAACCTGGAACTCAAGAACGTGACGGTGCTGTCACAAACGATAAAACAATTCCAAAACAAGAGAGAAAAACCTCAGAACTTTGAAATAAATAGGGTGAACAAAGTAAAGTACATAACAATAAGCAAAACATAAATATATGAATACCAGTTTTCATGAAGCAAAACTAACAAGACAAGTCAGTAAATGAGTTTAACGGAAACAAGTTAACATATTAGAATACTACGAAGTATAACATAGATTTGATCATGAAATGTCATTAGCTGTAATCAGTAAAAGATGTAGGTGTTTACGGGGGTGCACATGGTTCACACTAAGGGTCAGACGCAAGTCATATTTGCTAACCAACATTCATTACAGTTATTATCATGACAATGCTGTTTTTTTGCTGTTTGCGCTCAAAAGTCTTCTATTCTTTGACTATTCAACAAATGAGACACAAATCGTATAAGTGGGAAAAACCAATCAAAACCACTTTCACTCACTAACACATGCCATTTCAAGCGATTTCCAAATAAAATCGTTCACGATCACAGAATAATGTTATTCCAGACACTTTAAATCTTTAAACCGCTAGCATGTCAATTTAGACATTCAAGTTAAAAATTCATTTGACGGATCAAAATATTCATAAGTGAAGTGAACTAATCAAAAGAACAAAAGCATAAAATTAAACTCAATGATTGCAAGAGAGAGAGAGAGATCTCTACTTGCTTTAAATGAGGCTGAATCTGACGGAGGCGACTGAGCGGCGCAAGTAAGATTTAGAATCTTAATTGGACATATTCAGGAACAATCACAGACAATATTTGATAAATTGACATGACGGAAAACCAAACGCTAGCACAACAATTTATTTATCGCAAGACTCAAACAAGAGCGAGATTTAGAAAATGACCTCTCTCAATAGTGAGGGGATAAGAGATTACCATGTGAAGATAAAGACTTGACGGTGCTTGGGTTCCGAAAGCCCTAATTCGGAGAAGAATTTTTAGAGATTCTTACACTTGAGTCGAGTAGCGGTGCCGGAAATCATGAATACAAAACTATTAGATGTTACAAGATGGGGCAAATGTCATGAGACACAAGATATAAGAAATTGGAGCGCAAACTTTCCAAGAAAAAATCATGGAAATCTGAATAGAGGTGAACAAGAGTAGATTCTTATCAATAGGAGCCAAATTCGGCTCAAAAATCCAAGAGCAACCAAAACTGAGTCCAAAATCTGAGTGGAAGGGGATTTGAGCAAAACCCTAAGTGAAAATGGATCCCACGAAAGAGGGGAAGCGGCTGTCGGAGGGAGAGAAGACGATTGTCGGCCTTGAGGAAGAAGGGTTGCCGTCGTTGCTAATCGAAGAAGAGGAGGAAGTTGCATGGTTGTCGGCCAGAGAGAGGGGCGCACGGGAGGAGGCGGAAATCGGGAAAGGAAGGAGCAGCAGACGGCGTCAGACATGTAGGGAGGTGTTGTTGTCGACTGCTTGGGAAGGAGTAGAAACTGGTTGCTAGGACAAGCGGAAGAGGCGGAGGGGCAGGCGAGGTTGGCAAACAGCAGTGAGAGTAGGAGAAGACAGCATAAGTAAGAGGCGGAGGCGCCAACGAGCAGCTGTGCGGAATCAGGAGGCGGAAACGGGAGCAGGCGCGAGAGACGGAGGAATCACGGCTTGCGGGAGACGGGGCTGTGGCTTGCAGAAATCGGGAAATAGATGGGGGGGGGGCTGGTTCGGTTATTAAAAATTTAATAATATTTTTTCTAAAAATATCTATTTAAAAATTTAATTTTTGAGTTGTCAGTATCCATCGGGCTGCCACTAGCCATATTTTAGGCTGTCATTGCCTTTGGGCTGCCAATATCCGTATAGGGGCTGCCAATATAAACACTTTTTTCCCTTGGTGTGATCATAAACGTTGTCATGGCATTGGTATTTTTGTCCAAACTCACTAGACCAAAAATCTCGCACCAAACTGAGCATAAATGTCTAAAAATTAATTTTATTGCGATTGAGCACTAAGAGTCCCAACAAGTAGAAAAATGTTGTGTGCATTACTCTCATCTAGAAATAAGCGTAGAGATGAATACTGGCCGTTTATTTCATGCAGAAATAGCATGATTGATCCAAATACTGATCAACGATCAATATTTAATATTCTATGTGCCGTAGCATATCAGATCAGCGATCAGTATTTACTTCTGCACCTAGAAATAGATGAGAGTAACTCACCTAAATTTTTTTCCCAACAAGAATTGGTGTAAATAAAACAGGATAAATATATAGTCTAATAATTTCAAATGAAAATATTTTCTAATTTAAGAGTTGAATTTAAATTATTTATTAGCATAATAATCGATATAGATCATTATAATAATATCATATCTCGTCAACTTAATCGCATCAATCAAATCAAATGAATACAATTTATCTAATTTAATTTATTATTCATGCATCATGTAATGTTTGAATTATTGCATCAATTTCTCCTTTTCAGTGTCCACTACTAGTAGTAGATTCATGTATATATACCTAGTATAATTGTTTGCACATGATCCCCGTACGATTAGGACTGGGATCCTCTCCAGTTCACGCGAATCAGAGGGGATCCAGTTCGCGGCTATGATTTGTTCCTCTCAAATCGGTCGGCGGATAGGCGAGAGCGTTGACCTGGCTAGTGGGCCTCGTGAGTGCTGTTAAGTTTCTTTCTACCGTCCGATATTGGAGAGGCAATCAAGGCCGCGAACTAGACCCCTCCAGTTCGCCCGAAATGGAGAGGATCCCGGTCTGTAGGATTAGAGAGATTTTGTTTGAGATGATATTAAAAAAAACTTTTATTTTTAAAATTTAAAACTAAATTTGGACCTAATTCTACCTGCTACACTTATAGTGCTTTATGCTCTTTAAAATTGAAGCTTTTCCTATTTTTTATCATTTAGTTTAGTTAAAATAACACTATTTAAATGTTTAGAAACTAAGAAAGCTCTTTTTTAGTAGACCCCAAATACAAGTAATTAGGAATGCTAGAAATAATTTTTTTAAAAAATAGTTTCATATAAAAATGAATAGATTCGCACAATTTTTTTATAGTAGAAAAGAGATGTTATGAGCGATTATAGACTGTCTAGATTGCATAGAACTCCATTTAATGCTTTCAATAACTTTTTAGGATAGACAAGATTAAAGGGTTAAAAGACATGTTATACAGTAGGAAATCTTCATTGGTCGAGTAGGTAACTGTCACGATCCGTTTCAACGAAAGTCAGAGTGCGCTTCGAGCGGGTCGTGATGCCACAGACATGTACGAAAAGAAAACCATGTTTGTTAAGGAGGAAACAGAGGAAATTGAAAATAGATTTAAAATAATTAATTTGGAGGGAAAGAATTTGTTTTTATTCGAAACCTTTAAAACATGCTAGTGTGAAACAAGTGCACATGTATTTTAATAAAACTCAAGATACAAGTTTTAGTACAGATTTTCGCGCAATGTCAATTTCAAAAATGTAATTATAGAACCTGGAACTCAAGAACCTGACGGTGCTGTCACAAACGATAAAACAATTCCAAAACAAGAGAGAAAAACCTCAGAACTTTGAAATAAATAGGGTGAACAAAGTAAAGTACATAACAATAAGCAAAACATAAATATATGAATACCAGTTTTCATGAAGCAAAACTAACAAGACAAGTCAGTAAATGAGTTTAACGGAAACAAGTTAAAATATTAGAATACTACGAAGTATAACATA
The DNA here is from genome assembly GCA_039583875.1 of Platanthera guangdongensis. NCBI lineage: Eukaryota > Viridiplantae > Streptophyta > Magnoliopsida > Asparagales > Orchidaceae > Platanthera > Platanthera guangdongensis. The sequence goes on from CM077164.1 coordinate 19,684,312, forward strand.
GATTTGATCATGAAATGTCATTAGCTGTAATCAGTAAAAGATGTAGGTGTTTACGGGGGTGCACATGGTTCACACTAAGGGTCAGACGCAAGTCATATTTGCTAACCAACATTCATTACAGTTATTATCATGACAATGCTGTTTTTTTTGCTGTTTGCGCTCAAAAGTCTTCTATTCTTTGACTATTCAACAAATGAGACACAAATCGTATAAGTGGGAAAAACCAATCAAAACCACTTTCACTCACTAACACATGCCATTTCAAGCGATTTCCAAATAAAATCGTTCACGATCACAGAATAATGTTATTCCAGACACTTTAAATCTTTAAACCGCTAGCATGTCAATTTAGGCATTCAAGTTAAAAATTCATTTGACGGATCAAAATATTCATAAGTGAAGTGAACTAATCAAAAGAACAAAAGCATAAAATTAAACTCAATGATTGCAAGAGAGAGAGAGATCTCTACTTGCTTTAAATGAGGCTGAATCTGACGGAGGCGACTGAGCGGCGCAAGTAAGATTTAGAATCTTAATTGGACATATTCAGGAACAATCACAGACAATATTTGATAAATTGACATGACGAAAAACCAAACGCTAGCACAACAATTTATTTATCGCAAGGCTCAAACAAGAGCGGGATTTAGAAAATGACCTCTCTCAATAGTGAGGGGATAAGGGATTACCATGTGAATATAAAGACTTGACGGTGCTTGGGTTCCGAAAGCCCTAATTCGGAGAAGGATTTTGAGAGATTCTTACACTTGAGTCGAGTAGAGGTGCCGGAAATCATGAATACAAAACTATTAGATGTTACAAGAGGGGCAAATGTCATGAGACACAAGATATAAGAAATTGGAGCGCAAACTTTCCAAGAAAAAATCATGGAAATCTGAATAGAGGTGAACAAGAGTAGATTCTTATCAATAGGAGCCAAATTCGGCTCAAAAATCCAAGAGCAACCAAAATTGAGTCCAAAATCTGAGTGGAAGGGGATTTGAGCAAAACCCTAAGTGAAAATGGATCCCACGAAAGAGGGGAAGCGGCTGTCGGAGGGAGAGAAGACGATTGTCGGCCTTGAGGAAGAAGGGTTGCCGTCGTTGCTAATCGAAGAAGAGGAGGAAGTTGCATGGTTGTCGGCCAGAGAGAGGGGCGCACGGGAGGAGGCGGAAATCGGGAAAGGAAGGAGCAGCAGACGGCGTCAGACATGTAGGGAGGTGTTGTTGTCGACTGCTTGGGAAGGAGTAGAAACTGGTTGCTAGGACAAGCGGAAGAGGCGGAGGGGCAGGCGAGGTTGGCAAACAGCAGTGAGAGTAGGAGAAGACAGCATAAGTAAGAGGCGGAGGCGCCAACGAGCAGCTGTGCGGAATCGGGAGGCGGAAACGGGAGCAGGCGCGAGAGACGGAGGAATCACGGCTTGCGGGAGACGGGGCTGTGGCTTGCAGAAATCGGGAAATAGATGGGGGGGGGGGGCTGGTTCGGTTATTAAAAATTTAATAATATTTTTTCTAAAATATCTATTTAAAAATTTAATTTTTGAGTTGTCAGTATCCATCGGGCTGCCACTAGCCATATTTTAGGCTGTCATTGCCTTTGGGCTGCCAATATCCGTATAGGGGCTGCCAATATAAACACTTTTTTCCCTTGGTGTGATCATAAACGTTGTCATGACATTGGTATTTTTGTCCAAACTCACTAGACCAAAAATCTCGCACCAAACTGAGCATAAATGTCTAAAAATTAATTTTATTGCGATTGAGCACTAAGAGTCCCAACAAGTAGAAAAATGTTGTGTGCATTACTCTCATCTAGAAATAAGCGTAGAGATGAATACTGGCCGTTTATTTCATGCAGAAATAGCATGATTGATCCAAATACTGATCAACGATCAATATTTAATATTCTATGTGCCGTAGCATATCAGATCAGCGATCAGTATTTACTTCTGCACCTAGAAATAGATGAGAGTAACTCACCTAAATTTTTTTCCCAACAAGAATTGGTGTAAATAAAACAGGATAAATATATAGTCTAATAATTTCAAATGAAAATATTTTCTAATTTAAGAGTTGAATTTAAATTATTTATTAGCATAATAATCGATATAGATCATTATAATAATATCATATCTCGTCAACTTAATCGCATCAATCAAATCAAATGAATACAATTTATCTAATTTAATTTATTATTCATGCATCATGTAATGTTTGAATTATTGCATCAATTTCTCCTTTTCAGTGTCCACTACTAGTAGTAGATTCATGTATATATACCTAGTATAATTGTTTGCACATGATCCCCGTACGATTAGGACTGGGATCCTCTCCAGTTCACGCGAATCAGAGGGGATCCAGTTCACGGCTATGATTTGTTCCTCTCAAATCGGTCGGCGGATAGGCGAGAGCGTTGACCTGGCTAGTGGGCCTCGTGAGTGCTGTTAAGTTTCTTTCTACCGTCCGATATTGGAGAGGCAATCAAGGCCGCGAACTAGACCCCTCCAGTTCGCCCGAAATGGAGAGGATCCCGGTCTGTAGGATTAGAGAGATTTTGTTTGAGATGATATTAAAAAAAACTTTTATTTTTAAAATTTAAAACTAAATTTGGACCTAATTCTACCTGCTACACTTATAGTGCTTTATGCTCTTTAAAATTGAAGCTTTTCCTATTTTTATCATTTAGTTTAGTTAAAATAACACTATTTAAATGTTTAGAAACTAAGAAAGCTCTTTTTTAGTAGACCCCAAATACAAGTAATTAGGAATGCTAGAAATAAATTTTTTTAAAAAATAGTTTCATATAAAAATGAATAGATTCGCACAATTTTTTTATAGTAGAAAAGAGATGTTATGAGCGATTATAGACTGTCTAGATTGCATAGAACTCCATTTAATGCTTTCAATAACTTTTTAGGATAGACAAGATTAAAGGGTTAAAAGACATGTTATACAGTAGGAAATCTTCATTGGTCGAGTAGGTAACTGTCACGATCCGTTTCAACGAAAGTCAGAGTGCGCTTCGAGCGGGTCGTGATGCCACAGACATGTACGAAAAGAAAACCATGTTTGTTAAGGAGGAAACAGAGGAAATTGAAAATAGATTTAAAATAATTAATTTGGAGGGAAAGAATTTGTTTTTATTCGAAACCTTTAAAACATGCTAGTGTGAAACAAGTGCACATGTATTTTAATAAAACTCAAGATACAAGTTTTAGTACAGATTTTCGCGCAATGTCAATTTCAAAAATGTAATTATAGAACCTGGAACTCAAGAACCTGACGGTGCTGTCACAAACGATAAAACAATTCCAAAACAAGAGAGAAAAACCTCAGAACTTTGAAATAAATAGGGTGAACAAAGTAAAGTACATAACAATAAGCAAAACATAAATATATGAATACCAGTTTTCATGAAGCAAAACTAACAAGACAAGTCAGTAAATGAGTTTAACGGAAACAAGTTAAAATATTAGAATACTACGAAGTATAACATAGATTTGATCATGAAATGTCATTAGCTGTAATCAGTAAAAGATGTAGGTGTTTACGGGGGTGCACATGGTTCACACTAAGGGTCAGACGCAAGTCATATTTGCTAACCAACATTCATTACAGTTATTATCATGACAATGCTGTTTTTTTTTTGCTGTTTGCGCTCAAAAGTCTTCTATTCTTTGACTATTCAACAAATGAGACACAAATCGTATAAGTGGGAAAAACCAATCAAACCACTTTCACTCACTAACACATGCCATTTCAAGCGATTTCCAAATAAAATCGTTCACGATCACAGAATAATGTTATTCCAGACACTTTAAATCTTTAAACCGCTAGCATGTCAATTTAGGCATTCAAGTTAAAAATTCATTTGACGGATCAAAATATTCATAAGTGAAGTGAACTAATCAAAAGAACAAAAGCATAAAATTAAACTCAATGATTGCAAGAGAGAGAGAGATCTCTACTTGCTTTAAATGAGGCTGAATCTGACGGAGGCGACTGAGCGGCGCAAGTAAGATTTAGAATCTTAATTGGACATATTCAGGAACAATCACAGACAATATTTGATAAATTGACATGACGGAAAACCAAACGCTAGCACAACAATTTATTTATCGCAAGGCTCAAACAAGAGCGGGATTTAGAAAATGACCTCTCTCAATAGTGAGGGGATAAGGGATTACCATGTGAATATAAAGACTTGACGGTGCTTGGGTTCCGAAAGCCCTAATTCGGAGAAGGATTTTGAGAGATTCTTACACTTGAGTCGAGTAGAGGTGCCGGAAATCATGAATACAAAACTATTAGATGTTACAAGAGGGGCAAATGTCATGAGACACAAGATATAAGAAATTGGAGCGCAAACTTTCCAAGAAAAAATCATGGAAATCTGAATAGAGGTGAACAAGAGTAGATTCTTATCAATAGGAGCCAAATTCGGCTCAAAAATCCAAGAGCAACCAAAACTGAGTCCAAAATCTGAGTGGAAGATGATTTGAGCAAAACCCTAAGTGAAAATGGATCCCACGAAAGAGGGGAAGCGGCTGTCGGAGGGAGAGAAGACGATTGTCGGCCTTGAGGAAGAAGGGTTGCCGTCGTTGCTAATCGAAGAAGAGGAGGAAGTTGCATGGTTGTCGGCCAGAGAGAGGGGCGCACGGGAGGAGGCAGAAATCGGGAAAGGAAGGAGCAGCAGACGGCGTCAGCCATGTAGGGAGGTGTTGTTGTCGACTGCTTGGGAAGGAGTAGAAACTGGTTGCTAGGACAAGCGGAAGAGGCGGAGGGGCAGGCGAGGTTGGCAAAGAGCAGTGAGAGTAGGAGAAGACAACATAAGTAAGAGGCAGAGGCGCCAACGAGCAGCTGTGCGGAATCGGGAGGCGGAAACGGGAGCAGGCGCGAGAGACGGAGGAATCACGGCTTGCGGGAGACGGGGCTGTGGCTTGCAGAAATCGGGAAATAGATGGGGGGGCTGGTTCGGTTAGGAATACGAGGATTAGGCTTTTTTTGTTATTACAAATATGTCATTTCAAAATAAATTGATGAAGCTAAATTTCTTTTTTATTTTGTAAATCCCGTGTTGTTATAATAACAGGCCTAAGGGGGCAAGCTTATAGCTATTTTTTCAAAATTTACACCTGGGCAAGTGCCCTGGTGTGTCTCCACTTGGGACTGCCCATGGGAGGAGAGAATGGAAATAAAGGAGGCTTTTGTCATATTTAAAGATTTTAGGAGGGATGACCCAATAATTTTACCCAATAACCACCGGATGGACGAGTAGAAACGTTTAGATTGGAGCACACATATTACCAATTTTATGAAAATGACGATAATGCCATGAGACGATTTTCAACCCAGCGGGAAAATTAACCGCCCGTCCTACGAGGGGAGGGGCGGTCCGGCGGCTGGGCGAGGCCGCCTGCCCCAATCTGAAATAAAATGCCGCTCGACTTGGGCGGTCACGCTCCCCATGAGGGGGCGGGGGGTGCCAACTGTAACACCCCAGTTTTTGAGAAAGGGTCGATTTGCGTTTCTGGACATTTTTGGTTTCTGGCAGGGGGCACACGGCCCGGGACACAGGCGTGTCCCCGGCCGTGTCAGGCCGTGTCGACGACTTGGCCGCATGGTCGACACTTTGCGCTCGACGAAGTGTCGAGTCAGGGCACACGGCCTGCGACACGGGCGTGTCGCAGGGCGTGTCGAGCCCGTGTCGACACTCGGCCCGGGGTGTCGACATTTTCGCTCGACTTTGTGTCGAGACAAGGTACACGACCTAGGACACGGGCGTGTCCAAGGCCGTGTGGGTCGGTCGACGAGCTTCAGTCGATGATGTTCACTCGACGAGTGTCGAGTGTCGAGTGTCGAGACTGGGGCACACGGCCTGTGACACGGGCGTGTCACAGGGCGTGTCCTGCCTGGTCGACGATCTTCACTCGACATTTTTCCGCGGTGTCGACACAAAGGCTGTCGACGAGTGTCGAGACTTGGCACACGGCCTGGGACACGGGCGTGTCCCAGGCCGTGTCACTTCTCGGGATGATTTCGGGGCCGTGTCGATGGAGGCACACGGCCGGCCACACGGCCGTGTCAGTGGGGACACGGGCGTGTCGGGTAGAACACGGGCGTGTCGGATGCCCGTGTGCTATTCCAGGCGCGTCGATTCGAGACGGCGAATGAGGCACACGGCCCTGGACACGGGCGTGTGCCAGGCCGTGTTCGGCCCAGGTCTTTTATTTTCCAGGCGGATCGTGGCCATTCTTTCCCAGATTTTAGGATCTGACGGTTCAGGACTGTTCCTGGGGAGTTAAGTCCGAGAATAGGGGTGGAAACCCTCATTCTTCTTCAAGCTTTTCTCTTACTAATTTCTAGAGAGAAGGGAGAGCAAGGAAGAAGGAGAAGGAGGGTTTGGGCTGTAGGAGAGGTTTCGGTGCTCCAAATCGCGAGCCGAGTCCAGATCCGTGGAGGCTAGATCTTTGTGAAGGTTTTCATCCGGTTATTTTGCCATGACAAGTAAGAGGAGTAGGAAGGTAACGACACTTCTCCTCTCGGTCTTAGGATGCATGTCTTTAGCATCTTTTCTTTCTAGTTTTTGGACACCAAACTCTCAAATGAGAGGGGTTTTTTGTTTGCCAAGGTTCAAGAGGAACCTCCGGGTTGATTGAGTCCGTCTCCGACATATTTTGCATTAGAGATCCGCTTCGTTAGTGGATTAGGCATGGTGGGTGAAGCCGTAGTCGCGACCGTTAGTCCGACTCGGTGATGTTGCATACGAACGTTAAGGATTCGTAGAGATTCCGTCGCGGCAAGATGCCGATTGTGATGTGGTGATGTTTTCCCCTTTTTCTCAAGTGAGTACGTGTAGTCGGAACCGGACAAGGTTAGCTCCTCTTGGCGGTAGATGGTTTCCTTGGTGGACAAGGTTAGCTCCGCATGAGTTGGAGATGGTTTCCTTGGTGCGCGGGAACGCTGCAGTATAAATGAGGGATTGGGGTGGAATTGTCTTGGTTTGTGATGTGCCAAGGCGTGGCTATGTCTCCGTGGTCGGCTGGCTATCCCGTGACGTTCACGTCATGTGTGGAGAGTTTCCCGGGGAGACTAGTCCCCTTCTGTGAGACTGACGAGAATGCCAAGCATGTGGACAAGCCCGGGCAATGAGGCCAAGAGCGGGTGGGGTCCGGCAAAGCTTCTTAGAATCGGTCATTTTGTGGTTGTTGGAATCCTGACATGAGACGTCAGAGCTTGTAGGCAAGCCCGGGTCTAAGACCTTGAGCGGGTGGGGCCTTTGCAAGAGTTCCATGTGGCGGCCTGTGCGCCGTTTGGGGGAAAGGTGTTACCCCCTTTGTTTGCGGCTTTATGCCAATGGGGAATCGATGAGTACCCATATGATGTGATGATGTACTAGATGCATACGAGATAGGGTGACTTGGGTGAAACCCGGGTTATTGCATACATGTTGCATAAGTAGGCCCTTTTTATTATATGCTCAACCCGTAGAGAACATGTATGATGTGTGTGACATCCAAGCCTGTTTCTGTAGTTGCTTTTCTTGCTTATGATTATTGCATACGAAGTGCGGCCGGGAGGAGATGTGTTGTTACACAGTTTGAGGTCATCCTTTGCTGACCCACGTTACTAATAAATTTTACAGGGCAAGGATCGCATGCAGGAGCTAGCTCGCCGGCCAGAAAGGCCTAAGCTTCATGAAGTGCTTTTCTCTTTTTGTAGCTCTACTTATATGATGTTGTATGTTTGAGACTCATGTTATCCGGCTTGCATGCCGAGATAGACTAGGTGTGTTATGCACTTTCTTGATTGTTGTATTATTTGAGTTTGGATATTTGTTGTAAGGTCATAAGGCCGTGGTTCTTACTCTTTGTAGTGGTGGATAACTTCTAGTCCTGTTTTTGTTTCTGCTGTGTAGTGCAAAATGTTTTGAGTGTGGGTAGCTATATCAACTTATAATACTAAAGCTGTGGCGTCCGTATGTTGTGGGGCACTGACCGGACCCATATTATACAGTCATTACATGGGAGGTGTTACACCAACGATGGTGTGGGAGGCCTACCCAATATGAGTGGTCTTGCCCCATCTGCGGGCGCCCGACGAGGGCGTGGGCGGATGTGTTGCAGCCTGTCATAGGCAGAAAGGAGGTAATCCTAATCGGGCGGCCAGAGGGCCGCCCGATCTTGGCAGCCTTGCCCCTATTGCGGGGGGGGGGGGGGGGGGACGTGGGGGTGGGTGGTTGTGTTCCCGCCTGCCCCAGGCAGAAAGGAGGCCTCCCTAATCGGGCGGGCAGAGAGCCGCCCGATCTAGGCGATCTTACCCCCACTGTGGGGGGTCGGAGGGCTACTCGATTTGGGTGTCCGGAGGGCTAGGAGGCGGTGGGCAGCCTTGCTTGGGCGGTTAGGCTGAGACGATTATGCCTTGGTTGACCGCCAATTATCGGGAAATTATCCCGTAGTGGTGGGATTTTTTTCCATTACTCGCACCACCGCGCGCGGGGTTGCGCTTAGTGCTCCTAGGGGTACCCCATCAAAATGTAGAAAAATATTTTAATAAATTGCTCATTCTAGTAATTATGCCGTGTTTCCAAATTATAAATTGCTCATAAAAGCTTCTAGCAGACCTCTTATACTTACTATGATAGGCTGTTATTTGACATGTTGGCGGTATTTTTTGAGAAACCACCATTAAACTCATCAACTTTATTATAAAATAAGGGGTTTCCTATCCTGCGGCAGTGTCAATGTCCATTGTTGAAATCCAGACACCTGTTCAATAGAGTTCAGACTAAAAGAAGGTAGTTTGTGTTACTAAACTCGCCATCAGACACCTGAGACTTGGATATTTTGAGCTTAGATTAGACCCTTAGTCAAAGAAGACTAGATTGCCCACACACAAACTTGTGAGCTGCATTGCAAAGATCATGCAACACACCTGAAAGTTCTCTTCCCAATTTCTTATCCCAAAGCCAAAAACTGAGCTCAACCCTTTGGACGATACAGAGAACGAACTCAAAATGGACGAGCTTTAGGAGGTTGTGTCTACATTCTCCGAGGTGCTTTGAGTCGTATTAATAGGCCTATGGGTAGCCACCTCATCCTTTAAAAAAATACTATGCATAGACCCAGATGGTCTGCGGACAACAACTAATGCCTCTTAAAGAATATTATTCCTAGACCCAAACAGTTTTCGGATGGCCAAAATACTAATGGGCTAGTGTTGGGTATTGTATGCACAGCGTACCTGATTTGAAGAAGCCCCTGGACAAGCTAAGGTAAATAGACAATGTATTTGACAAAATATTTCAAGTTGTGCTTGCAGTTTTTTCCACGCTAAGTGCACACCAATATCAGGGTGCAGTAGGTCAATATACACGGGTCTGCACGACGTAATCCCTCGTTGAGCAGATCAGTGTGTTGGCCTACGTGTACTCTCTCTATTGGAGTGTACTTACTTTCAAGTACAGGGCTGTGATTATGCAAGAGCAGACAAGAAGCAAGGATGGGTCAAGGAGCACTTCATGGGTGGAAAGACGAAAAATCGTCTAAGTGTAAATCGACGAGAATCACCAAGTGATTCTCGCCGAATCGTCGAGAATCATTGGCCGATTCTCGCCGACTCGATCCAGCTACTTCAAAGCGAGCAACTCTGATGCTAAGTAATAATCGATGAGAATCACCAAGTGATTCTCGCCGAATCATCGAGAATCACTGGCTGATTCTCGCCGTCTCGACCCGGCTTAAACAGAGCGTGCAATCAAGTCAACATCGACGAGAATCACCTTTGATTCTCGCCGATTCGACGAGAATCACCTTTGATTCTCGCCGATTCGACGAGAATCACCTTCGATTCTCGCCGATTCGACGAGAATCACCTTCGATTCTCGCCGATTTTGACTTGGGCAATTTTCTGGAAACAGCTGGACCGGATTCTGCCGCTGGCACTGTTTTGAACCGGTTTTTGGGTTTCTTCTGGTGGGACCCACAACGGTCATTTAGGAGTATACTTGTGTATAAATACACGCGTATTTTTGAACAGTGAAGACACACAGAAAGAAGTCGAGCGACAATCTTGACCTAAAATTGCGAAACTGCTCCGCCGCCGCCGTCGTCGCTCGTGCTAGTTGGTCGCCGCTTTTGATCGAGATTCTTCCAGATCTCCCGGCGACATAAGCTTAGCCAAGCATAGTGTCTCACGCGTCTATCCAGAGATCTCTTGTCTCTTGTTTTGTTGATCGGGAAAATCTTCCCCATCCGAATCGATCGAGACGATTGATCCTAGTGTGACCGTTGGAAGACCTTGTTAGCTTTGCTACGAAGTTTGGATCTCCAAAGTACAGCAGCCGCACACCGTTGTCGCCGCCGATCCCGTGAACCAAGCCGCCGCCCATCTTGCCGCCGCCGGTTCCGGGGAGATTCACTCCAAGAGAGATCTAGGGTTGTGGACTCTTCGTGGACTTCAAGAACACGTCGTCAACGAAGAGGGACACATTAGTCTCCAAAAGTAGTTTGTATTTCTTGTACATTCTAGTTCATTTTTGTTGTAAAGGAACGTTGGTTCCGAGTTGTAAGGGTTGGGTGCAACCCGTGTTGTGGGAGTGTTGACTCCTACGTGTGGTAGGGTTCCTTCCGATAGTGTAAGGATTGGATTTCAATCATGTTGGTGAAGAGACCGAGTCGTCCCTTGTTGGGAGATAGGTCGAAGGGGGAAAGTGGATGTACCCAAATCGGAGAACCACTATAAATTGCTTGTGTACTCTGTTTGCTGTGCTGTTTTATTTTCGTGTGCAGGTACAATTTTAATTCCGCAAAAACGCTGCACGTCACCTTTTCTCCCCCCCCCCCCCCATAGGTGAAGGTAGTTGACACTAGGTGTACTTTCAAGTGATATCAGAGGGAGGTTACTCATCAAAAAGGTTAACACTTTGAGTTGAATCCTGCCGCCAGTGTCAAGAAGAAGGCAAACATCTACTATGGACGGGCTCAAGTTCACAGGCAAGATCCCAGTGTGCACCAGACTCAACTTTCCTATCTGGAAGGAAAGGATCAGGTTCTACATGGAAGCGGTTGATCCTCGACTCTTCATGATCGTGGAGGAGGGACCTTATGTCCCCACTAAGGTCTCCACCATAGATCCTAGCAAGAAAGTGCCAAAGAAACTTTCTGAAATGGACAAGGATGAGATGGTGCTGGTGGGACTTGACAAGAAGTCGCAGAACATTCTGGTCAGCGCAGTCGATGACTCAATGATGCAGAACTTCTGCAATTGCAGGACAGCAAAGGAGATCTGGCACTGCCTGATTATCCTAATGGAGGGCACTGATGAAGTGAGGGATGATCGGAGATCCCTTCTGAACTAGAAATATGAGGCCTTCAGACAAGGGCCTAAGGAAAAGATCGGAGTCACCTTCGAGAACTTCCTCAAGATTGTCAATGCCCTCAAAGGATATGGAAGAGTGTTCACTGATGGTGAACTTAATGATAAATTCCTTAGGTCCCTTACTAAGAAATGAGACACAAAGATCTGCGCCATCCGAGAGTTTGGCAGACTGGCTGAAACAGACCCACAAATTCTGTTTGGGAAGCTGATGTCCTATGAGCTTCAACTGAACACCAGGAAAGCAGAAGAAGAAGCTGAGAAGGCTGCAGCCAAAGAAAAGACTGTGGCTCTAAAATCCATTCACTCCAGAAAAGGCAAGGGCGCGGTTTCATACCGTGCTAGGAAAAAGGATGAGGAGGACTCCGAGCCATGATCCTCCAGCTCAGAGCTATCTGAGGAGGATTTCTCCCTCATCACCCGAGAATTCAAGAAGTTCCTCAAGATGAGGAATCAAAGAAAGAAAGACGGCTCCTCCTCCAGGCATCAGAAGAAAAATTATTCTTCTGACAGGTATGCTTCTAAACCGAACAAACATCGCTCCTCTGACATCATTTGTTTTGGATGCAATAAGCCAGGACACGTCGTGGCCGACTGCTACCAAGGCAAGAGAGAAAAATGGAAAGGAGAGGAGCTCAAATCCTCTAGAGATAAGAAGAAAGAGCGGAGCTACATCGCCAAAAGGCCAAAGACACTGAGTGAGTCGGATTCCTCAGACTCCAGTGATGATGAGGAAGCTTACTTCGGGCTGGTGGGTCGCTCCGACTCAGAAGGAGAATGTCCCCCATTTACTGGGAAGGTAAAAGCTCACACCCCTCTCTCCGACTCTGAATCTGATCCTGAGTCTCAGGATGATGACCCTGAGGATAGCCTTTCGGCCCGTGAAGCGGAGCTCCTCGAGAAGTATGAGCTTCTGCTCAACACTTTCGAGGAGTGCCGTAAGAGATTGAAGGCTGAGAAAAAGAAAGTGAAATTCCTTAAGGGTGAGAGTGTCTCCCTAAGGGAAGAGATCACCAGTTTGATTTCTCTCCGACAGGAGCACCTTGACCTGACTTCAAAGCATTCAGAGTCTCTTAAGCTCCTTGATCTTAAGCAGGAGAAAGTCGACAAGTTGGAAGAACAACTTGCGGCAGAAAGGATGTTGGGTATTGTATCCACAATGTACCTGATTTGAAGAAGCCCCTGGACAAGCTAAGGTCAATAGACTATATATTTGATAAATCCTTCTAGTTGTGCTTGCAGTTTTTCCACGCTAAGTGCACACCAATGTCAGGGTGCGGTAGGTCAATATACACGGGTCTGCACGATGTAATCCCTCGTTGAGCAGATCAGTGTGTTGGCCTACGTGTACTCTCTCTATTGGAGTGCACTTATTTTCAAGCACATGGCTGTAAATATGCAGGAGCAGACAAGGAGCAAGGATGGGTCAAGGAGCATCTCATGGGTGGAAAGACGAAATTTCGTCTAAGTTAGAATCGACGAGAATCACCAAGTGATTCTCGCCGATTCGGCGAGAATCACTTGGGATTCTCGCCGATTCGACGAGAATCAGAGGTTGATTCTCGCCGAACTCGATCCAGCAACTTCTAAGCAAGCACCTCTGCGTCTAAGTAAGAATCGACGAGAATCACTTAGTGATTCTCGCCGTCTCGACCTGGCTTAAAGCAGTGCGTGCAACCAAGGCAAATTCGACGAGAATCATCTTTGATTCTCGCCGAATCGTCGAGAATCACCTCTGATTCTCGGCGACTCGGCGAGAATCACTTTCGATTCTCACCGATTTTGACTTGGCGTTTTTCTGGAACTTCCTGAACCGGATTCTGCCACTGTTAAATTTCTGGACCGGGATTTGTGGATTTCTATTGTGGGTCCCACAAACGGTCATATTGGAGTTAGCTACAGTATTTATACACGGGTATTTTGAACGGAATACCTAGACAGAAAGAAGCCGAGCGAGTGCAACCCTAAAATCGCGAAATCTCTCCGCCGCCTCCGTCGCCGCTCGCGCAAGTCCGTCGCCGCTGCTGATCGCATTTCTTCCCGATCTCCGGCGACAGAAGCTTAGCAAAGCTTGAGTCTCACGTGTCTATCCAGAGATCCCTTGTCTCTCGATTTGTTGACCGGGAAAAACTCCCCCGTCCGAATCGATCGAGACGACAGATCCTAGAATGACCGTTGGTAGACATAGTTTGCTTTGCAACGAAGATTGGATCTCAGAAGTACTGCTGCCGCGCATCGTCGTTGCCGTCGATCCCGAACCAAGCCGCCGCTCGGATTGCCGCCGCCGGTTTCGGGAAGATCCTTTCCAAGAGAGACCAAGGTTGTAAACTTTTCGTTGACTTCACGAACACGTCGTCGAACGAAGAGGAACACCGTAGTCTCCAAACGAAGTTTGTATCTCGTGTACTTTCTATATTTAATTTTGTTGTAAAGGAACGATTGTTCCGTATTGTAAGGGTTGGGTGCAATCCGTTTTGTGGGAGTGTTGACTCTCACGTGTGGAAGGGTTCCTTCCGGTAGTGCAGGGATTGGATTTCAATCCCGTTGGAGAAGTGACCGAGTCGTCCCTTGTTGGAGAGATATGTCGAAGGGGGAAAGTGGATGTACCCAAGTCGGAGAACCACTATAAATTGCATGTGTATTCTGTGTGCTGTGCTCTTTATTTTTATTGTGCAGGTACGTTCGTAAATTCCGCAAAAGCGCTACTCGTCACCTATTCCCCCCCATAGGTGCACATAGCTGACACTAGGTGGACTTTCAAGTGGTATCAGAGCGAGGTTGCTCATCAAAAAGGTCAACACCTTGAGTTGAATCCTGCCCCTAGTGTCAAGAAGAAGACAAATATCTACTATGGACGGGCTCAAGTTCTCCGGCAAGATCCCAGTATGCACCAGGCTAAACTTTCCGATCTGGAAGGAAAGAATCAGGTTTTACATGGAAGTAGTCGATCCTCGACTCTTCATGATCGTGGAGGAGGGAGCTTATGTCCCCACCAAGGCCTCCACCATCGATCCCATCAAGAAGGTGCCGAAGACACTTTCTGAAATGGACAAAGACGAGATGGTGCTCGTGGGACTGGACAAGAAGGCACGAAACATTCTGGTGAGCGCAGTTGATGATTCCATGATGCAAAATTTCAGCAACTGCAGGACTGCTCAGGAGATCTGGCAGTGCCTGATCATCCTAATGGAGGGCACGGATGAAGTGAGGGATGATCGGAGATCCCTCCTGAACCAAAAATATGAGGCCTTCAGGCAAGGGCCTAAGGAAGAGATCGGAGTCACATACGAGAACTTCCTGAAGATTGTCAACGACCTCAAGGGCTACGGAAGAGTGTTCACCAATGGTGAACTCAATGACAAATTCCTTAGGTCCCTTACTAAGGAATGGGACACAAAGATCTGCGCCATCAGAGAATTTGGCAGACTAGCAGAAACTGATCCACAAATCCTGTTTGGGAAGCTGATGTCCTATGAACTTCAGCTGAACACCAGTTAGGCAGAGGAAGAAGCAGAGAAGGCTGCTGCAAAAGAAAAGACTGTGGCCCTAAAAGCCAGTTACTCCAGAAAGGGCAAGGGTGCGATGTCATACCGTGCGAGGAGTAAGGAAGAGGAGGAGGACTCTGACCCATGCTCCTCCGGCTCAGAACTGTCAGAGGAGGATTTCTCCCTCATCACCCGAGAGTTCAAGAAGTTCCTCAAGATGAGGAATCAAAGAAACAAAGACAGCTCCTCCTCCAGGCATCAGAAGAAAAATTATTCTTCTGACAGGTATGCATCTAAACCTAACAAACATCGTTCTTCTGATATTATTTGCTTTGGATGCAATAAGCCAGGACACGTCGTGGCCGACTGCCATCAAAGCAAAAGAGAAAAAGGGAAAGGAGAGGAGCTCAAATCCTCCAGAGATAAGAAGAAGGAGCGGAGCTACATCGCAAGAAGGCCAAAGACACTAAGTGAGTCTGATTCCTCAGACTCCAGTGATGATGAGGAAGCCTACTTCGGGCTGGTGGGTCGCTCCGACTCAGAAGGAGAATGTCCCCCATTTACTGAGAAGGTAAAAGTTCACACCTCTCTCTCCGACTCCAACTCTGATCCTGAGTCTCAGGATGATGAACCTGAGGATGACCCTTCAGCCCGTGAAGCTGAGCTCCTCGAGAAGTATGAGCTTCTGCTCAACACTTTCGATGAGTGCCGAAAGAGACTGAAGGCTGAGAAGAAGGAAGTAAAATTCCTTAAGGGTGAGTGTGTATCCCTAAGGGAAGATGGTCACTAGCTTGATTTCTCTCCGACAGGAACACCTTGACCTGACTTCCAAGCATTCAGAGTCTTTGAAGCTCCTTGATCTAAAGCAGGAGGAAGTCGACAAGTTGGAAGAACTACTTGCGGCAGAAATGAAGATCGTCAAGAGCTTCTCCATGCCAAAAACAGTTCTTCCAGTCGTTGATACCTTCTCTGCTCAGGCCAAAGGAGCTGGCTTGGGGCATATAGGGGTACCTGGTTCTTCATCTAGGAGAAACAAGAACCAGAGGAAGAATAAGGCCGCCAAGAAGGCCTCTGCTGATGAAAAGGGTAAGGCTCCTCTTAGTCCTGTTGCGTTCAGAAAGCCTGGCTTTCCTTGCAACCAACACGACTTTGAGTCAACATTTGGGCATCATTTCCGGCCCTCGGTTGCAAATCCAAAGAGCCGGTATGACGGGTGGAACTTTCCCCGGAACTTCGGTGAGAGTGCCTTCAAGGCACCTTATGAGGAAATCCACATAGGAAATTATGGTCCGTTCTCTAGCGGCCATAATGGAAAGCAGGCACCAAAAGCCAAGCCTGTTATACAGAAGGTGACAAAGTCATGCGACTGTTGTCACCATGAGGCCTCCACCTCTAGATCCAAGGCCCCAGCAGTACCCACCGTTCCCAGGGTAAGGACGGAGCCTAGGAAGAGGTACAACAGATTTGACTGTTGGTGCTGTGGCAAAGTCGGTCACTTTGCCGTGGATTGTTGGTTTAATCCAAGGAACTACGAGACTCCCCATGTTAGCAATGCGAGACCGACCACTCGTAGGGTTAACCAACCGAGGGGGAGTGTGCTAACCAGGAATCTAGGACCCAAGTTCGATTGGGTTCCTAAGGCAAATTAATTTTGTTTTGCAGGAATGTCCAAAGGCCACCAAAACGCCGATCTGGTATTTGGACAGTGGATGCTCCCGGCATATGACCGGGACAAGAAGCCTGCTGCGTGATTACACTCCAGTCGAGAATGGACCCAAATTCATCTTTGGAGGGTCAGATCGAGGAGTCACCAGAGGTTATGGTATGATTTCCAACGGTATAATCTCTATCACCGACGTGGCTTATGTTGAAGGGTTAAACCATAACCTGATCAGTGTAAGTCAGTTATGTGATAAAGGTTATGACGTTAAGTTCTGCAAGGATAAATGTCTGATAATTTCACGTACCTCTTCTGAAACGGTATTATCAGGCATTAGGAGCAGAAATATCTTTTGTTTAGATTTTCTCAGTTTAGATTCATCTACCCCCGTATGCCTTGTGGCAACAGACAGTGCATCTCTTTGTGAACAATGGCACAAGAGATTGACACATATTAATTTCAAGACAATTAGTATGTTGTTTTCTAAGGACTTGGTAAGGGATGCTCCCAGTATCAAGTGCATCAAAGATAGCCCATGTCCTGCATGCCAGATGGGCAAACAGACTCGGGCTACCTTTAAGAGCATCGCTGACAAAGACTCTTCCCGATGTCTTTACCTTTTGCATATGGACTTGTTTGGTCCAATGCAAGTTCATAGCTTGGGAGGCAAGTCCTATACGCTAGTGATAGTTGATGATCATTCTCGGTTTACATGGGTGTTCTTTTTGAAACGAAAGTCAGATACGTTTGACATCTTCACTAATTTTGTCAAGCAGGTTCAGAACGAATTTAACTGCTCCGTGGTCAAAATCAGAAGTGACCATGGAACAGAATTCGAATCTGGTGCAATGACAGAATTTTGTGAAGCACAAGGTATCTTTCATGAGTTTTCCCCCCCGCGCACTCCTCAGCAAAATGGAGTTGTGGAGAGGAGAAATAGAACTCTCATTGAAGCCTGCACGACAATATTGAAAGATGCTTCTCTCCCGGAATACTTCTGGGCAGAGGGTGTCAATACGACATGTCATGTACAAAACCGAGCATTGATCAACAAGCATCATCGTAAGACGCCCTACGAGCTACTGAAAGGCAGGAAACCAACCATGTCCTACTTGAGGATTTTTGGTTGCCGATGTTATGTACTGAATAATGGGAAGTACCCGCGTACTAAATTCGGTGAAAAATGCTTCGAAGGCATATTCATGGGCTATAGTTCCCATAGTCGGGCATATAGGGTCTTCAATAAGAAAACCCTAGTGGTAGAAGAATCGATAAATGTTGTATTTGATGAAGGAAGTTTGCTCAACAGCAATTCTTCCAGTAGTATTCTTGAAGATGCAGGTGCTAGACTTGAACATCTGAGTCTTGATGAGACCCCTAAAGATGACGCTCCCAAGTACGTCAAAGTTTCCACCTCCACGTCATCTGAAAATGTTGAAGATCAAGATGGAACAAATCTCTTAGAAGAAAGAGAAGCCCAAGAAGTAGTTGAAGCTCCAGACGCCAGACTTCTAGAGCTCCGGCACGTGAGAGATCATCCTAGAGATCAGATCATCGGGGATCCTCGTGTTGGTGTCAGAACTCGAAGAGGTACAGTTAACGAAGTATTGCATCTTAGCTTCCTGTCACAGGTTGAGCCAAAGAAGTTCGACAAGGCGAACAAGGATGCGACATGGATTCTGGCCATGCAAGAGGAACTACATCAATTCGAACGTTGCAAGGTTTGGATGCTGGTTCCCAGACCATACAAGCAGAATGTGATTGGCACGAAGTGGATCTTCAGAAACAAGCTGGATGAACATGGTGTCATCGTAAAGAACAAGGCCAGGCTGGTGGCTCAAGGTTACAGACAGGAGGAAGGGATTGACTTCGACCAGACCTTCGCACCAGTAGCAAGGCTCGAGGCAATCAGGTTGTTCCTGGCGTATGCTTCACACAAAGGATTCACAGTCTATCAAATGGATGTGAAATCGGCATTCCTGAACGAAGACCTGAAAGAGGAAGTATACGTCGCTCAACCCCCAGGTTTTGTCGATCCTACTTATCCCAATCACGTTTATTTTCTTAATAAGGCCTTATATGGGTTGAAACAAGCTCCACGAGCTTGGTATGAGACTTTATCTAGTTTTCTTCTTGAGAACAAGTTCTCCAGAGGTAAAATAGATAAAACATTGTTTCTCAGGGAAGTCAAAGGCAAGATTTTGCTGGTGCAAATCTATGTCGATGACATAATATTCGGCTCAACGGACAACAATCTTTGCAAAACGTTTTCTAAACTTATGCAAGGAAAGTTTGAAATGAGCAGTATGAGAGAGCTCAAGTATTTCTTAGAACTTCAAGTGAAACAGTCTGAGGATGGAATCTTCATCTCTCAGACGAAGTTCACAAATGAACTCCTTAAGAAATTCGGTATGGAGAGTGCAACCTCTATGAGGACTCCAATGGGATCCACCATGTCTCTGGATAAGGATGAGAAAGGTAAACCTTTCGATGAAACCAAATACAGAAGCATCATTGGATCCCTCCTCTACCTTACTGCTAGTCGACCGGATATTATGTTCTCCACATGTGTCTGTGCCTGATATCAGGTGAACACTAAGGAATCTCACTATGTCGCTGCAAAGCGAATTCTGAGATACCTTAAAGGTACTCCTAATCTTGGCTTGTGGTACCCGAGAAACAATGATGTCGAGCTAATAGGCTTTTCAGATGCTGATTTTGCAGGGAGCAGGGATGACAGGAAAAGCACCTCCGGGACGTGTCAATTCCTCGGCAGGAGGCTTATCTCATGGAACAGCAAGAAACAGAATTGTGTTGCAACCTCCACAGCAGAGTCAGAGTACATCTCGGCAGGAAGCTGTTGCGCACAACTTCTATGGATCAGAAACCAGTTAGCCGACTACGACCTTCAGTTCAAGGAAGTACCCATGTACTGCGACTCCTCCAGTGCAATTGCCATTGCCAATAATCCGGTGTCGCACAGCAGAACGAAGCATATTGAAGTACGCTACCACTTCATTCGGGAGCACGTGGAGAACAAGGATATCTCTCTCTGTTATGTCCCAACGGAGAAGCAGATTGCTGATATATTCACAAAGCCCCTAGACGAGGCCAAGTTCAATCTTTTCAAGACTGAATTGGGGATGCTCAATTATGACGAATGAAGACTACAGAGGCTCCAGGCCCGTGCAAGAACTGAGGGGGAGCAAAGGGTAAAACGCTACAGACCCCGATTTGTAGAAGACGAAAAGGGGGAGATTACCCTCTCGGCTAAGGCTAAGGTGGCTCCAAGCTTGCTCCCAAGAAATTGGTATTGGTAATGGATAACTCACTCAACTCTCTTTTCAGTTTATGGTTTTCATTCTCATTTGCTCTATTCACCTTAGCTTGTAGGGTTTAGGCTTCTTCAAATAGGGGGAGATTGTTGGGTATTGTATCCACAATGTACTTGATTTGAAGAAGCCCCTGGACAAGCTAAGGTCAATAGACTATGTATTTGATAAAATCCTTCTAGTTGTGCTTGCAGTTTTTCCACGCTAAGTGCACACCAATGTCAGGGTGCAATAGGTCAATATACACGGGTCTGCACGACGTAATCCCTCGTTGAGCAGATCAGTGTGTTGGCCTACGTGTACTCTCTCTATTGGAGTGCACTTATTTTCAAGCACAGGGCTGTAAATATGCAGGAGCAGACAAGGAGCAAGGATGGGTCAAGGAGCATCTCATGGGTGGAAAGACGAAATTTCGTCTAAGTTAGAATCGACGAGAATCACCAAGTGATTCTCGCCGATTCGGCGAGAATCACTTGGGATTCTCGCCGATTCGTCGAGAATCAGAGGTTGATTCTCGCCGAACTCGATCCAACAACTTCTAAGCAAGCACCTCTGCGTCTAAGTAAGAATCGGCGAGAATCACGTAGTGATTCTCGCCGATTCGGCGAGAATCACTAGTGATTCTCGTCGAATCGACGAGAATCACTGGTTGATTCTCGCCGTCTCGACCTGGCTTAAAGCAGTGCGTGCAACCAAGGCAAATTCGACGAGAATCATCTTTGATTCTCGCCGAATCGTCGAGAATCACCTCTGATTCTCGGCGACTCGGCGAGAATCACTTTCGATTCTCACCGATTTTGACTTGGCGTTTTTCTGGAACTTCCTGAACCGGATTCTGCCGCTGTTAAATTTCTGGACCGGGATTTGGGGATTTCTATTGTGGGTCCCACAAACGGTCATATTGGAGTTAGCTACAGTATTTATACACGGGTATTTTGAACGAAATACCTAGACAGAAAGAAGCCGAGCGAGTGCAACCCTAAAATCGCGAAATCTCTCCGCCGCCTCCGTCGCCGCTCGCGCAAGTCCGTCGCCGCTGCTGATCGCATTTCTTCCCGATCTCCAGCGACAGAAGCTTAGCAAAGCTTGAGTCTCACGTGTCTATTCAGAGATCCCTTGTCTCTCGATTTGTTGACCGGGAAAAACTCCCCCGTCCGAATCGATCGAGACGACCGATCCTAGAGTGACCGTTGGTAGACCTAGTTTGCTTTGCAACGAAGATTGGATCTCAGAAGTACTGCTGCCGCGCATCGTCGTTGCCGTCGATCCCGAACCAAGCCGCCGCCCGGATTGCCGCCGCCGGTTTCGGGAAGATCCTTTTCAAGAGAGACCAAGGTTGTAAACTTTTCGTTGACTTCACGAACACGTCGTCGAACGAAGAGGAACACCGTAGTCTTCAAACGAAGTTTGTATCTCGTGTACTTTCTATATTTAATTTTGTTGTAAAGGAACGATTGTTCCGTGTTGTAAGGGTTGGGTGCAACCCGTTTTGTGGGAGTGTTGACTCTCACGTGTGGAAGGGTTCCTTCCGGTAGTGCAGGGATTGGATTTCAATCCCGTTGGAGAAGTGACTGAGTCGTCCCTTGTTGGGGAGATAGGTCGAAGGGGGAAAGTGGATGTACCCAAGTCGGGGAACCACTATAAATTGCCTGTGTATTCTGTGTGCTGTGCTCTTTATTTTTATTGTAAAGGTACGTTCGTAAATTCCGCAAAAGCGCTACTCGTCACCTATCCCCCCCCCCCATAGGTGCACATAGCTGACACTAGGTGGACTTTCAAAGGAAGATCGTCAAAAGCTTTTCTATGCCAAAAACAGTTCTTCCAGTAGTTGATACCTTCTCTGCTCAGGCCAAAGAAGCTGGCTTGGGGCATGTAGGGGTATCTGGTTCCTCATCCAGGAGAAATAGGAACCAGAGGAAGAATAAGGCGGCCAAGAAGGCCTCTGCTGATGAAAAGGGAAAGGCTCCACTCAGTCCTGTTGCGTTCAGAAAGCCTAGATTTCCTTGCAACCAACATGACTTTGAGTCAACCTTTGGTCATCATTTCCAGCCTTCGGTTGCAAAGTCAAAGAGCCGATATGATGGTTGGAATTTTCCCCGGAACTTCGGTGAGAGTGCCTTCAAGGCACCTTATGAGGAAATCCACATGGGAAATTATGGTCAATTCTCTAGCGGCCATAATGGAAAGCAGGCACCAAGAGTCAAGCCTGTTATACCGACGAAACAGAAGGTGAAGAAGTCATGTGACTGCAATCACTATGAGGCCTCCACCTCCAGATCCAGGGCCCCGGCTGTACCCACCTTTCCCAGGGTAAAACAGGAGCCTAGGAAGAGGTACAACAAATTTGACTGTTGGTGTTGTGGCAAAGTCGGTCACTTTGCCGTGGATTGCTGGTTTAATCCGAGATATAACGAGACTCCCTATGTTAGCACTGCGAGGCCGACCACTCGTAAGGTTAACCAATCGAGGGGAGTATGCTAACCAAGAATCTAGGACCCAAGTTCGATTGGGTTCCTAAGGGAAATTAATTTTGTTTTGCAGGAATGTCCAAAGGCCACCAAAACGTCAATCTGGTACTTGGACAGTGGATGCTCCCGGCACATGACTGGGACAAGAAGCCTACTGCATGATTACACTCCAGTCGAGAATGGACCCAAAGTCATCTTTGGAGGGTCAGATCGAGGAGTCACCAGAGGTTACGGTATGATTTCCAAAGGTATAATCTCTATCACCGACGTGGCTTATGTTGAAGGGTTAAACCATAACCTGATCAGTGTAAGTCAGCTATGTGACAAAGGTTATGACGTTAAGTTCTGCAAGGATAAATGTCTGATAATTTCATGTGCCTCTTCTGAAACAGTATTAACAGGCATTAGGAGCAGAAATATCTTCTGCTTAAATTTTCTCAGTTTAGATTCATCTACCCCCGTATGCCTTGTGGCAGCAGGCAGTGCATCTCTTTGTGAGCAATGGCACAAGAGATTGATACATATTAATTTCAAAACAATTAGTATGCTGTTTTCTAAAAACTTAGTAAGGGATGCTCTCGTTATCAAGTGCATCAAAGATAGCCCCTGTCCTGCATGCTAGATGGGCAAACAGACTCGGGCTACCTTTAAGAGCATTGCAGACAAAAACTCTTCCTGATGTCTTTACCTCCTACATATGGACTTGTTTGGTCCAATGCAAGTTCATAGCTTGGGAGGCAAGTCCTA
Source organism: Platanthera guangdongensis (assembly GCA_039583875.1). Lineage (NCBI taxonomy): Eukaryota > Viridiplantae > Streptophyta > Magnoliopsida > Asparagales > Orchidaceae > Platanthera > Platanthera guangdongensis. The sequence continues at coordinate 19,707,379 of CM077164.1, forward strand.
TACGTTAGTGATAGTTGATGATCATTCTCGGTTTACATGAGTGTTCTTCATAAAACGAAAGTCGGATACGTTTGACATCTTCACTAGTTTTGTCAAGCAGGTTCAGAACGAATTTAGCTGCCCAGTGGTCAAAATCAGAAGTGACCATGGAACAGAATTCGAATCTGGTACTATGACAGAGTTTTGTGAAGAACAAGATATCTTTCATGAGTTTTCCTCCCCGCGCACTGCTCAGCAAAATGGAGTTGCGGAGAGGAGAAATAGAACTCTTATTGAAGCCTGCACGACAATGTTGAAAGACGCTTCTCTCCCAGAATACTTCTGGGCAGAGGCTGTCAATACAGCTTGTCATGTACAAAACCGAGCATTGATCAACAAGCATCATCGTAAGACGCCTTATGAGCTACTGAGAGGCAGGAAACCAACCATGTCCTACTTGAGGATCTTTGGTTGCAGATGCTATGTACTGAATAATGGGAAGTACCCGCGTACTAAATTTGGTGAAAAATGCTTCGAAGGCATATTCATGGGCTATAGTTCCCACAGTCGGGCATATAGGGTCTTCAATAAGAAAACCCTAGTGGTAGAAGAATCAATTAATGTTGTATTTGATGAAGGAAGTTTGCTTAACAGCAATTCTTCCAGTGGTATTCTTGAAGATGCATGCACACGACTTGAAGAGCTGTGTCTCGTTGAAACCGCTAAAGATGATACTCCTAAGTACGTCAAAGTTTCCACCTCAACGTCATCTGGGAATGTTGAAGATCTAAATGGAACAAATCTCTTAGAAGAAGGAGAAGCCCAAGAAGTAGTCGAAGCTCCAGACGCCAGACTTCTAGAGCTCTGACACGTGAGGGATCATCCTAGAGATCAGATCATCGGAGATCCTCGTGTCGGTGTCAGAACTCGAAGAGGTACTATTAACGAGATTTTGCATCTTAGCTTCCTGTCACAGGTTGAGCCAAAGAAGTTCGACGAGGCGAACAAAAATGCGGCATGGACTTTGGCCATGCAAGATGAACTACATCAATTCGAACGTTGCAACGTTTGGACGCTGGTTCCCAGACCACCCAAGCAGAATGTGATTGGCACCAAGTGGATCTTCAGAAACAAACTAGATGAACATGGTGTCATCATAAAGAACAAGGCCAGGCTGGCGGCTCAAGGTTACAGACAGGAGGAGGGGATTGACTTCGACCAGACCTTTGCACCAGTGGCAAGGCTCGAAGCAATCAGATTGTTCCTCGCGTATGCTTCGCACAAAGGATTCACAGTCTATCAAATGGATGTGAAATCAGCATTCTTGAACGGAGACCTGAAGGAGGAAGTATACGTCGCTCAACCCCCAGGTTTTGTCAATCCTACTTATCCCAATCATGTATACTTCCTTAATAAAGCTCTATATGGTTTAAAACAAGCTCCACGAGTTTGGTATGAGACTTTATCTAATTTTCTTCTTGAGAACAAGTTCTCTAGAGGTAAAATAGATAAAACATTGTTTCTCAGGGAAGTCAAAGGCAAGATTTTGCTGGTGCAAATCTATGTCGATGACATTATATTCGGCTCAACGGACAACAATCTTTGCAAAAAGTTTTCTAAACTTATGCAAGGAAAGTTTGAAATGAGCAGTATGAGAGAGCTCAAGTATTTCTTGGGCCTTCAAGTGAAACAGTCTGAGGATGAAATCTTCATCTCTCAGACGAAGTTCACAAATGAACTCCTTAAGAAATTCGGTATGGAGAATGCAACCTCTATGAGGACTCCAATGAGATCCACTATGTCTCTGGATAAGGATGAGAAAGGTAAACCTTTCGATGAAACCAAATACAGAAGCATTATTGGATTCCTACTCTACCTTACTGCCAGTAGACCGGATATCATGTTCTCCACATGTGTCTGTGCCAGATATCAGGTGAACACTAAGGAATCTCACTATGTTGCTGCAAAGCGAATTCTAAGATACCTTAAAGGTACTCCCAATCTTGGCTTGTGGTACCCGAGAAACAATGATGTCGAGCTAATAGGTTTTTCAGATGCTGATTTTGCAGGGAGTAGGGATGACAGGAAAAGCACCTCCGGGACGTGTCAATTCCTCGGACGAAGGCTTATTTCATGAAATTGCAAGAAACAGAATTATGTTGCAACCTCCACAGCAAAGTCTGAGTACATCTCGGCAGGCAGCTGTTGCGCACAACTCCTATGGATCAAAAACCAGTTAGCCGACTACGACCTTCAGTTCAAGGAAGTTCCAATGTACTGCGACTCCTCCAGTGCAATTGCAATTGCCAACAATCCGGTATAGCACAGCAGAACGAAGCATATTGAAGTGCGATACCACTTCATTCGGGAGCACGTGGAGAACAAGGACATCTCTCTCTGTTATGTCCCCACGGACAAGCAGATTGCAGATATATTCACAAAGCCCTTAGACGAGGCCAAGTTCAGTCTTTTCAAAACTGAATTGGGGATGCTAAACTATGAGGAATGAAAACTACAGAAGCTCCAGGCTCGTGCATCTAGGGGGAGCCTCTGCCAGGAACTCAAGTGAGAGCACAGGTGCAAGAACTGAGGGGGAGCAAGGGGTCAAATGCAACAGACCCAGATTTGCAGAAGCAGAAAAGGGGGAGATTACCCTCTCGGCTAAGGCTAAGGTGGCTCCAAGTTTGCTCCCAAAGAAATTAGTATTGGTAATGAATAACTCACTCAACTCAATTTCAAGTTTATGATTTTCATTCCCATATGCTCTATTCACCTTAGCTTGTGAGGTTTAGGCTTCTTCAAATAGGGGGAGATTGTTGGTTATTGTATCCACAACGTACCTGATTTGAAGAAGCCCCTGGAAAAGCTAAGGTAAATAGACAATGTATTTGACAAAATATTTCAAGTTGTGCTTGCAGTTTTTTTCCACGCTAAGTGCACACAAATGTCAGGGTGCAGTAGGTCAATATACACGGGTCTGCACGACGTAATCCCTCGTTGAGCAGATCAGTGTGTTGGCCTACGTGTACTCTCTCTATTGGAGTGTACTTACTTTCAAGTACAGGGCTGTGATTATGCAAGAGCAGACAAGAAGTAAGGATGGGTCAAGGAGCACCTCATGGGTGGAAAGACGAAAAATCGTCTAAGTGTAAATCGACGAGAATCACCAAGTGATTCTCGCCGAATCGTCGAGTCGAGAATCATTGGCTGATTCTCGCCGACTCGATCCAGCTACTTCAAAGCGAGCAACTCTGATGCTAAGTAATAATCGACGAGAATCACTAGTGATTCTCGCCGAATCGTCGAGAATCACTGGCTGATTCTTGCCGTCTCGACCCGGCTTAAACAGAGCGTGCAATCAAGTCAACATCGACGAGAATCATCTTTGATTCTCGCCGAATCGACGAGAATCACCTTTGATTCTCGCCGATTCGACGAGAATCACCTTCGATTCTCGCCGATTTTGACTTGGGCAATTTTTTGGAAACAGCTGGACCGGATTCTGCCGCTGGCACTGTTTTGAACCGGTTTTGGGTTTCTTCTGGTGGGACCCACAACGGTCATTTAGGAGTATACTTGTGTATAAATACACGCGTATTTTTGAACAGTGAAGACACACAGAAAGAAGCCGAGCGACAATCTTGACCTAAAATCGCGAAACTGCTCCGCCGTCGCCGTCGCCGCTTGTGCTAGTTGGTCGCCGCTTTTGATCGAGATTCTTCCAGATCTCCCGACGATAGAAGCTTAGCCAAGCATAGTGTCTCACGCGTCTATCCAGAGATCTCTTGTCTCTTGTTTTGTTGATCGGGAAAATCTTCCCCATCCGAATCGATCGAGACGATTGATCCTAGTGTGACCGTTGGAAGACCTTGCTAGCTTTGCTACGAAGTTTGGATCTCCAAAGTACAGCAGCCGCACACCGTTGTCGCCGCCGATCCCGTGAACCAAGCCGCCGCCCATCTTGCCGTCGCCGGTTCCGGGGAGATTCACTCTAAGAGAGATCTAGGGTTGTGGACTCTTCGTGGACTTCAAGAACACGTCGTCAACGAAGATGGACACCTTAGTCTCCAAAAGTAGTTTGTATTTCTTGTACATTCTAGTTCATTTTTGTTGTAAAGGAACGTTGGTTCCGAGTTGTAAGGGTTGGGTGCAACCCGTGTTGTGGGAGTGTTGACTCCTACGTGTGGAAGGGTTCCTTCCGATAGTGTAAGGATTGGATTTCAATCCTGTTGGTGAAGAGACCGAGTCGTCCCTTGTTGGGAGATAGGTCGAAGGGGGAAAGTGGATGTACCCAAATCGGGAATCACTATAAATTGCTTGTGTACTCTATTTGCTGTGTTGTTTTATTTTCGTGTGCAGGTACAATTTTAATTCCGCAAAAACGCTGCACGTCACCTATTCCCCCCATAGGTGAAGGTAGTTGGACACTAGGTGGACTTTCAGCTAGTGTATAATGACCTATTGAGTACAAGGGTTGGATGGGCCTTTACTCGTCGTACCTTCCCGTTGGTGAGTGGCGTACTGTCTGGGGTTAGAAGACCTGGGCTCGCCTCGCATAATTGTCGGTGAGTACGCCGACTGCCCGGTCTTTCCCTTTAAACCATGGGTTGAGCCCACCTCGGGCTAGTCTCGAGCCGGATTCGTCCTCCGAACTCGCTCACTGCCTAATTGGGTTGGATCCGCTCATCCGTGTCTATTGGAAAGTATCTTATTGTTGAAGTATTAGACCGGGCGGCTTAGCGGTCTGATCCAGTGGTTTGTTGACCGAGCGGTCTGGCGGTCTCTCTGAAGCCTGGAGACCGGGCGGTCTATCGGTCTACCTCTGCGGCCTGTTCTATCCTGCTGGAGTTGCCGAGCGGTTAACCCATCTGTCTAACCGCGCGGCCTGTGCGGTCTCTATTATTCTAGCCGCTCAGTACTGTAAATGTTTAGTCCCACATTGTTTGTACACTCTCTTTCTTATCTCCTCCATTCTATATAATGGAGGTCATACCTTTGTAAATGATATCTTTTTTGGATAATAAAATTTCAATTATTCAAAAGTTTATTCGCTTGTTCTCTACTTTTCGCTTCTTTTCGCTACTTTCTAACATGGTATCAGAGCCAGGTTCATTTCCTCCTGATTCTGTGCGCTCTCTGTTGTTCGCGGCTTGTTTTCCGCGTTCTGCGACTTGATTCGCGGCTTGCCTTCTCTTCTGTCCGCGCGGCTTGTTTCTATCCGCGCGGCTTGTTTCTGTCCGCTGCCCTGTTCGCCCGATCACTCCTTATTCATTCGCAAAACGGCCTCGGGACTGGTGGTTTTGGCCGTATATGTGGATGATATTCTCCTTACTGGCGATGACCGAGATGGGGTGGACTTGACGAAGAAGCACCTCCGTCAGCACTTGGTCACGAAGGATATGGGCTCCCCAAAATACTTTTTGGGGATAGAAATCTCTCGGAAACTTGACTCCTTGGTTCTCTCTCAACGGAAGTATGCCCTTGATCTTCTACGAGAAGCAGGATTGACAGGTGCCAAACCAGCTCATTTTCCCATGGCTGTTGGAGAAGACAAAACGTGGACGGATGATTTGCCTCTTCTATCTGATGTCACACAGTACAGACGTTTGGTAGGCAAACTCATCTATCTCACGGTGACTAGACCCGACATCGCCTACGCTGTAGGCAAGGTCAGTCAGTTTATGCAAGCTCCCAGGGAGTGTCCATCTTCAGTCCGCCCTGAAGATTTTAGAGTATATCAAAGCAGCACTGGGCAGAGGGTTACTCTTTCAGAAGAATGGCCACCTGAGGGTTGATGCCTACTCAGATTCAAGTTATGCGGATGACAAAGGCGATCGTAAATTCACGTCAGGTTTTTGTACCTTTGTTGGAGGTAATCTCGTGAGTTGGAAGAGCAAGAAACAGTCTGTTGTTTCCAGATCCAGTGCCGAAGCAGAATACCGGAGTATGGCGTCAACCACGTGTGAGTTAAAGTGGTTGCGGGCTCTCATGCTTGACCTGGGCGAGGTATATGACTGTCCTCTCCCTATGTTCTGTGACAACAAGCCCGCTATACACATATCCAGAAATCCGGTCTTCCATGAGAGAACAAAGCATATAGAGGTTGACTGTCACTTCATTCGGGAAGAGATTTTGAAGAAACAGATTTGTACTCCTTTTGTCACCTCTGACAAGGAGTTGACAGATATCTTCACCAAGCCGGTTTCTACTTCCTTCTTCCGCATTTGTGACAAGCTGGGCATGATTGATATCTATGCTCCAGCTTGAGGGGGAGTGTTGAAGTATTAGACCGGGCGGCTTAGCGGTCTGATCCAGCGGTTTGTTGACCGAGCGGTGTGGCGGTCTCTCTGAAGCCTGGAGACCGGGCGGTCTATCGGTCTACCTCTGCGGCCTGTTCTATCCTGCTGGAGTTGCCGAGCGGTTAACCCATCTGTCTAACCGCGCGGCCTGTGCGGTCTCTATTATTCTAGCCGCTCAGTACTGTAAATGTTTAGTCCCACATTGTTTGTACACTCTCTTTCTTATCTCCTTCATTCTATATAAGGGAGGTCATACCTTTGTAAATGATATCTTTTTTGGATAATAAAATTTCAATTATTCAAAAGTTTATTCGCTTGTTCTCTACTTTTCGCTTCTTTTCGCTACTTTCTAACACTTATCATTACACAGAGTAAATACGGGTTGTCCATCTGTGGAAAACTAAGGTGTGGGGGGGGGGATAGGGAGGGGAGAGGTGAGATTCTGGAGAGAGAGTTAGAAACTTTGTACTTAAAATATTTAATTTATAATATTTTATTGGAGACTAGTACGATGTTTGCCTATCCATAATTGATGTAAAACTTCATAACAGAATGTAGAAATTAAAAATATTTGGAAGAAAAACTTTCATGAAGAAAATGATGAAACCTTTAGTCACATCATGTTTATCTCCTTCCATATTGGTGAGTATATAAAAGATTTTATTCTTTATTTGTTCAAATGAACATAATGAGAAACCATAAACCACACACACACGCACCAGGCCGGATCTTGATTTGGGATTTGAGGAATAATTGAATTGAATTGTATTTTTTTGTACAAAATAGTTTGACACTTTTGAAACCTAAAATTCTGAATTGCGTCGACTTCTCCGAGTTGCGTCAATGTCGTTGCGTCGACTCCTCCCAGCCCGCGTCGACTTATCCACACTTGCGTTGATAAGAGTTCGACGCATGCGTCGGTTAGAACTACGTCGACTTGCATCAGCTTCAGTTTCTTCAATAAGGTCTTGACGTGCGTCGATAAAAAATCGACGCAACCCGCGTCGACTTCTCATTTTCACACCCATTGCACGTAATTTTCTAACCGCTCCTTTTACGCGTTTTCTCGTCATTACTCACATACGTTGGAAATCCAACGTTTCTCTACACGATAAAAAGCTATCATTTATAATTGTTGTAATTAATTATGTGGTTAATTTTCTTGCCGTTTTTTGAGACTCCTGTATAAAAGATTTTCTGATTAATTTTAAAACGCTCTCTAAGAAATTACCTTCACTCTCTAGTAAATTGCCTTCGCTTTCTTTCTCTTATGACAAATTTCTTCGTAATTTCATTTTCTTCACATTTGCTTCATCAAGTGAAAATTTGTGTGCTCTGTGTTTCTTCGGTGTTCGTGCACATCGGAGTTTCGAGATCTATTCGGATGTTGTACATTGGAGAAGTGACCATCGATTGAAAGCTCTGTCGAATGATGGTACAATTTTTTTAGGGAATTGGCCACATGTCTTACCCAAGCTACCAGACAGACGAATCACGTTACTCGTTCTAAAGCACACATATTGCCATTTTTGTAGATATGACGACTCCCCTCCCCCCAGATAGTTTGGGCTGGTTGGGCAGGACCGGCTGTGGCGGTGACAATAATGAATTGCGAGCTGCGAACTGTGAGTTGCGAGCTACGAACATCCCTACAATTTTGCAAAAGAAGGTAAATTGCAATGCACGTTATGACGGGAATCAATGCACTCGTATGTGCGTAAGAATTTGCGAGCGCGTCGTGAACACAGAAACGCCGATGGGATGTCTGAGACAGAACATCGTGAGCGTGTACGTATAGCACCTATGCGGTAAGAGGAGACGAAGCATCATGGGCATGTGCGCCACCAAAGGTGCGTACGTGATTGCACACACTACAACATGCGCAAGTGTGTGCGCGTGCTACCACATGCACAGATGAGCGCATGTGTGCACGTGCCACCACACTCGTAGTTGTGCGGGTGTGCACATGTTACTATTTTATAAATCGAGGATCCTATCGATAGAACCGGAGATGGAGGACAAGCGCAGAGTTGCTCTTGCTGAGAACATTTTCTTTGAGCCGATCTGGATCATCTACGCGACGGTTTTTCTATGAGAGAGGTTGGAGATATTGGTGGCTTCACAAACCTGACTTTATTTCCTATCGGCGGGCTTATCTTTATTATATATCATCATGCTTATGTGAATAATGATGTATTAGTCTTATAAGACGATGACTTGAGCAATTGAATTGTGGATAAGAGGGGTGAATTCTCGACTAAGAAGCGATTCTTTTGTTGAAATGTTAGCCTAGGGAATAAGGACCCCTCTAATTTGAGGGGGCGGGCTCTTACACCTTTGCAACCCTAGAGTGTATTGAGATGATTTTCCTTCGTAGTTTAGGGTAAACTGAATTAATTGTTGTCTTAATCATGTAGTATTAGGCTAATGTTTTTGTCATTTTAGTAATGATTCTTACCAAAGTTAATTTGATGTGTGTTTATGGTGAATGATGGAAGAATTTGATTGCAATGCTCTAGCTAGTAGTTAAGTAGGATTTCATTTTGTTGTTTTAAATTAATCAAAACCATCACCATTTTCAACAAGAAATTCATTCATTTTTACATTCAAAACTATTTTTTTTCTTGATGACGGTCATAACCACCGTTTTGCCAAATATGCATTCTGTTATGGTAATGTTTTTGCCGAAACTCACCGGAGTAAAAAAAAATCACGCGAAAAGAAGCCTTTTTCTTACTTTTTAGAGATATATCATATATCTAAAAAGAGAGAATATATTTATGCTAGTATCTATTATTATTAATATAAAGATTCTTTTATTATATCTTCACAAGAATAAAATAAAATGTCAAATATTAAAATAAATACGATGAAATAAAGAAATATATACTATAAATTCGAATATAAATTATATAAAAAGGAAATAAATTTGATAATCTGAATATCAACCAGAATTTAGAACACGAATCTTTGGCTGACTTTGACACGGTGATGGCGTCATGAACATGGAGGTTAAATTGTCATTCCTTAAACACCCACCTAAGAAACTTCATCCACATGTTCACGACCGCCACCACCATGTCAAACAGAGCCTTTATCGGAATTTGTGCATATACATTTAGCTTATGATATTGATAATAATAACCGGAGACATTTTTTGGTGTTTAACGTATGTGCGATGCATCTCCGCCGTTATTACAAAATACGATGATTATTCCAATGATATATGATATATTTAAAAATACAGTCACACTATCATTATTTCAATGATATATAATTATTTTTCAAAATACAATCGTATTACAAAATATAGTCATAATATGATTGTATCTAACGGCGAAGCATCTCGGTCGTTGAGGTCATAGATCGTACAGTTGGGTACAAATGTCCGTCCATGTGCTGTGGTCAGGGTAGTCCCCAACATTCCTTATTAACACCGCATTTTTGAGTATTCATACAAAAATTAAATTTTTTAAAATTTTTAAATTCATATTAACACCACACTCACTTAACCGCATCGCAGTGCTGAATCTTTCATTGAATGATTGTACTATCATCTCCCCGCTTCCGCAAACGTCGATGACGTAAAGCTCGCCAAAGACACCTCCACAATCTCCACCGCTGCCTACGTCCGCGGATCGGTGCTTCACTGCCGAAGGCCCCAAATTTCCTTCTTGCATGTTATCTTCCCTGCCACCGCCGCGCCCAATCTCTCTCTAAGCCACTGTTGCTCTCCTAATCCCAAAGTTTAGTCTTTGTCCTCCATAAAATCATCTTTGCCCCTTCCCATGCATTGAATTTTTTTTAAGTTAAATTTTGTTAGTAAAGACTTCTGAAAGTATGGATGGTGTGTTCGATCTTTCTGTTTCTGAAAGAAATGAAGGAAAGAAAAACGTGAGACTGGTGATCATTCGGTATCTTAAGTCTTGTGAAAAAAGACAAAAAATGACAAAATACATGCATATAGCCAACTTAAAAATAAACACTTGCTAATTGAAAACTGCTTGTGTATAGCCAATCTTTTAAAACTATATTTGAGATTAGTCGTTGATATGAGTAGACAAAAAGTACACTGCTAATATCATCGCCCTAAAATTTGCTTAGCAATCTGTTTTAGCATTTGAGCAATTTTTAAGGTTTTTTTCCGGAGCCTATAGAGTGGACACGTGTGAGGTTTTTAGGTTATTTAAATGTTGTGTAAAAATACAGTATAAAATTAGTAAATAAAGCCAAATACATACATAAATATATACTTACTTAAAATAGGCAGCCTTCCGTTTCACTCGCAGGAGTTCGTTGTGCTCCGAAGTGGTAGTCGTTCCCTTCCTCTTCTCTTCCTCTAGCGGAAGATTGCAGACGATAGAGAGAGAGAGAGAAATCGAGAGAGGGAGAGAGGGAGAGAGAGAGAGAGAGAGAGAGAGAGAGAGAGAGAGAGCAGTGGGAGAAACCAGGCAACCGGGACGAGATTTGTCGTTCAGCCCCCTTCGCATTGCTTGCAGAACTTCCGATATATCATCATTGATCTCCAAGCCGTCTTCTCCCTTGATCATCTTCCTTCCGATCATTGTTGTTGCCCTAACCAAAACCCTTTCTCAAACCCTAGATATCAATGCTTGCCGGCTCGAAACCGCTCGCCGTCGAAGGCTTCTCGTCTTCCCCGTTGTTCGAAGTCTCGCGCGGGAAATTCGAGGCCGATGCCGTCGCTCCCGCGACGCCATCCGATGCCGGGATCATTTCGTCGGAGCCGGACGCCGCTCCTTCTTCCTCTCCTGACGGCAATGCCTCCTCGGATCTTGCGAGAGAAAACAAGCCGGTTTGGGGAAGGACTTTCATGGATGACGCGCCGTGCGTCGCTCCTTCATCCAGGGACCGCATTGCCGCCTCTGATCTCGCATCGGAAACAGAAAGGAAGCCGGTTTGGGGAAGGACAATTAATGGAGGAAATGATGTCGCTCCGGTGGTAATGGGAGGCTCCATTTCCTGGCCGGCTCTCTCAAATTCGACCAAAACTTCATCGATAACATCACCTGAGAGATTACCTTCCGCTCAGGTCATCTTTCAGCTACATTGCAAATGAAACCTTACAGTACAAATTATTTATTAATTCATCAAATCTCTAAATCGATCTTACTTTGGGATTAGGGCCACGTGAATTCGTCTCCTACGAAGCGGAAGTTCGCCAAACCTGCAGGTGGAGGCAACGGTGGCGATGGAGTTGGAACCAGCGGTAGTTTTTCTAGCAATGCGTCGTCATCAAGTTCAGCTAAGGGTAATTACAGCTATCGGGATGGTGGCCGCCGGGAGTCCCATGGTTCGTCGGATCAAAAGAGAGCCGGTGACAATAGCCGCCGGGGATACCATGGCAACAAGCGCGATCAGGACCGTGGTGTCCATCAGTGGAACTCTTCCCAGGGTTGGAGTGGTAGATGTTTTCATCGGAGGCAACCAGTCATGCAGCCTCCCATGCCTGCTGTGGCGCCATTTATTGGCGCTCTTCCATTCCAACATTTTCCAGGCCCCATGGCTTTTTTCCCAGGTGTGAATCTGTTTCTATCTTGTATTGTTCATCCGTATGTAAAGAAGATGATTGACTTATCAGCTCAATGCTTTTGGTGCCATTTTCAGATTTTACCTCTCAAGGCTATTATTTTCCCACCTATCCTCAACCCCAGACTTTTGGAAGGTCTCCATTTGTTCCTCCCACAGTAAATTCTCAACTACAGCGGCCGATGTTTTTTGGGTCGATCCATCAACATCGCATTGCTTTGTTGAAGCAGATTGAGTATTACTTCAGGTATGGTTGGGGTATTTTGTCCTCCAAGTAAAATATTTGAGTTGTTTCTTACAGTAATGTGCCCTTGGTTGTCAGTGTGGAGAACTTGTGCAAAGATGAATACTTGAGAAAGAACATGGATGAACATGGCTGGGTTTCAATTTTCCTTATTGCTGATTTCAGAAGAGTGAGTTTTTCCTAAAGCATATAATTTTTATATCATTTTTGAAATTTTATATTTTGTTCTGTGCCATCACCAGCTTAGAGATTTCTTAATTATGGAACTATGAAGTTAATTGAAAAAATATTTTTTGATGCAATCATCTCAATGAAATGAGAGTAGGAACTTAAGTTTTAGCATTACTCGTGCATATTATGGCCCATTGGAACATTATTAATAGTTGTCTTTTTGGCTTGATTTGAATGTTTTTATTTATGATTAAACCACTTTTTTCATTCTCGAAGAAAGGAATATCATTTTAGAACTTCATCCATCATTATGAATTAGCTTCCATTGATTGGGTTTGTGAGGGAAACTACTCTGCCACATCTGGTGTATGAGCTATTTGGAAAGGGAGGTTTTTGTATCCTCCCCTACCTCAAAATGTTTTTAGTTATCTCCTAAGTTGATGTAGTTAGAATCCAAGCTGGATTACTGGTACTAGCTTCCAATTATGCCAAACCAAGCTTTATAATATGATGAGTAATTGGGAATTATACTTTATCTACATGACTTGCAAAAATCTGTAGCTCCTGATTAGGGATGCAAACAACTCTGGCTCGAGCCGAGCTTTGCAAAATTTACAAACTCGAGCTCACCGAGCTCCCATATACAAGTTCAAGTTCAAGCTCAAAACTTATATATGGAGCTCAAGCTCTTGACTCAATTTGAGTTTGAGTTGTCCTGCCTGTCCATGAGCTTTTTTGCTCATGAGTCTCACGAATCGGCTCTCGAGCTCATGAACAAGAATAAATGAGCTCAAACTTAGCTCGTAACCGAGTTCGAGCTCAACATACCCGTGTTAGGGGCCGAAGTACGACACCCCCAGACGCAACTGCAAATTACAGGATGACAAGAACACAAACAATAGTAACAAGGAACACGCCGATGAACAGTCAACCACACAATATATATAAATCAATACATACAATAGTAGGAGAAAAAATATAGGATCCAATAAAGGGCATCACGCGTGGAATCGGACACCTCTACGCGCTGAGATAGAGCAATACTTACTACAGTCCGTTGAACAACGGACACACAAGATTCACACATGAACCTTCGTCGTCGGACGACGACCAACCCGCATCCGTGAGCAAATACGCCTCTGACTGCGACGAGTACAAGCCAACCGAATCCAATGTGATTATCACGCTATTCAGAGGTCATCCTCCGATCCTCTCAATGGATGATAAGAAGCATCATCACTCTCCTCTGACATGGCTAGATCGTCCCCTTCGTCCCACACTTCTGGAGCGTCCACCAGCAACTCTGCACGCGACGACCTGCAGGCGTCAGATGAGTTCCCCTTCGTGAACCTAATGACGCGCGTCTGACCTGCAGTGGTCCACACTATTGTCACTGCCATTCCTCAGATGCGCTGGATCTGGACCGTCAGCACCCTCACAGCATCCTCTGGAGTCTCTGAACTGCCTCCCTCAAGCCTACGTCCATCATAACTGCCAAACATGCATGCTCCCACCCACCTAGAACTGTCCCTGGAGGTACAAGACAGCATCAGAGTCACTCTGGCATGGACAGGGCTAACGTAACGAGCGTCCGATATGATCTGTTGAACCGCTCTGCCTGCAGTGGTATGTCACTGTCTTCCTCGAAGTGAAAGTGGCGGACCGCGCACCCCCAGATCCCTTCTCGACTGTCTCCCTCGCCGTCCTCATACTGCCAAAGCATGCTCACCCATAGAAGTGGGGTCGGACAGCATCTGGCTGGACAGTGCATATGTGACGGTTAGCCTGGGCGACCTGTCCGCGCGTTCTATGCGGACAGGACTGACGGTTAGCAGGTCGGAAGAGTTGCTTTAGTCGGCTTGTTCCTTGGCGGCCTGAGCGTCTGTCGCGCGGTCTATGCGAACAGAGGTGGCGGCAGCCAGGCCGGCTTATGCTAAGCAGACAGTTTGTTCCCAGAAGGTAACCGGGCGGGTAGCTTCTCTATCCGCAGAGTCCGGCAAGATGCAGACTGGACTGGAGCTCGGTAGATCGGCATGACATGTGCCTTGGTCTAGCTTTGGTGGCGTGGCAGGTGGTAGCCGCGGAGTTCGCCGGTTAGAGAGGACTGGTGCTGGAGTTCGCCGGGATTGGCGGACTGGTGCCAGTGTCCGCCAGTAAGCGCGGACTGGCCCTTGTGGCCGGTGGTGTGGACTTGGTTGGTTCTGAACCAAGTCCAGGTTTGCTTAGTCCGGGTGATCACGCGGTTAAGCGCAGACTGTTTCTCAGTCCGCCAAGCTCGGCAACAGTTAGCCTTGTGCCTTTGTTGCGAGCTTGGTGAGTGCGAACTGGAGTTCTGTCCGCAGGGCGTGCGGACTGGAGAGGTGTCCGCTGTTATGCGGACAGGTGGTGTTGCCGCAGGGTCTGCTGGTGGCGGCTTGTCTTGTTTGGCCTTTGGCGACATGACAGATAGAGTTGCTATTCGGCCTTGGTGATGCTATTGGCGGTCTGGCTATCCCGCACAGGTCGCGGCGGACTGGTTGTGTATCCGCAGCTTTCAGATACACTAGTTGCTCGCCGCGAGGTGGAGCGGTTATCCTATCGGCTAGGGCGGTGACCACACTCCTCATTGTGCCTATAAATAGGACCCCCTGTCACATCAATCATAAGCCAACTGAACAGTAAGTGAGCTCGTGGATAGTTGCTGCGGACATGATTTTGTATCCGCATGGTTTGAGGAGGTTGACCGGTTTGTGCTGTGCAGGTTGTGCGGATAGCGCTTGAAGCCATGGACTTGGTTCGGACTGCGGTCAGGGAAAGTGCGAACTCTGCAGATAGCAACCAGCGGTTAACAGCAAGTCGCGGGTTGCGGCTAGGCGTCTCTCTTCTGCAACTAGTTTCCCGGTTCAATAAGCTGTCCGCTTCTGGCGGCTTGGTTCAGTTTGGCAGCAGCTCGCGCGCTTTGGCGGCTAGGCAATCTCGCGGTTAGGTGGCTTGCAGATCAGCGGTTAGAGTTCAGCATCGGAATAACGGACAGTCCGCGCGGCTTGGTTGCGGTCTGGCAACTAGGAGGTCTGAACGGATTTCGTAGCGGTTAGCAGTAGAGCCGGCGGTTACCTCTTCAATCCGCGCGGCTAGGATTTTGCCTTGTATTGTTTCTGCTTTCCTTTGGGTACATTGGCGAATCATGTCTCGTCATGTATGCTTCGCCTTGTAAAGATTGTTTAATACAAGATTTTTGCTCTTCTGGTTTGCATCTGGTTTTTTTGGGCTCGGATTGATTGAGTGTTCCTGCTCCTGGTTTCCCGTCTTCCGCTATATCAAATTTTAACATGGTATCAGAGAGAACAGAGGCTTGAGCAGTGGATCAATCGACAGATTGCTTTATTGCTTCTATGAGTCTAGGTGAACCATAGGGTTAAGTGCAATGGAAGATGATTTGGCAAGAGATCTTTGAATGGAGCTTCTTACATGGACTAACTTTGAAAAGTCGAAGTCATGTATGACAAGCTATCTTGTTGGCGAGGACCTTTGGGAGGTAGTTTGTGGAGACAGAATGCAAGTGTTTACTGCTGACATTGCTGAAACGATGAGAGCTTGGAAGAAGACAAACGCGAGAGCGAGTTTATTCTCAAGCAGGTTATCTCATCAGAACTCTTGGACCACATCGACGGATGTCGGTCAGCTGCGAAGATTTGGACTTCCCTCGATGGGTTGTTCAACGAGGAGGTGAAGTTGGCTGCTGAGGTTGGTCCTTATACTTCATATCAGCAAGAGATGAGTGTTTCTTCTGTGGGTGATGAGAAGAGAAAGGAAAGACCATGGTGCTATAAATGCAAGCAGCCTGGTCACCTTAGGAAGGAGTGTAAGGTTGTCTTGCACTCGGTGAACGTTGCTCATATTGGGAGTAAGAAGAAGAACTTGGTTGGGTTTTCAACAAGTTCTGATGCTTATCGGATGAAGGCCAATGATAGTGTAGCTATCTGGAATGAAAGACTGAGGCATGTGAGGATGAACAAACTGAAAGCAATGACAGTAAGGAGCCTTGTTAAAGGCTTGCCTAGATTGTCATCCTGCGACGACAGTCAAGCTTGCGCGGGATGTCAACACGGTGAAGCTTATCGCTTTACGGTTGATAAGGTGCAGTCTAGGTGTAAGACACAATTGGAGTGTATCCATGGTGATCTCGTGGGGCCGACCGTCACCGCCAGTCTTGGAGGCAACAAATATATGCTGATATTGGTTGATGACTATACGAGGTATACTTCATGAAGGAGAAGTCGAACATGTTCCGTTTGTTTGTGGAGTTCAAGAAGCTTGTGCAGGGCCAGCTTGACTTGCGGATCAAAAAGTTGAGAACGGGCAATGAAGGTGAGTTCGGCTCTTCCGTGTTCTCTAACTTTTGTAGGAAGCATGAGATCCGAAGGGAGCTTTCTCGTATACATACTCCAAAACAAAGTGGTGTGGCAGATCGGATGATCCGTCTTTTGACGGAGACCTGCAAGTGTTGACTTCAGTGCAAAGACATTTCTTAGGTTTTTGGGCGGAAGGGATGACCTGCGCGACACATGTCATCAATCAGATGCCTCTGATTCCGATCAATATGAAGACTCCGTATGAGCTGATGTTCAGAGTGAAGCCCAATGTGAAGCACCTTCAGGTGTTTGGTTTTACCTGCTACGTACATGCTCCGGATGCTCTCAAGACAAAGTTAGTTTTCGTTGGGTATGATGAGCAGAAAAGGAGATGAAGGTGTATGGATCCTGCGACGAAGAGGTTCATTGTGTCGAGAGACGTTGTATTCGATGAATTGACGTCGTATTGGGGTAGTTCATGTGTGGAGCTAGAGGTGAGCAGGTCAGACGGTGGGAAGGAGACTGCTGCTAAAGATATTTTGGTGGAGCTGCCTGTGTCACCAGGAGCTCTAGGTTGTTCTAGCTCCGGGGCAGAGGCGTTTGGTTCTGGAAGCAGGGGAGCGATGCTCCAGGTGCTTCTAGTTCAAAGACGGTTTTTTCTGGTTCAGGAAGCAAGGGGAGCGATGTTTCAGGCAGTTCTAGTTCAAAAGCGGAGGCTTCTGGTTTAGGAAGCAGGGGGAGCGTTGCTTCAGGTGCTTCTGGTTCCAGTGCGGTGACTTCTTTTCAGGAAGCAAGGGAGAATTGTTCCGGGTTATCCCGGGAACGGAGCTTGTTCAGAAGGAACAACGGAGGTGGTTAGCCGTGATCAAGCTCTTCGGAGGTCGAAGAGGGTCACCAACACACCAGCTCGATATAGCAAAGGAAACACGGTGAGTTCTGCCTCATGTTTCTTCGCAGGCCCTCAGATTGAGCGAGTGTCTTCTAGCTATGATGTCACCACCGGAGTCAAGGAGGTGGATGACAACAAGGTTGAGGAGGTGACTACCCTCAGAGGAGACGGGGCTTGGTATCTTGTGCCCAAGGTCGTTGGTGTTACTCCTGTGGCATGCAAGTGGAGGTCGAAGCTGAAGAAGAAGGCGGAGGGAAGCATGACTCCTTTCGGGAGATGCCAGAGGGATCCCTTATGGTCCAGGATATGCGGGGTGTCTTCTCAACGACGCTATCAGAGGGACCATATACATGGTTACGGGAACTGCTGGGGTTGCTCACCACTTCTCACTTCAAAGGGTCGTTGGTGTTACTCCTGTGGCATGCAAGTGGAGGTCGAAGCTGAAGAAGAAGACAGAAGGAAGCATGACTCCTTTCGGGAGATGCCGAAGGGATCCTTTATGGTCCAGGATATGCAGGGTGTCTTCTCAACGACGCTATCAGAGGGACCATATACATGGTTACGAGAACTGCTGGGGTTGCTCAACACTTCTCACTTCAAGGGAGAATGTTGAAAATTGTGAAGTGAAAGTGGACGACTGGGCGACCTGTCCGCGCGGTCTATGCGGACAGGACTGGCGGTTAGCCAGGTCAGCGGAGTTGCTTCAGTAGGCTTGTTCCTTGGCGTCTTGGGCAGTCTGTTCGCGCGGTCTATGTGAACAGAGGTGGCGGCCAGCCAGGCCGGCTTATGCTAAACAGGCAGTTTGTTCCCAGAAGGTAATCAGACAGATAGCTTATCTATCCGCGGTGTCCGGCAAGATGCGGACTGGACTGGAGCTCGGTAGATCGGCATGACAGGTGCCTTGGTCTAGCTCTGGTGGCGCGGCAGGTGGTAGCCGCGGAGTTCGCCGGTTAGAGCGGACTGGTGCTGGAGTTCGTCGGGATTGGCGGACTGGTGCCAGTGTCCGCCAGTAAGCGCGGACTGGCCCTTGTGGTCGGTGGTGTGGACTTGGTTGGTTCTGAACCAAGTCCAGGTTTGCTTAGTCCGGGTGATCGCGCGGTTAAGCGCGGACTGCTTCTCAGTCCGCCAAGCTCAGCAACAGTTAGCCTTGTGCCTTTGTTGCGAGCTTGGGGAGTGCGGACTGGAGTTCTGTTCGCAGGGCGTGCAGACTGTAGCGGTGTCCGCTGTTATGCGGACAGGTGGTGTTGCTGCACGTTCTGCTGGTGGAGGCTTGTCTTGGTTGGCCTTTGGAGACAAGGCAGATAGGGTTGCTATTCGGCCTTGGTGATCCTATTGGCGGTCTGGCTATCCTGCACAGGTCGCGGCGGACTGGTTGTGTATCCGCGGCTTGCTGGATACACTTAGTGCTCGCCTCGAGGTGGGGCGGTTATTCTATCGGCTAGGGCGGTGACCACACTTCTCATTGTGCCTATAAATAGGACCCCCTGTCATATCAATCATAAGCCAACTGAACAATAAGTGAGCTCGTGGATAGTTGCTGCAGACAAGATTTTGTATCCGCGCGGTTGTAGGAGGTTGACCGGTTTGTGCTGTGCAGGTTGTGCGAATAGCGCTGGAAGCCAGAGACTTGGTTCTGACTGCGGTCAGGGACAGTGCGGACTCTGCGGATAGCAACCAGCGGTTAACAGCAGGTCGCAGGTTGCGGCTAGGCGGTCTCTCTTCTGCAACTAGTTTCCCGGTTCAATAAGCTGTCCGCTTCTGGCGGCTTGGTTCAGTTCGGCAGCAGCTCGCGCGGTCTGGCGGCTAGGCAACCTCGCGGTTAGGTGGCTTGCAGATCAGCGGTTAGAGTTCAGCATCGGAATAACGGGCAGTCCGCGCGGCTTGGTTGCGGTCTTACGGCTAGGCGGTCTGAGCAGACTCCGTAGCGGTTAGCAGTAGAGCCGACGGTTACCTCTTCAGTCCGCGTGGCTAGGATTTTGCCTTGTATTGTTTCTGCTTTCCTTTGGGTACATTGACGATTCATGTCTCGCCATGTATGCCTCGCTTTGTAAAGATTGTTTAGTACAAGATTCTTGTTCTTCTGGTTTGCATCTGATTTATTTGGGCTCAGATTGGTTGAGTGTTCCTGCGCCTGGTTTCCCGTCTTCCGCTATATCAAATTTTAACATGATCTGCTCCACGTTTATGGTATCCTTCCCATACAGTAGCGTGGTCTGTATGTGCTTGTACGACGCCGGGAGCGAGGTAAGAAGCAATAAAGCTTTGTCTTCTTCCTCCACCTTCACACTAACCACATGCAGTTGGTTCAAAATTCCATTGAACACATTGAAGTGTTCCTGCAGATTTCCACCCTCCTGCATCTTCAGGCTGTACAGTCGCTGCTTCAACAACAGCCTCGCGGTCAACGACTTGCTCATATATAGTCCCTCAAGTTTTTCCCACGGCTTGACCGCAGACTCTTCAACACCGATGTTGAACAACACTTTGTCGTTGACGAACGTCCTTATAGCGCTGGTGGCGCTCTCATCCATCTCAAGCCACTCTAAATCCTTCACCGGATCGGGCAAAACATCACGCCCCCGCAACACTCACATCAATCCCTGCTCAACCACCATGTCTTTGACCCGAATCTGCCATAGGCAGAAATTCCTACTGCCGTCGAAATTCTCCACTGAATATCTGGCCAGCAATGTGTTCTTTCCTGTCATAGCCGTTCTCAGCACTTCTAGGCGACCTGATTAATTCACGAATCAGATTTAGGAAAGTAGGGAGCGGACCAATGTCGTCACCAACCGTTGACCCAAATTTAACTCGGAACGTCCAATCATACACCTACAGAGCCTGCCTCTGATACCACTTGTTAGGAGCCGGGGTATGACACTCTCAGACGCAGCTGCAAATTACAGGATGACAAGAACACAAACAACAGTAACAACGAACACGTCGATGAACAACCAA
This sequence comes from Platanthera guangdongensis, assembly GCA_039583875.1. NCBI lineage: Eukaryota > Viridiplantae > Streptophyta > Magnoliopsida > Asparagales > Orchidaceae > Platanthera > Platanthera guangdongensis. Next base: position 19,727,797 of record CM077164.1, read on the forward strand.
CCACACAGTATTTATAAATCAATACATACAACAGTAGGAGAAAAAATACAGGATTCGATAAAGGGAACCATGTGTGGAATCGGACACCTCCACGCGCTGAGATAGAGCAATACTTATTGCAGTCCATTGAACAACGGACGCACAAGGTTCGCACATGAACCTCGTCGTCGGACGACGACCAACCCGCAACCACCACCGGAGAGAAACTCTGTCGAGGCCAACTACACGTGCGCACGCCTTCGACACCAAGCCTGCAACTCTCCGCCTCGACGACGAGCACAAACCTAACCGAGCCCCACACAACACCTCCTCTGAACTCCGCTGTCGGAGGTCCCCAATGTGATGCGGCAAGTATCTCCACGTTGCGCCTCTCCAAAGTTCGATGACAACACCCCCTCCAAGACCTGTGGATGTATCCTCCAAGGCAGGCGGATCTTATGGGTGCTCCAAGAGAATGGATGATCGACGTTCCTCTAGGGAGGAAGAAGATTGCCGAAGATGAATGGATCCGGCGGGCTCAGGCGGCTCTGACTACGCGCACGGGAACGGCGAAAGGGGATGCTCCTTCCGGGATTCCTCCAGGCCGGCTCTGATCGGGGTTGATAACCCTGGATCTCAAAAATGTGATCTATATAAAAAACTAAACCGGATCCGGTTTGGATCCGGATCGGAACCAACAACCCAACAACTCGGGCTCGAGTCAAGTTTTTTTCAAGCCCGTTCATTGTGTTCACGAGCCGACTCAACTCAACTTGCACCCCTACTCTTGATGTAGAGTGAATAATTTGTGGTATTATTGTTTAGTGGATAATAAGCACAAATGGAACTAGGTAGGGACACGCCTGAGCAATTTCCCGAGCCTGAATTTTGAAAAAAATAATGCTAATAGCCTAGGTGTAGGCTTGTAGCTGTCATCCCGGGCCACCTGGATTTCACTTGAGCCCCAAAACCAGTTTTCTATGTCTATGTTATGTGCCTGTCAGCCTTTGTCTTTATACTCAGCCCTAGGTTTCAACTTCCAACATCTAAGCAGTCCACTGTTGCAGCTTCGAGTGGCATAATTCTCCATTAGTTATTGCCTTGCAGGCTTTTAAAGCTGCGCCGACCGGGGATAGGTCTAATATTTCTTTAGGCAAAACAAATAGTACCCTTTCGGCAGGCAGGGGACTGCGCCATGTATGTAATTGTGAAATTAACATGGCGCAATAGACACCATTTAGGAATAATTTATAAAAATATTTAAATTTAATTATTATTATTAGTCATAAAATAAATCAACCATCGGTGTCAATTAAGATTCAAACAAGGCAGACATTAAATACAAATAAAGGTGTCTCTAATAGTCTAATATTATATAGGTTCATATTTATGTTTTGCTCACACTTTTTAGTTTAAATATATTGTGTCCGGGCTTAGCAGTAATTATAGTTCCACTATTGATAATAAGTAGCGCGACACATAACTAATCTACTTGTGTTGGACACGCGAATTTCCTAACTCTATATGAATGTGAGCGGTCATAAACAAATGCAATGAATCTACGACAATCTTAGGAGGTGCCGAAGAAATGCAAGCACACGCAATTTAATGAACAAGAAACGTACGATCTAAATCCTAATCCTAATGCGAATGCGAATCTTGAATCATGCAATTATTTCTGTAGAGAAGGAAAAAACCAACCTTGTATATATGTTCACTTGTATCAAATACAAAGAATGAGTACAAATATATAGATGAGAGAAAGAGAGAAGAAAGTCCTATACATGATGTGGGACTAAAGAGGGGAGAGAAAAACAATAAATGTTACATAATGAGCCTAGATTAAATGTGATCTTCTAACACTCCCCCGCAAGCTGGAGCGTATAGGTCATATGCACCCAGCTTGGACAAACACTGGTAGAACAGGGTACTTGATAAGGCCTTTGTGAGAATGTCAGCAACTTGATCAGTGCCCGAAACATGCTTTAATTCAAGTTTCTTCAATTGAACTTTCTCTCGAATAAAGTGACAGTCGACTTCGATATGTTTTGTGCGCTCGTGAAACACCAGATTCTTTGTTATGTGTATGGCGGCTTGACTATCACAGAATAGAACAGCAGATGAGGGGAGTTTTACTCCCAGGTCAGTAAGGAGACTCTCAAGCCATGTGAGTTCTGAGACAACCAAGGCCATCGATCGGTATTCAGCTTCCGCAGAGGAACGAACGACCACGACTTGTTTCTTACTTTTCCATGTAATGAGATGACCACCAAAATAAGTACAAAACCCACTTGTTGACCTCCGATCGTCCAGGGAACCGGCATAATCGGCATCAGAATAAGCGACCAATGCGGGAGCCGAGTCGGAGGTTTTGTAAACCAGCCCTTGACCCGGAGCTCCCTTAAGGTATCAGAGAATCCGTTCAACCGCCTGGAGATGAGAAACCCGGGGGGCATGCATGAACCAACTGACAACTCCAACAGCAAACGATATATCCGACCTCGTGACCGTTAGATCAACTTTCCCACAAGACGTCGATAGTATTCCGGGTTCTGAAGAAACAAATCGTCATCAGAAAGCATGAGCACACAGTTTGTGATTTGCCTCCATCGGTGTACAAGCTGGCTTGCAACCAGATTGACCAGCGTCTTTGAGAAGATCGAGACAGTACTTCCGTTGGGAGAGGACCAGCCCGTCCGGCCGTCGTGCGATCTCGAGACCAAGGAAGTAGCGAAGATGCCCCAGGTCTTTAGTCTGAAACACTGTGCTCAGATGCTGTTTGACCTCTTGAATCCCCTTTGAGTCATCCCCAGTGAGTAGTATGTCATCAACATAAACCAACAGAAGGACAGTTCCAGTGGCCTGGTGTCGGGTGAATAGGGAGAAATCTGCAGAACTCCGAGTGAACCCCATGCCCCGAACTACCTTGCTGAACTTGTCAAACCACGCCCGAGGGGACTGTTTGAGACCATAGATGGATTTCTTGAGAAGACACACCCGAGACTCCCCCGTAGTCGCAAACCCGGGCGGTTGGCGCATGTAGACAGACGTTTCCTGAAGGTCGTCATTCAAAAAGGCGTTCTTGATATCGATCTGATGAAGGGGCCAGTGGCGGTGCACCGCCACGGAGAGAAGAATACGGACGGTGTTGAACTTAGCCACCAGAGAGAAGGTCTCCTCAAAGTTGAGGCCCTCCTGTTACGTGAAGCCACGGGCCACAAGGCGGGCCTTCAGTCGGGCAATAATGCCATCCAGAGCATGCTTGATGACGAAAACCCATTTACACCCAACAGGGTGCTGACCGGGAGGTAAGGGAACCAAGACCCAGGTCTGGTTGGCCCAAATGGCCGTCATTTCTTCATCCATGACAGCCCGCCAGCCCGGATGTTGAAGTGCCTCCTGCAAAGAGTTAGAGACAGAAACAGAGGATAATGAGGTCGCAAAGTGAAGAAGAGGTGGAGAAAGGCGATGGAGAGAGACGTAATTCGCCATCGGATGAGCGGTGGATGCGGGAGCCGGAGCAGCAGGTAGCGGAGCACCAGAGGTCGAAGCCGACTGCAGAGGGGCAACGGGAGGAGGAGAGCGACGAGAATAGACCCAGAAAACTGGTGGTGGTGGACGGACCGGAGGTAGGGCAGGAGGAGTAGAGGATGAGGAGCGGGGAGCCGGGATGACAGGACGAACGACGGGGTCTGGACCAGGAGCGATATCCAGATCAGAGAAGAAGGGAAGATCTTCACGGAAAGTGACATCCGCATAGACAGTAACCTTGCGGGTAGCAGGCGAATAGCACACATAGCCCTTTTGAGTGCGCGAGTAGCCCACAAAGATATGTTTGGCGGCACGGGGATCCAACTTGTCTGTGGAGGGACCAAGTTGGTGAACGTAGCAGGTACACCCAAAAATCCGAGGAGGAACGATAAAAGACGGAGTGGAGGGAAAGAGGAGGCTGAAGGGAGTAGCATATTGGAGGATGAAAGAAGAGAGACGGTTGATGAAAAAACAAGCCGTGGAGAGCGCGTAGTTCCAGTACGGTTTGGGAACCCGTATTTGAAGCATAAGGGAACAGACAACATCAAGAAGGTGACGATTCTTGCGCTCGGCGACACCATTCTGTTGTGGAGTATACGGACACGAGGTTTGGTGAAGAATGCCGAACTCAGAGCAGAGAGTCGCGAAGGTATGACTGATGTACTCACGCGCATTGTCAGTACGAAGGGTACGAATGGGTGCAGAGAATTGAGTGCGAGTCTCGAGTATGAAAGCCCGGAAGACGCGGGGAAGCTCAGAGCGATCCCGGAGGAGATACAACCACGTCATGCTAGAGTAATCATCAATAAAAGTAAGAAAATACCGGTAGCCAGAAATACTAGTGATTTTGTACGGACCCCATATATCGGAGTGTACTAAAATAAAAGGAGCGGAGCTCCGAGTACAATGAGAATGAAAAGATGAACCGGGTTGTTTGCCCAAAATACATGTGTCACACTGAAATGCAGGAAGAGCCTTCCGGAGGACTGGAAGAGGTGCATGACCCAGACGGCGGTGCCAATCCGAAGAGGAGATAGAGGCGAGGATAGTAGGCGAGTCGTCAAGAAGGTAGAGCCCATTCCGCAGCCGCCCCCTACCAATGATAGTCCGCGTCTGCTGATCCTGTATGAGAAAAGAAGAGGAAGTAAATGTCACGGAGTAATTAGAATTAGTAGGTAAGGCGACCAACAAAAAGTAAATTGAAAAGAGAGCCCAGAACGTGAAGAGCCGAGCGCAGAAGGAGAGAAGAGGTGAGGGGAATATCAGCACATCCAGAGACAGGAACAGATGCCCCATTGGCCACAGTAATGTACTTCGGGTGAGGTGAAGACAAGTACTGAGGCGGCCGAACAGAGGTGATGTGATGAGTGACACCAGAATCGAGGATCCATCGCGGGCCAGAGGAGAGGCAAGCGATACCTTCATTGGAGATGGAGGCAGCAGAGGCAACCGAGACAGGTGGACGGCTAAGCAGTCCATGAAGATGCTGGAGCTGAAGACGAACCTCGTCGAGGTCAGTACGAGTGGAAGAGGAGTCGGTGGCAGCAACAGAGGCCTGCGGACGAGGTGGGCGACCATGTTTGCGATAACACGTGGCTTCAAGATGCCCATCTTTGCCGCAGAACGAGCACTTAGGCCGAGGCCGGCCACCGCGACCCCGGCCGCGAGAATCAGAGCGGCCTCCACGAGCAGAAGATGGAAGAGGCAATAAGGGAGCAGGGGCCTGCTGAACAAGGGCCGGAGAAGGGGGCCCGGGCACATCCGGAGGCGGGGAGACTTTGAGAAGCATCGAGCACACATCGAAAAAAGAGGGGGTAACAGTAGAGGAGAGGACGTGAGCCCGTACACTGTGAAGATGATGCGGGACTCGGGCCATCATCATGGCTATACCCACAGCTTCCTTTTGGGCACGTTGGGCAGCAAGATCCAGAGTAGGAGGCTGATGGTGGATCCAAGCCTCGACCAGAGACCGAGCCTGAGCAACAAAGGACGTCAGATCGGTCGCGCCACTGCTATCAAGGGCCTGGAGAGCAGTGATAATGTCATACAGATGGTGGAGACTATCCTTGCCAGAGTAAAGGGTGTGGAGCTCGTCCCACATGCCTTTGGCCGTCTCATGGTACATGGTCAGGCGATAAGATTCGCCATCAAGAGAATTAAGAAGCCAAGTCTGCACCCGACCATCATTGCGTAACCAATCATCAGTAGGAGTACCGGTAACGGCCTGAATCAAGTGATGAAGGAACCCCTTGGATTGCAGGACACGACGAACAGAGTGTGCCCATTCCACAAAATTTTTCTTGCCGGTCAGAGAGATTGTAGTAATACGAAGCTCATCGCGGACTTCCGGGAGAGAGGCCGGGCGGTCAGCGGGAGGAACCGCCGTGCCAACAGAATCAGCAGAAGAAGTCATAGAGAAGAGAGGCGGCTAGGAGAACAGACCGGGCAACAAAGAAGACCGCGCGACCAGAGCACAGACCGCCCAGGCACGATGGAAAGACACCAACTGCGAGAGGAGTCCGCGACCAAAGGCGAAGGCCGGGAGAGAGAGCAGGCCGCAGCGGACAGAGAGAAGCCGCGAGGAAAGGAAAGAGGAGAAGACCGCGACCAAAATGCGGGAAGGCAAGAGTCCGCACGGTCTGGCTGAGCACAGCAGCGGTCCGAGAAACAGGAGGCCGACGGCGGTCAGAGAGAAGAGACCGCGAGTAGGGAAGACTCAAGCGGAAAGAGAAACGAGACCGCAACGACCAGGACCAACCCGCAGGAGAGGCAGGCCGCAGAAGAGGCAGGCCGCAGAAGAGGCAAGCCGCTGAAGAGGCAGGCCGCAGAAGAGGCAGGCCGCAGAAGAGGCAGGCCGCTGCGAGCTGGAGCAGGCCGCAAGAGAGGGAGTCCGCAGCGAGGAGGATCAGGCCGCAACAAGCTATGTCAAGCCGCATCGAGCTGAAGCAGGCCGGGAGAGAGGTAGGCCGCAGCAAGGTAGAGCAGGCCGCAACGAACCGGAGCAGGTCGCGAGAGAGGCGGATAGAGCAGCAGGCTGCAGCGAGTTGTATTAGGCCGTAAGAGAGACATGCCGCAGAAAGAGAGAACATGCCGCAAGAGACAGCGGTCTGGAGGAGAGAGAGGGAAGGTGGACCCGACGAGAGAGAGAGAGAAGGGGAAGACTATAAAATGCCTGAGGGGAGGGGTGGAACCACGAGAAGAAGAGGAAGCAGAAGAATAGGAGCGGAGCGGACAGGAAGGCAGGCCGCAAGAAGCCGAGCGGGTAGCGGATAGAAGACAGGCCGCGCGGGTAAGAAAGGGGAAGCCGCTCAAGAAGAATTGGTGGCTCCGATACCATGTAGAGAAGGAAAAAGCCAACCTTGTATATATGTTCACTTGTATCAAATACAAAGAATGAGTACAAATATATAGATGAGAGAAAGAGAGAAGAAGGTCCTATACATGATGTGAGACTAAAGAGGGGAGAGAAAAACAATAAATGTTACATAATGAGCCTAGATTAAATGGGCTCTTCTAACAATTTCCAATGCGCAATTAATTAAATAATAAATCATGTAGCTCGCATAATCGAGTCATATTAGATCACATATATTTCAAATTAAGTAAATTAATATTAGTGCAAACCAATTGAGATTGTACTGAAACTAAATGTGCAGTGAATAAGTAAGGATCATATAATGAAAATGACAGTTCAAATTAACACGAGCCAAATATTTTAAGAAATGCAAGCATCAACCAAATAATGCAGGAGAAATGAAAAATTGAAATGCAAGGTCACCGATTAGTCAATTTTAGTGGAGGAGGGGAAGACCCAATAATGGCAGTGGCTATATAGAAGGGTGAGTGTTGATGTGCAGGGGCTATCAGATGCGTGAAAATGGGTTGTTGTCGGCTAGAATCAATTGGAAGAAGCTTGGAGGGGTCAGGTAGACTTGGGGAAGGGAGTTTTGGGAAGGGAGTTGACAGAAGACTGGCTGTGTTGAGCTGGGAGGAATGTCAGCTGCAAGGGAGAACTTGTGGAAGTGCTGGGAGAGGAAAAATAGGGGTTGTGGCTATCTAGAGGGGATTTATGGTTGGGCAAGACTGCTGGTGAATGGAGGAGGTCAGTGAACGGTCGGGAAAGGGGGAGGGAGGGTTGGTCGTCCTTGGAATAGGATGGGTGTTGGGAAGGGCACGAAGAAGACTGGTCGGGAGCTTCAACAGTGGGGGAAGGCTGCTGGGAGGGTGTTGAAAGCCAGGGATGGCGGCATGGGGGCACAGGGAGCCAACAAACTCAGTGACGGGGTTCTCGGAGCTAGGGAAAGTGGAGGCGGGGAGCTGGAAGCCACTTGATGTATCACTTAGCAGGAGAGAGGCGTTACACCTCTCAAATTGAAGCTTTCTTTTTTGAAAGAAACCCTCGACCCCTTAAAATTACCGGCTCATAGCGCAATATAAAAGGATGAATTAGGTTAAATGATCTGATGATTCAAATTGATCATTTATATTACTTGTCCTAATTCCCAAAATATGCTTCCGAAAAATAAAAAATAAATACATAAAATGCAGAAAAATGAGCCTGACGAGATCACGGTTTCCGATTATCCATTTGACAATCTAAAATGTCGATCCAATTCATCATCCTCAATGTCACCCGAAAGATCTTCATTGTATTGTTATTATGGTAAATTTTGGAAAACAATATTTACATCGCTAAAATATTACTCATGTGATTTGTTGTGATGTTTGTCCTACGTATAATGTTTTTGATGTTTAGGATCCTCTCACATCCTTTTGATAATTAGAACAATTGATATTTGAATCTTTCATCACATAATAATAACCGTCTTTATGATGGTTGGAATTTAAGTACAAGTAAAATTCTCTCGTGTCATGAAGAACCAAGGATTTGTGGATTTGGCATGTAAAGCTACATTTTAGCTAACCCTAGACCAGACATTATTGGATTTCTGTAGGCTGCTGCAACAGTCCCCGCCATCCAGCTATTTTGCATGCAGAAGTTTCCCAATCCCTCCAAAAAGAAGCCGTAGATAATGATGAATCTCTGTTTATCATGCAATGAATGAAAATATAACTAATGTGAGTATTATCTAGAGTTCATGTAGGTTTATTATTCTCATTCTGATTGGCAATCTGTTACCACTTGGGATTGCAACCCTAGATCTAAAAGATGGAGGGTAAAAGAGGAAGGAGGGAAAATAACCTCTAGGGTTACTATTTTTCAGAATACTATAAAAAATGTCCAAATACATAGCCTCGAGGGATTTATATAATACCCCCGGTTGAAATATAAAATACAAAAAGATACAGTTTAATTCAAAAAAAGATAAATGTGTCTTAATTATATTCCGCCAACGTGTCGCTAGTTGTTCGTTTGCCGCGCCTGTATACCCGCCATACTGAAAGACGTCCCTTGCCTTCTTTCGCGTCTGTAACAATGCCTACATATGAGACATTTGCCTTGTCCTCAAGACAAAAGTCCGGAAATTTAGTACGAAAAACCGATCGGTCCACCCATGTGGCCTTTGATGGTGTACGCTCACACGAATGCACCAAGAATTGCTCGATCGAAGACTCCTCTCGATTGATGGTGCATGTATTCACGACGATCTGGGGAAGGTAGTCTGACATATGAGACATTTGGCTTGTCCTCAAGACAAAAGTCCGAAATTTAGTACGAAAAACCGATGGTCCACCCATGTGGCCATTGATGGTGTATGCTCACACGAATGCACCAAGAATTGCTCGATCGAAGACTCCTCTCGATTGATGGTGCATGTATTCACGACGATCTGGGGAAGGTAGTCTGACGCAATGAGCCTGAGAGCTTGCTAGGGAAGAGAAACCTCGGCCGGATGGTCTCAAATATCCCTTTTGAGCCGAGAGATGTGAAACACTACGTGGATGCGGCTGTCGGGAGAAAGGCAGAGGCGATACGCTTGAGGGCCCACTCGTGCAACAATCTCAAACGGGGCCGTAGAACTTGGCCGCTAGCTTGGAGTAGTTTCGTGATGTGACTGAAATCTGGCGGTGCGACCGAAGCTTGATGAACACGGATTCGCCTTCAGTGAATTGGATGTTGCGGCGGTAGCGGTTAGGAAAAGCAACTATCCAGTCCTGCGCGCGCTAAAGGTGATGACGCATCTGGAGGAGTATGAGGTCTCAATCATGGAGCAATTCAGACAATGAGGCTATGCATCATTCACCAGGAAGAGTGCGCGTGAGGGATGGCCTGGGTTGTCCATAGACTGCTTCGAATAGAGTGGTACCAAAACTGGTGTGGAAGGGGGTTTTGTACGAGTACTTTGCCCAAGAAAGCCAATCCACCCATGCACGTGAATGATCACACACAAAACATCTCAGATAGGTCTCTAAGTAATGATTCATCACCTCGGACTATCCGTCCTTCTGGTGGTGGTAAGCTGTACTCATACAAAGATAGGTTACCTGCACATTGAACATCGACTACCAAAAGGAGATATGAAATAAAGGGTCACGATCATTCACAAGGAAACCCATGCAACCGGACCACCCCATCAATGAAAACGGAGGCAATCACTGGTGTAGTAAACAAGTGTCACAAGGGAAGGAAGTGACGTACTTAGAATAGGCGATCCACGACTACTAAGATGCAGTCCCACGTCTATGAGCGAGAGAGCTTCGAGATAAAGTCCATGGATATATTCTCCCAAATCCGAATCGGGATAGGGAGGGACTGAAGCAAATCCTCAGGAAAAGTGGTCTCGTGCTTCTCCTGCTGACATGGCAGACATGCTATCACGAATGTATTGTTCCGTTGGAACATGCCAGGCCAATACAAAGACATTGTGAGGCGGTGGTAAGTTTGAAAAGCTCATGCGTGTCCCCCTTCGGGGTTGAGTGAAACTTTGCGAGTAGGCGTAGGATGAGCAACGACGATGCTGAGAGCACTAGACGATCTTGGTTGTGTAGGCGATCCCCTGTGAGGTTTTATAGTGATCGAGATGTGGCATCCACCCCGTAGCCGCAACAATTGGTTGGAGGAATGGGTCGGTGTCAACCTCGCGCTGGACGATTGCGGCGTCCTCCCATATGGGTCTCGAAATGTCTGCTAAACGAGCAATCTGCGGATGTCGTGAAAGAGAGTTGTCCGTGCGGTTGGAGGAGCTGTTACGGAACTCGATCGAGAAATCGTAGCCCAATAGTTTAACCACCCAAACCTGCTACGCTGGTGTGCCATTCTTCTGATTTAGGAGGTACCAAAGGCTATGATGATCCGCCCGGACAGTGAATCGTCGGCCAAGAAGGTAGGGGAGCTAGTGTTGAATAGCAAGGATCAACACCATAAGCTTTGACTCATAAGCGGGGCGAGGATGGACAGTGACCGCAAACATAGAGCTGAAGTATACAATAATCTGTCCTACTTGCATCAAGACCGCGCCTATGCCTATGCCCGAGGCATCACTCTCTATCACAAATGACTGGGAGAAATTCAGAAAGGTCAAAACTGGTGCAATGCTGAGGGCTCGATGAAGGGTTGGAAGGATGTGGTGGTCTTTAAAGTCCACTAAAGTGCACCAGTCTCAGATTTCTTCAGCATGCTAGAGAGGGGGGTGACAATCTTGCCATAATTCTGGATGAACCGCCAGTAGTACCCAGTGAGGCCCAAGAAGCCTCGAACTTTGCAGAGAGAGCAGGGTGGGGTGGACCACTACAGGACGGACCAGACTTTGTCTGGCTCCATGCAACTCCTTGCACCGTGATTGCGCCCCAACTAACTAATTTTGGTCTGATCGAAAGTGCACTTCTTGGGGTTCACCAAGAAATGATGCTCTTGTAGGGTGGCGATTGTCGTCCGCCCATGGAGGTGATTCTGCCGTGAGGAGCTGTAAATGAGGATGTTGTAAAAAAGTCAAGATGTACCTGCGTACGACTGCCCAAAATAGATCATTCATGGTCTCCTGGAGGTGGCGGGCGCATTCGTCAAGCCAAATGCATGATTATGAACTCGTAGTGGCCGTCGTGCGCGCATAACACTTTTTTGGGAATATCCTCTTCCCGTACCCGAATCTGGCGATAACTGGAGCGGAGATTCAACTTGGAAAAGTAAGAGGCTCCACGTAGCTCATCCAGTTGCTCCTGTATGACTGGAATGAGATACTTGTCTGGGATAGTGACCTTGTTGAGCTCCCGGTAGGCCACACAAAAATGCAAGCCGTCATTTTTCTTGCGGACCAGGAGAACCGCGCTCAAAAATGGACTAGCGCTTGGGCAGATGATGCCCCCATTTACGTTTCAATCTCATCCTTCTACGCGTGGCTGTAATAGTAAGGAAGAACAGACACAAACGTCACACCTACCAACTAGATGTGATGGTCCATCGGACGAGGCCGTGGGAGGCGGGCCATTTCAGCGAAGACACTCGAAAACCTATCTAGAATGGCCTGCATGGCCGAGGGGGTGGGGTGGCAAACGCGGGCCTCTTGCTCGACCACTTGCCATAAATATGCAACCCAATCAATGTCGCTCGTCTTCTGCAGACAGACAGACTGTCGCAAGAGAGTAGGGGTGCCTGCCAACAGTAATGGTGTCCCCTCCTGGATGAACCGCATTGTCATGCGATCCCAATTGACACTGGCATCGCCCACCGTACGGAGCCATGCCACTCCCAGAATAATATTCACCCTACCCACTGCAAAGGCGTGTAGAAGTCGGCCCGGAGGGGGTATGAGCCCACTGTGAGGGCCAACCCTGAGCAGAGGCCGCTAGTCGCCCGTCGACGACCATCCCACAAACAGACAAAAAAATGTGGAACATGTGTTAATGGAAGCGCTAAACGATCCACTAGACGCCGTGAAATGAAGTTGTGGCTTGCCCCACTATCAATCATGATGACCACTGAGATTCCCTGCAGTGTCCCCAGGAGCTTCACCGTACGTGGGCCAGAAATACTACCAACGATAAAGAGGGGAAGGTCAAGGTGGTGCAAGGCCGCGTGCAGAGGATCGTCAGTACCCGCACAACCACTAAGGCCTCGAAGTCAGCGAGGGTAACCTCGGGTTCATCCTCACTAATGAGGACCCAGAGGTCCTTCAGTGGGTACTCATGGGTCAGGGAGTAAGGCTGCTTGCAGTGGAAGCAAAAGACCCTCATGTGAAGATCATGATATTCCTGATTGGACAACCAACAATATGCTGGGGGTCGGGGAGGGCACGGTGCCGGCCCTGGGGGCTGGGGAGGCCATAGGTATCCATTTGTGGGGGATGCTACACTTGATGCAGGTCTGGGGGGCGGATTAGGAGGAGCTATCGCAGACATCCGGTCAGTATCCAACGGTCGAACTTGGAACTCTGCCTCAACCAGATAGGCCAGGTCCATAGTCTCAACAACAGAAGGCGGGTGGTGCGTGCACAGACTGACACAAATATGTAGGAGTAATCCATGCATGAAGAAACTGAGGTAATGATCGGGTGGAGCCGAGGCTACCCATCTACTGGACGCCATAAAGACACTCCATAACAGAGCCCAAGTAACGAATATTGTAGTGACAAATAAGGTCATGCTGCAGGTCCGATCATGACAGTGAGCTTGGACGGACGTAGCCAACCGACCCAATAGAGGGTGGATCCCTCCATGTCGATGAGGGCCGTACTGACCTTGTGTGGCTCCAGGATTTGATGAACATTAAAGAACAACTATGCGCGGGTGATCCACCCCGTCAGATTGGTTTCGTTGGAAGAAGGAACGTCGAACGAGCTGAGTGCAGGCATAAGCTTGTCAATGCTGGAGGAGGATCCCAGGGAAGGTCCGGTTATGCCCCAAGAAGCGAGGGGGACTCCGCATTGGAGGTCGAGGAGGTACTCGGTTGGCAGTCCAGGAGGGCATTGAACTTGGCATCCATTCGCAACATGAGGGCCTGGAGCAAGGCGATGGACTCCTCGTGAGCATCGAGGTGGAGGGAAATGGCTGGATCCACAGGAGGTTGAGGCGCGGGTGTGTTGAAGTGCACTATAGAGCGGAGTCGTGGGGTGATGCATGTGAGAGGGAGGTCGATGTGCAGCCGGACGAGCGACGAAGGCGCAGTTGGTGTGCAAAATATTGAAAGAGGAGCATTGGAGAATCGTCGCTACGGTAATAGAGGTTCGTTGTACATTGGAGGCACGCAGACAACGTGGGAAGCAGGGTCAATCAGACACGCATGAAGAATGGTGTGGTAACCCATGACACTGCAATGCTGGAATGGATGGGGGACGCACAGGGATCGGTCATACATGCCTGTAGAAGGCTTCAGACGAGCGACAAGGACGAACGACACTTTGTATGCGAGTGCAGCAGAGCGTGCAGCTAGAACTAAGGCTTCAGGCGACGAATACCGTGGTGGAAGCGAGGTAGATCAGGCCAAATTATTGCCACTCGGGATTGCAACCCTACATATGAGAGATGGAGAGGAAGAGAGGATGGAGGGAAAATAACCCCTACGGTTACCACTATTTTAGAATACCATCAAAGATGTCCAAATACATAGCCCCGATGAGTTTATATAACACCCCTCGGTCGAAATACAAAATACGAAAAGATACAGTTTAATTTCAAAAAGATAAATGCGTTTTAATTATATTCCACCGACGTGTCACTTGCGGGCCATTCGTGACGCCTATATACCCGCCATACTGGAGAACGCCCCTCTCCTTCCTTCGTGTCCGTGACACAATATGAGCTTTATTTGCTAGGGTAGGTAAACTTAAAGAAAAGGCATACATTAGTTGCACTTTTTAGTATAAAATGAGGAAGATACATAAAATATGACTTTTTTTGCCTTAACCAAGCAATCAAAGTTTTTTTTTTAATTTTTGTTGTTTGCTCGTGTAACCTTAGTCTAATCATCCATTCTCGTTACGGGCCAATGCTTTTGTACCCTTTGGCATCCTATGTCTTGGAATGAAAAATACAGGAAAATTCCTCCGCTGGATTGAAATGACATTGGCTCCATTTGGAACGGCGGTGGCGGTCGTGAGCGCGGTAGTTATGAAATGTCGTTCATGAATGCCCGACTTCACCTAAGGAACTCCATCCACTCTTATGTTCAAAACTAGTTTTCTTTTCTTGGTGGCGGTCATAACAGTTGTCTAGCCAAACATGCATTCTATGATGTTATTTTATCCAAACTCATCCCAGCAAAAAACCGCGCCAAAGAGAGCCGTTGTCTCTTTTAAATTATTGCGTGCTTGAAGCCTTCCACGTGCAAACGCAAGTTTTGTTGTTATTTGTTACTAGCGGCATGTGCAATTGTGCCTCCCATGCATTTATATGTCATGCAAAATGATGTTTTCCCTTTTATATAATATAGATTAAATACATTTATTGATAGTTTCATCAAATTACTAAATCACAATTGTTGTTGTTAGTGGAGTTTGTTTATTTGGGTGCTAATGCTCAAACACGATGTTGGAACCCCAGTTAGGATTTGGGCAAAGAACACTATTAGAGTTGCTTAGATTGACCCGACATGTATAGTCATGGGTCATAGGACCTTTTTCCAGGACATGTCATTCAGAAGGTTTCTCCAGAATTGCTGAAAGAAGTCCAAGAAATGCAGTTAAGACAAAGTCAGAGAATCAGATCGACGATCGTCGAACGCAGTTCGACGAACGACGATCTTTGGTCGACGAATTCTGAGTTGCTTCTCTGAACTCAGGTCGACGATCTCAAGACTCTAGCAAGGCTGTGTCGACACCATCACAACAACTGTGTCGACACTCAACAGTTCTCTCAGCTCGATGAACACAGAAACTGAGCTCGACGAACTGCAAGCTCCGGTCGACGAACACAGACAAGATATTCAGCTCGACGAATCTAGCTGAGTTCGACGAATGTCGAACTCAGGTCGACGATTGATGAACTCGACGAATGCTCAGGTCGACGATTTCTGTGGAATCAGTAACAGTTGGCAGAATTAATTGAGGATTAATTACAGTCAACATTTCCAGTGAAAATAGCCATTCAAACAGACAGTTACAGAGGAATTAAATGAGGATCAGTTTCCAAAGCATCTTCTACTCTCGGGAATGTTCCTTCCGCCATCAAGATTAAGGAATTCAAATACACAGAGAATAGACAACAGTGAAGAGAACGACAGAAAAGGTTTTCTACAGAGAAGGAAGAACTCTGCATCAATCTGAACAATCATCAGTGTTCTTCATTGGCTGCAGGCTTCAAGAGACAACCATTCAATATCAGTCTAAGAAGCTTGCTGGAGACATCATCACCTAGAAGACCTATCACCCTAAAGCAAGCTTCAGATCTCTCCTAAACCATTCAATATCTCAGGGGGAGCTGTTTGTTAACATCAATATCCACATAGTCTTCTCAGCTGCTTTGAGAAAGAGAAGACTTCCATCCCTCTTTTCCCCCTCCTGTATAAAGGGTTGTCATATTCCTTCAAAAGTGATTCCTGGTTGCAAGTCTCCTTCCAAAAGACTTGAGTTTTGATTTTT
The DNA here is from genome assembly GCA_039583875.1 of Platanthera guangdongensis. NCBI lineage: Eukaryota > Viridiplantae > Streptophyta > Magnoliopsida > Asparagales > Orchidaceae > Platanthera > Platanthera guangdongensis. Next base: position 19,743,780 of record CM077164.1, read on the forward strand.
GGGGACCTGATCAAAACCCACTGGTGTCAGACACCTGATCAAAAACCTGAGTGAATTCCTACCAGAGTGGTAGAAGAGTGGACTACCCAGATTTGGGGAACCACTATAAAATCCTTCTGTCTCTTCTGTGTTGCTTGATTTCTTTCTGCATTGCTTATTTTTAGTTTTGTTTTTGTGCTGTGATATTTATAACTCTAATCAGCTTAAGTTAAGATCTATCACTTTCAATTGGTATCAGAGGCAGGTTGGTTAAAATACCACACCTTAAGTGATTGTACAGGCTAACACCTGAACCACAAAGATCCTTTGATAGATCTTAAGAATCTTTTGAGTTTTATCATGACACAAATTGCAGATTTTTCAAGCACCAGACTGCCCATGTGCAATCTAGATATGCTTGCACTATGGAAGACAAGGATTAGATTTTATATGGACTCCATTGATGAAAACATCTTTAAATCTATTTTGTCAGGTCCAGCTCCACCTCAGCAAACAACAAGTCCAGATGCTGTTCCATCATCCCAATGGACAGATACCCAGCAAAAGATGAAGATTGCTGATGCACAAGCAATGAACATTCTGGCACAATCAATGTCTGATGACATTTTTGAAGAACTTGCTGAATGTTCATCTGCAAAAGAGATGTGAGACTCCATCACAGCAATGACTGCTGGATCAGCAAAAGAAAGAATAATTGAAGCTGAATCCTGGAGTGATGAAGAAGAAGCAAGAGCAAAAGAATTTTACCTAATGACAATAAATGCTTCTCGCAGCAGCTATGCTGAAGAATCTGAAGAATCAGAGTGTGAATCAGATGAAGAGGATCAGGTTATTTCTTCCCTTGACTCTCCTTTAGTTAAACTTAACACTGATTTCAGATTACCTCATGAAAATCATCAAAAAATCTTAGTTCAAAGTATTTTGTCGAACGGAGATCGACGACATCAATACTATTCGTCGAACTCAGATCGACGAACTATGAACAAAGATTCTGACGTAGAACTCTGTGCTCGACGAAACAAATTTAATTCGTCGAACAGAGATCGACGAAAATAGATCACAGAAACCAATTATTATCATTCTGTGAATAGAGATCAACGATCTCAATATCATTCGTCGAACTCAGATCGACGAAAATATTTTTCGTCGAACTCAGAATTTCAAAACATAAATTTTTATTCCTTTATTTCAGACTATTATAAAAGAGAACCAGGACCCAAGTTTATCTGGGTCCAGAACTCCTAACATCTCCTTGCAGGAACAGAATTCAGTCCAGCAAATATACAGGATATCAGTGGTTGAATACTTTGTGCAAGGCTATGCATATAGGGGGAGTTTGGCTAGTTGCAGTAATTTAGTTCTTGTTTTATTTGTTCTGTTTTAAAGCTTCCATGTACATCTGCTGATGTCATATAAATCAAGCAGATTATTTTTTTGCTTTGCATTTTATTTGCTTTTGATGTAAGTAGTGTCCTTACCCAGTTAGGATTTGGGCAAAGAACACTATTAGGGTTGCTTAGATTGACCCAACATGTATAGTCATGAGTCATATGACCTTTTTCCAGGACAGGTCATTCAGAAGGTTTCTCCAGAATTGCTGAAAGAAGTCCAAGAAATGCAGTTAAGACAAAGTCAGAGAATCAGATCGACGATCGTCGAACGCAGTTCGACGAACGACGATCTCCGGTCGACGAATTCTGAGTTGTTTCTCTGAACTCAGGTCGACGATCTCAAGACTCTAGCAAGGCTGTGTCGACACCATCACAGCAACTGTGTCCACACTCAACAGTTCTCTCAGCTCGACGAACACAGAAACTGAGCTCGACGAACTGCAAGCTCCGGTCGACGAACGCAGACAAGATATTCAGCTTGACGAATCTAGCTGAGTTCGACGAATGTCGAACTCAGGTCGACGATTGATGAACTCGACGAATGCTCAGGTTGACGATTTCTGTGGAATCAGTAACAGTTGACATAATTAATTGGGGATTAATTACAGTCAACATTTCCAGTAAAAATAGCCGTTCAAACGGACAGTTACAGAGGAATTAAATGAGGATCAGTTTCCAAAACATTTTCTACTCTCGGGAATGTTCTTTCCGCCATCAAGATTAAGGAATTCAAATACACAGAGAATAGACAACAGTGAAGAGAACGATAGAAAAGGTTTTCTACAGAGAAGGAAGAACTCTGCATCATTCAGAACAATCATCAGTGTTCTTCATTGGCTCCAGGCTTCAAGAGACAACCATTCAATATCAGTGTAAGAAGTTTGCTGGAGACATCATCACCTAGAAGACCTATCACCCTGAAGCAAAGCTCCAGATCTCTCCTGAACCATTCAATATCTCAGGGGGAGCTGTTTGCTAACATCAATATCCACATAGTCTTCTCAGCTGCTTTGAGAAAGAGAAGACTTCCATTCCTCTTTTCCCCCTCCTGTATAAAAGGTTGTCATCTCACTTCAAAAGTGATTCCTGGTTGCAAGTCTCCTTCCAAAAGACTTGAGATTTGGTTTTTGGGGACCTGATCAAAACTCATTGGTGTCAGGCACCTGATCAAAAACCTGATTGGATTCCTACCAGGATGGTAGAAGAGTGGACTACCCAGATTTGGGGAACCACTATAAAATCCTTGTGTCTCTTCTGTGTTGCTTGATTTCTTTCTGCATTGCTTATTTTTAGTTTTGTTTTTGTGCTGTGATATTTATAACTCTAATCAGCTTAAATTAAGATCTATCACTTTCACACGATTTAAAAATTCAATAAATGTACCAAGAAAAATTGTTTTCAGAATGTAAGCTTCACTTTTGGGAGATATGATCCTTGTTAAAGTCTGTCTTATCGCATGCCAGTTGCTTCTTATTGCATGCCAGTTGCTTCTTATCACCACTCCATGCTTTATATACTTGCTATGTTTGCAATTCCAAAGTTTTTTGGTTAGCTAAAACTAGCCTATTCTGAACTGAAGTAGCAGAAATGTGGGAATTACTTCTAGTTATCTCTATCAATATATTTTTGGGAGTGCTCTCTTGTTACGGTTGCGCATGCCGATGGGACGCGCGCACGCCGACAACACACCGTGGCGAGTCCACACGGAGGGAGACTATGACGGGTTCGTCTGGAGGAGAGACCGAAGACGCGCCGCCGACATGATTACTTTATTGCATTTGTTATTTTATTTTATTTTGTATGTACGTTTTATTTTCTCGTTGTGTTCGTTATCCGCACTCCGCACCTATAAGAGATCGCACTGTACTCTTTTTGGATTATGCTTGGATGTATGAGATTTAGGGTCGCCCCTAGGTTTTTTTCTCGTTCCCCCTTCTTCCTCTTCCTCACCTCCGCTGACCCTCCCCCTTGCCGGATTCTTCTCGGGATCGTACCAATTTTGTCCGACCTGCCATCATCGTCCGCCATCTGGTCGCTGGTGCTCATGATCTACGTGCAATTTCAAGTACAGAGCCCTAGCGGCGTCCGATTTCCGGTACGTTGCAGACGTCTTCCGCTCGTTCGCACGACTTCGTTGCTTCCCGATTGGGCTTTCGGCGCTCGAACATGACGGCTACCCGACCAATCAACCCTAGCGTCGTCCGATTCCGCTTCCTCCCATGCCCGCGTCCGACGACCGCTGTTTTTCCGGCCCGTGTGACTACTGATCGGCCGTTTCTGCCCACTAAAGACCGCCAAACTAAAATTACCGCCGATCTCAGCCTGATTCCAGTCGACGTCTCCAACCAGATCCCGTCCATGCTCTCAGATTGAGTCCACCGCATCCCAGCCCAGATCCGTGGGTTCAGACACATCCCAACCCGATTCGTCGGATTTCCGCAAAAAACCGACCACGTCCAACCGTTTCTACGAATCCCAGAGGTCGCGACCTATTCCAGCAGCTACCTTCCGTTTCACTAAATCCAGTTCATGGCGCCCACCACTCGCTCTTTCAGCGACTCTGCTCCAGAGGCGGCCTCTGAAGCCCTAAGCCGCCACTTGGAGGCTCAAGAGCAACTCTTCGCCTCCATGCACGCCTCGCTTCTCGCCCTCCACTCCAAGATAGACTCACTGCATACGTCTTCCGCCATTTGAACCACCGTGTCCGGCTCCGGCCCACCCGCCGAATGCGAATATCTCCTAGGCGCCAGACCGCCATCCATTCCTTCAGGGACCACTCTTGCGTCCATTCCGGGCCGGTCCACCTTCTCCCTCGACATTCCCTTTTTCGCTGGCGTTGAATCGGTGGGATGGATTGTCATTCGCCAAGACGGAGCAAAATTTCAACCTCAACTACACCCCAGAGCACGACAAGGTATCTACGGCGGTGGTTGACCTAGACGGCTTGGCCCTCCACTGGGCTTGGTGTCTCCGCCAATCCAACCCATGCCTCTCCTGGCCCGAGCTTAAGCAGGAGATGATCCGACAGTATGACACCCTTTATTCCCGCTCCTCCGCTATCGAGCGTCTTTGTGGCATTCACCAGACAGCTGGCCTGGACGACTATGTGGATGAGTTCGTCGCCCTGGTCTCCCACGTTCTCGGGTTACCGCCCGATCATTACCTGAGCCTCTTCATGCAGGGCCTATTGCCACATCTGCTCTCGCCTCCGCATCCGCCACCCTCACACCGTCTCCGACGCCATGAACTTGGCGCTCTTGGTGGAGTCCGACCTCTCCCCTCGACCACCCGCTCCTTCGGCCGACCATCACCAGCCTCGGCCGCCTTGGAGACCACCAACTATGACCCCTCCACCGCGGTCGCCGCCTTGGGGAAACCGGTCCGACCGCCCACCGACCCCTCATCACATCACAAATAGTGATTACAATGAGCTCGCGGCAAGGGTCTCTGTTTTCGGTGCCGCCAACCCTACTCCTCCAACCATGAGTGCGTCGTAAAGGAGTTCCACGCCATCATTGGCGATGTCGACCCTGAGGTGACCCTGACTGACTTTGAGGCCCTCGAGCTCTTAGCGGGGGATACACCTCTGGATCCCACCGCGACCACGTTCCACCGCCCGGAGTTATCCCACACCTCGAAGGGCGGGATCCTCGGTCAGCAGACCATGTTGCTCTCTGGCACACTGCGGGATCGCCAGATCATCATCATGATGGACAGCGGTGCAAGCCACAACCTCATCTCTGAGCACCTTGTGCAGCAACTCCGTCTTCCTTCGGTTCCCTCTCCGGAGGTTGCGATCCGTATGGGCGATGGGCGCCACCGACTGACTCAGGGCCGTTGCACTGCCGTCTCTCTCTCTGTGGGGTCTTGTTCTGTGACCACAGATTTCTACACATTCGGCTTAGGCTGTCTAGACACCATTCTGGGAGTGTCTTGGCTCTGCACGCTCGACAATGTATGCGTCAATTGAGAGACTATGTTCATGCAGTTCCTACACGGGGCCAGCCATGTCGCCTCTCGAGCCCGTCCGTCGTGCCACTTCCTCTCCCGACGGACCATCAAGAGCTTTCTACTGCGCACACCGATGTCATCCAGCCGCCGACAGTACTGTTACTAGCCCAGCCTTCTCTGGTCTGAAAGAAAGATGGCAGTTGACGTCGTACTAACTAGCCAAGCTACCTGATCGCCACTACCACCTTCAGGGGCACCCTGACTCGCAAGAGGTCCATGTTACTAGGTCTTACCGTCTGAAGTCCGAAGCTACGTGACAGTCCTAGGATCACTGCTGCCGCCACCCCTCCGACTACTGCCTTGGGGACAAGACATATTTTCCAGACGGCGGCATTGTTACGGTTGCGCATGCCGATGGGACACACACACGCCGGCGAGATACAGTGGCGAGTCCACACGCGAAGGGAGACTATGACGTGTCTGTCTGGAGGAGGAGAGACCGAAGTCGCGCCACTGATATGATTATTTTATTGCATTTGTTATGTTATTTTATTTTGTGTGTACGCTTTATTTTCGCGCTGTGCTTGTTATCCGCGCCTTGCACCTATAAAGAGATCGCGCTGTACTCTTTTTGTATTATGCTTGGATGTTTGGGATTTAGGGTTGCTCCCTATGCTTTCTTCTTGTTCCCTCCTCATTCCTCTTCCTCACCATCGTTGATCCTCCCCCTTGCCGGATTCCTCTCGGGATCGTACGATCTCTCCTTCCACAAACACAAGTCTTACTTTTTGGAATTATTTTCCATCTTACTGCGTTTATATATTATTGGTTGAGAGTTTGATTGATTTTAATCTAGTTATGTACAATTTAGTGTTTAACACTTGGAATTCAATCATCTGCGTGGTTTTTCCCTATGAATTTCTAGTTTTTATTTCCGCTAGAAGACAATTGCATTGTCTTTTGAATTATTTTTGTCCTCTTTTAGTGCTGGCATAAAAATAATTATAAAAAAATTGAGAGCTTCTTTTTGTTTTTTTTACTAGGTTTAAAAATCTTATGTAAGAAATAAGCATGTTTGAAACTATAATTCATATAAAAGCTTGCTTAGTTTTAATGTTTGAGAATGTTAGAATTGCCCTACTTTTAGGACTACTGGATCTTTGGTTGATATTCTTAAGAAAGAATCTTTAACATCACAATCTAAACTATTACCATTGTCCAACACAAGAATCATGTATGATAAGTTTTGATCAGTCAAAGAAATTGTAATTCATAAATATTGTTTAAATAAATAAGATGCAAAAAGGATTTTAATTGTTGATTAATTATACATTTGATTTTGTTCAATCAAAATTTGAGACATTGCCAACTAGAATATATTCAAGATGTGAACCTAATGTTCAGCTAGTTTTCAAGTTTGAATATAAAATTAACTGTCATCAAAATTTGATTTGATCAAAAAAAGTTAAATGATCAAAATTCTACCTTACATTTATGGTGTCACCTACTCTTCTAAACAAGGGATTGAATTTAACCAAGACCTCAATTTAAACCCCCAAAGGAGGAATTAAAATATACATCACCATAGTTGCGAAAGAATTTATTATATTAGAGTGTCGAAGCATTTTTTCCTATTTAATTGTGTCGATTAGAGTTCTTGCTTATATCTGATTTTTTATAAATGTTAACTTTATCTTGATTTATTTATTTGTAGATTCAAATAATTTTGATAAGCAGCCTGGTGATTAACTTCATCTTGTTGGCATCATTATTGTTTATAGGTCACCTCTTTTTCATCTAGCTTGTTGTGGAGGGGTTGCCTAACTCATCCTCCTAATTCTGGGTCTACATCTTGTGAAGTTCTTATGTTGAAACATGTTGCCAAACAATTTTGAATTTTTTATCAAACGTATATTCTTACCTTAGGTTTTTAGGAATAAAATGGTAAACCAATAGTGTCGTTCTTTGACCTTGACACCTTTGAAAACTTAATGACCCAACAATAAAAAGAAACCAATGGCAGGTCAGTGCTATTTTATAATAATAAAAAAGGGCACCCCGGTGCACAAAGCATCCCCGCTCAGTGAGGGTCCGTGGTTTTATAATAAATTTGAGAAAATAGAGTTATTATTTGTGGGAACTTATTTTCTTGCGAGATGAAAATATTTTCCAAGTTCGGAAGTTCTTAGTTCATGCAAGAGCTTCAGAAGATAGTAATAGTAGAAAACACATGATAAAGTGTGTACTCGGGAGTATGCGATATCCAGGAATCCATATATAAGAAAGAGATTTAACAAGGAAAAAGGAAAAAAACATGAAACTGCAAATACAATTGAGTAGCATAAAGAAAAAAAATTCTTCTACCGTTGAGAAAAAAATGTTACATTAACAATGACCTACTAGAGTCTAGATTGATTGTGCAACAGAATTTCATGAGGGCATCTTGAGTAGTCGACAAATCCATTGCCGGAGAGCTAACTTACCATAATCGGCCACTCACTATAGAAGAGGAGTTACAACATAACCGTGGCAGGACATTATTCACCTTAATTCTTTATTGGACCAACTCAGATAGATTGGATTAACTATTTAATAATTAAGTTGATATTAACATTAATAGACCCAATTCTTTTTCAAGAGTGACTGCTACTATTGTTTAATTCCCTATTTGGGAAAATTACTATAGATTTGGTTGAACACATCAGATGATCTACTTGCATTTCTTGCGCCAGCTACTCTGGCATAAGATTTGTGTAAACAAATTTTTTGGGCGAGCTGCTCGAGGGACATTGGAATGCTAATCCCAAATATCCAAGTAGGAATGCCAAGAAGTCCATCTAGGTTTTGATTGTTATAGTCAAAACGAGGAGTGGATAGATAGTCTACTTACATTGGGCATATCACGACCCCATGTGGGATTCAATTGGATCAAAGCCCCAATATGTGCCCCAAAGGAGGAAATTGAAGAATAATCCACTACAAATTGGAACAAAAGTGATCAACTTGAGAAATTGGATGGATTAATTCACAATTTCTTTCTTATAGAGAGTGACCAAAATTCCTATTATTTTGGTGGAGATTGGAGTCCAAATTTCACTAATGACTAAATTTCATTTTGTATTTTTATATTTTTCTTGATTTATTTATTTTTAGCTTTTAGATAATTATGATATGCATCTTGATAAGTCGTCACTTAGCTTATGATTGGTCTAGAAATAACTATCCTAAGTTCTCTTAATGTTTTACTTATAGATTTTTGCATTGTTAGAAACATTTCATTGCATGCATAATCATTTACAATGAGACTCGCTCTTATATATATAATTGAGGGGTAATGAGGAGGAATTCATAAAAAAGAAATACAAGTAATAAAAATATATTAATTAATACATCCAACCCCTCTCAAGTTGGGCATGTAATGTTGACCATGCCCAACTTGATAATGATCCTTCCAAAACACTCATACTCAATCCTTTAATGAATGTCAGTAATATGATTTCCTTCATTATGTTTTCTTTAATGAATCTGTCAATCTCATTGAAAGTAATATACCAGAAACACCAAGAAATTGAAGCAATAAGACAAGACCCCTAAACATCACTATGAATAACAACAATGTGTAAAGCTATGAGAAGAAACATGATTAAAAGTACGACAATGTTTGCCCAGTTCATATACATCACATTGAAAGTTGTCTAGTAACAAAGAAGGCATAGTAGAGAATAAAAGCTTCATAGAGGGGATAGATGGATGCCCAAAACGGCAGTGCCAGGAATCCAATGCAGAATACTGATCAACATGAAGAACTTGCAGTGGTGAAGCATGGTTGAAAGAGTCATTGGTATTTATTATCACCGGCCTCATTACCTAACCTGTATGCTTCCTCTTCCATTCACCAACCATCACCAACAAGTCATTGACACCTTTTTCGATCTCCTTCGCTGTAAGAAGTCTGAATCGATCACATTACCATTCCTATTGTTGATCTAACCCAACGTCGGAAGAAAATTAAAGTGGATGATGACCAGATCGACAGGAGAAAAAACAGTTTACTGTCCTCACCAATAACAAATTAGGAATCTTTTTTTAATGTCAATAAATGTCGATTATCTTGATGAAGAACCCTAAGATATCAATCGTAGGTGTAGGAACCTTGAAAAAAGATCAATAATTCTATTTTTATTCTATCTAATGGATTTTTGTTGAGTTTCTATCATAACAATAAGATGTTAGATGAAGACCAAGTTGGTAGGTGGACATTGTTTTTTAGTGTATATTAAGAACAAAAAAGAATATCAAAATTCACTTCTGACCTTGGATTTCAAAGAAAACCAAGAATGAAATGAGAGTGAAATTCAGAATTAAATGTCTTCCTAATTTGGTTTGGAAAGTGATTTGATTTAAGTATAGGGCCGACGTGATGGAGTGAATGAAAATTCAAATCTTCAAAAACTATACCAAGCTCGCCTAACTCAACTCACACTTCTCTTTCACCTCCTATGAAAACATGATGCATCCTGAAGTGTATTGTTATTTTTTTTATCGTATTTTATTTTGTAGCGCATGTCGTCGCACAAGTATGTCTTTTATTTCCCGTGTATTTGTGTGTGTTGTGCCGCGTTTGCCAAATCGTTCGTGCGACTTATTGGTGTGACCGACCAATAAGATCTTAAATAAATTGGTCCGTCAAATTAAGAATAGGGTTAATTTGGGCAAGTAAGAAATGAAATTATTAAATATGAAATTAACATAATACTTTTTATCTAATTTCAAATTTTAATAGTCAGGCTCTTCACATTTCCCACCTTATTGTCATTTGATATTATAAAACAGCCGGCCCATTATTTAGTGACATTTACTGCTCTTTGAAACTCATTCCATTAGTGACATTTATGCCACTAATTAACCCCCTCTTTACTGGCTAAACTCTTTACTGGCTAAGTAACCCCCCTCTTTTCCTGATTTCTTTAAGATCCAGCTGCCGGTTCAATGGACGAGAGACGAGATTGAATCGGGCAGAGCTTAAACCTTCTCTGCCTGGTATTGCCTGTGTATAGCTCATTGTTTCCTCCTCCCCACTCCCGACGAATCTTCCCCCCTGCTTGCTGCCGCCACCAGAGGGTCCCTCCGACCCCGACGACCCCTCCTCCATTGCCTGCGGAACTCGCCAACGAGCCCAGACCCGCCACCTCTTCTTTCTTCCGGCGCCGACCGCCGCAGGAACTTGCCCTGGCTCTGCAACCGCCGCCTTCACTCTTGGTGGACTCAGGCCGCCAAACGCCCCGGCCGCCGAAGGCCCTCCCTCTCACCGAATTGGCCGAACCTAATCTCCCTTTCTTTCTCCAAAACGGCAAACCCCCTGTTGCACAGGAAAACCCCTATTCTCATCACACTACTCAATCATTGTTAGCCTAATTTCATGTATGTGTGAAAGTTTATTAAATTTCAGAGCTTGCTTAAATAAACTTTGAATGTTTTTACTATTGAGGGTGAGTTAGTTATAATGTAGCGCAAATGTTAGTCATTACGTATAGATGCCACCATAATTTAAATCGGTGGCACCTAGCTAACCGATGCATCAGTTTGGTATCAGAGGTCGGTTCGATTCACTCCTATTGTTAATTGTCCTGCTTTAACTTTTTTTAAAAAATTATTTTTAAAAAAACAAAAGAAAATTTCGAAGATAGTTTTAAAAAAATAGGGTCGCATAGATCGTATAGATGGCACCATAGGTGACCTAGCTAACCGAATCAACGTGAGAGACACGAACCACATAGTAAATAACTTGAGAACCACCGTCAATAACCTAGAAGCTGAACGTCACCTGGGACTAAAGCAACCTCCTCACCCAAATCCTAGGCAAGAGGAACAACATCCTAGACCCGCAGATCCCGCATAGCCTGACCTTGGACTCCGTCGCCAACCCCGTTGGGACGATGAAGTTAAGCTTGACGTAGGTGATTTTGAGGGTCACGTAGATCCCGAGAAATGCCTCGATCGGTGTGAGCGTGTGGAAAGGTTCATGACGTGAAAACAAATGCCTATGAATCTTAAAGTTGAATATGTCGTCCTTAGGCTTAAAGGACCCGCACTAGTTTGGTGGGTTCAACTTGAGCGCACCCGTTACACCTTGGGCCTAGCACCTATCACCACGTGGGTAGAGTTTAAGTTGCAACTGCGGAAGCGAGATCCCCCCCGGACTATCTGCAAACTCTTTATTGAAGGTTCCACAACCTTCGACATGACAAGCTTTCCGTGGATGAGTACACCCACAAGTTTTTAGTGTTGCAGTCTAGATTAGACTTGCATGAGTACTACGATATGACGGTGTCCCGTTACCTGAACGGGCTCCGCTATGCTATTAAGGATGAGTTAGAGTTGCATGACTTTAGAGATTTGGGTGAAGTGTCTAGCCGGGCCCAAAGAGTAGAGGCCTCGCTTCAGAAGACGACATCTGGGCATAGGTCTACTGATAGGCCTTCCTCGAGCACCACCACCACTGCACCCACCTCTAAGAATTCTGATTCCCCTCTTCATGTTACTACTGGGTCCCCAACTCCTCCCACTGTCCTCACCCAAGGTAAGGAGCTTATGGGACCCAAGCGCAACACTGGAGTATTCTGATGCTTCAAGTGCATGGAGCCTGGACACAAATCTTTTGAGTGCCCGCGACACCACTTCGTCGCAATTATTGATTCCTCTGATGGCGTGAGCCAGAATATGGAGTCTTCCTTAATGACTCCAAGCCTGAGCCCGAGTCTGATAGCGTTATCGAGGTCGAGGGAGAACAAGCTGAGCACTTAGTTTGTGTCATTCGTTATATCTTGATTTCTCCTAGTGAGACTACTGAACATGATTTTCAGAAACATGAGATTTTTCGCATTACTGCGCGCATTCAGGGACATTTTTGTTCCATCATCATTGACAACGGTAGGATGAAAAATTTTGTTTCCCAACGTATGGTTGAGAAGCTAGGACTCGAGACGCACCCCTTGGAGCGACCCTACCACTTATCTGGGGTTAATAGTCACATGACTATGCCCGTTACTCATCGTTGTCTCGTAGAGTTCTCTATCGGGGATGTGTATCAGGATTCTGTTTTATGTGATGTCCCCATCGATGTCTGCCATATCTTGTTAGGTAGAGCATGACAGTACGATAAACGCGTCATGCATGATGGTGTAAGGAACTCCCATTACTTTGATCACCGTGGGCCACAATTGTTCTTCCCCAGAAAAACTCTTGTTCCTAAGGCTCCTGGGAGGACCGCGTCACCATCTCCCTCACCTTCCTTAGTTACCACTACGCCGCTTCTATTTAGTGCCACTCTTCTGCCTGGACCTCCGCTCCAGGAAGACGCACTTGATTCTAGTGAGACATTCGACTTGGATGTTGCTCACACTTTTGATGATCCCACTTTTGATCCACCTTATGTAGATTTTGTTTTAGGTGATCACACTTTTAGTTCACCGCACTATTCTATTATGAGTGAGCTTGAATTTAAACTTTCTAGGCGTAGTCGCAATAGAAGAATTGACTCAGTCCCTAGATTGTTTCTTCCTCATAGGGACACACGGTTTAAGGGGTTTCTGTGGTTGATTTTGAATGAACAAATTGTGCTCGGTTTAAAAATTTGTGGTGTTAGTCAGATGTCGGTAGGTGACGATACGACGATAGTTGATCTTGGTTTTGTGGACTTTCGTAGGTGTCTAGCACTAGTGCGTATGATGCAATATGTTCTAATAAATCCACAAGTTGATCATGCCTCCTTTTGGCCTTGTCTCTTTTTCTGTTTTAATGGTTCACTTTCTTTCTCACTTTATCGTACTCACCTCCTTCCAGCTCTGATTTTTATTAAGCAATTGCATATCATGCATGAATTTTTGACTAACAGTTTTCGAGAAACTTTGGAAAACTATAACTCCGCGGTTGATTTCATCGTCTGGAGTTATATTTTTCCAATGAAGATGAGTTTTTTATTCCTTTCAGGAAAGAGGGTTTGCCAAAAGTTCTTGTGCTGCGATGATGGGTCCTACCATGGTGAGGCAGAGGCAGTGCATGATCCGGATCGTTGATTGAAAGTTTCAGTGACAGGTTCCATCACAGTCTCGATGGGCTCGAGCTCCTTAAACCCCGGGAGAATTGATGCTCCTGAAGTGCATCGTTATTTTTTTTATCGTATTTTATTTTGTAGCGCATGTCGTCGCGCAAGTATGTGTTTTATTTCCCATGTATTTGTGTATGTTGTGCCGCGTTTGCGCAATCGTTCGTGCGACTTATTGGTGTGACCGACCAATAAGATCTTAAATAAATTTGTCCGTCAAATTAGGACTAGGGTTAATTTGGGCAAGCAAGAAATGAAATTATTAACTATTAATTAAATTTGAAATTAACATAATATTTTTTATCTAATTTCAAATTTTAATAATCAGGCTCTTCACATTTCCCACCTTATTCTCATTTAAATCCTCCAACCCATCTCATTGAATAGCCGGCTCTTGAATTAAATGACTCCTCCATTTGATATTATAAAACAGCCGGCCCATTATTTAGTGACATTTACTGCTTTTTGAAACTCCTTCCATTAGTGACATTTATGCCACTAATTACCCCCTCTTTACTGGCTAAATAACCCCCTTTTCCTGATTTCTTTAAGATCCAGCTGCCGGTTCAATGGACGAGAGACGGGATTGAATCGGGCAGAGCTTAAACCTTCTCTGCCTGGTATTGCCCGTGTATAGCTCATTGTTTCCTCCTCCCCACTCCCGACGAATCCTTCCCCCTGCTCGCTGCCGCCACCAGAGGGTCCCTCCGGCACCGACGACCCCTCCATCATCGCCTGCGGAACTCGCTGACGAGCCCAGACCCACCACCTCCTCTTTCTTCCGGCGCCGACCGCCGCAGGAACTCGCCCTGGCTCTGCAACTGCCGCCTTCACTCTTCCCTTGTGGACTCAGGCCGCCAAACGCCCTGGCCGCCGACTCCAGGCCCTCCCTCTCGTCGATCAACCGCTGGCCGAACCTAATCGGGGCAAGAACTCCCTTTCAGAGCTTTCTCCATTGTCCAGCAAACTGCAGGAACCCCCTGTTGTGCAGGAGCTGGGTAAACCCCTATTCTCATCTCACTACTCAATCATTGTTAGCCTAATTTCATGCGTGAAAGTTTATTAAATTTCAGAGCTTGCTTGCCTAAATAAACCTTGCTCATGTTTGTCGTCAATTTGTTTTCACTATTGTCGCTAACCTATTATTGAGAAACTTGTGGATGAGTTAGTTATAATGTAGCGTGCGCGTAAACGTTAGTAAATTACGCGGGTTTGCATAATTTAGATTTAATTATCACATGTCTCAGCTCGCGGCATTTTGAGCTCGCCGCATAATTTAAATCGGGTTGCAAGTTTATCTTTTAAAGTCAATTTTAAAATTCCCGGATGCATCAAAACATCAACAAATGCTCCAAAATCAGATGTTGTTAGCATAGTTTAAGATTTTGTTGTTACTTGAATGGACACGCACATAGTATATTATGTGTTTGTTGCTGATACTCGTGAAAGTATGATACTCGTGAAATATAGCATTTACCCGACTAAAGTTATGTCACCAGGCTTTGTCTGGTGCAATGGTCACTTAAAAGGCGTATGCCATTAAGATGTAACCTAAGGATTGTTTAAATGGCTAATCTATCTTGAATTTTACCGAGTTATATTAGTATATTTTGATTTTTTTTGCAGAATTTAAAGCAAAACTAAAAACAATTTGTGCAAGAATATTTATGGGGATCACGAATTAAGGGTGGACCGATGTTTATCGGAGCCTACATGAGTCTACATACGCAGGAGGCGGATATAAGATTGTCTTGTAGATGGTCTGAGCATGTAGTCACGTTCAGAGCACTGACAACATGTTTTTTATATATTTTTATTTCATGTAAAATTAATGGATTTATGTTTCAGATGCCCGTGGCTGTCCGTTGTGAGTTCTATGTCTATAAATAGAGGTATATGAGCTGATTTTCGAATGTGGCAGAATTTGGACAAAATTTTCAAGTTCCTGCGATTTCTCCATGGCACTTAAACCGTGGAACCTAGATGCTGAGGTGTAGACCCCGCTCATCCCTTACATAGGCCGGCCATTCCCATAGTTCACTTTCTTTCTAGCCTACAAAAAACACCCCCAAAAGGGCCAACCAGCCACCATACCATTTTGCCCATCACTCACCCAAGTAACTACCCATAACTTCTTGCAAGTACCAAGTAACTTCATTGAAATCCACCCGTAACTGCTATCCACCTATCCCCCCAATACACACACAAATGCAACATCCCCCTCCTTCCCAAGACATGGACGACACTTACAGGGGTTGATTCATTCATCAATCCTGTCGCACATCCCCGTCCCCGCCTTGTACAACCACTGTCAGCCACAATCCTGCGAGATCTAGCCCTATTCTGGGGTTTCTCAATTTGTCGGCCAACCTTTTGTCACGACCCGTCTCAACAAAAGTCAGAGTGCGCTATGAGGCGAGTCGTGATGCCACATGCATGAGCGGAAAGAAAATCCATGTCTGATAGGCGGAAGCAGAGATACTGATAAGTAGTTTTAAAATAGTTAATTTGAAGGAAAATAATTGTTTTTATGCGGAGGCTTTAAAACATGATAGTGTAAAACATGTGCACATGCATTCTAGTAAAATTTATGAATTAAGGTGTTGAATGCAACTTTTCATGCAATGAAGATCTCAAGAATTAGACATGCAATTAATATCAGTTTTCAGTATATAATTTATTTAGCCTAGCAGTTGTCCATTATACAAGAGAAAATGACTGATTGTAATTATTACATAAAAAAATATCTGGTAGTAAGAAAAATAAGATGCATAAAACCTGACACGACGAGAAGCCAAATATCTAGAAGCTAGAGCTTGACACATATCGGGGTCAAGAACCTGGCGGCGCAGTCACGAACGCTAAGACAATTCTAAAACAGAAAGGAATGCCTCAGAACATTGAAATAAATAAGTGAGCAAGTAAAATACATAACCAGTAAGGGAAACAGAAATGTATGAGTATTAGTTTTTAATGAAGCAAAACTATCATGACTGACAAGTAAAATAGCCAAACAGAAATAATTCGAATTAAGCTTACTCCGAAGCATCACATCAAATTGATCATGTCATATCATAAGCTGTAATCAATGAAGTGTGCATGTGTTTTAGTGGGTGCACATGATTCACACTCATATTCAGACGCAAGTCTTATTGGAAAGATTCCAGCTTGTCGTGGCCATGCAAGCAGAGAGATACACCTAATAAACACTATTTTTCAATGATTTCTTAAGATATTATAAAGTTAAAAGATTTATATTATAGTGATTTTAGCAGAAACAAATTCACTTGAAGTGAAAGATCAGATGAAGAATAGACTTTACTCAAGACTTACAACCAGACGGACATAAAGAATAAGATTCGATGACACAAGCAAACTAGATAGTGAACTTTATATTTTGCGGGTTCAAGCATTCATCAGTGATACAATTACAATACGTTATTTTATTTATATTCGTGTGCATACTCTTATGCTTATGAGTGTAGTGTGTGCGTGTTTCAGCCTTGAACAACAGATAATGACAATTTGGGTGAAAGGATGATGCTTGCATATATTTTTATGTAATAAGATTCAAAATATGTGAAGTTTTTAAAATCTTTATTTGTTGAAGCTAACCTGGTTCTGATACCAACTAACACGACCCGTCTCAACAAAAGTCAAAGTGCGCTATGGGGCAAGTCGTGATGCCACATGCATGAGCGGAAAGAAAATCCATGCCTGTTAGGCGGAAGCAGAGATACTGATAAGTAGTTTTAAAATAGTTAATTTGAAGGAAAACAGTTGTTTTTAGGTGGAAGTTTTAAAACATGATAGTGTAAAACATGTGCACATGCATTCTAGTAAAATTTATGAATCAAGGTATTGAATGCAGCTTTTCATGCAATGAAATCTCAAGAATTAAACATGCAACTAATATCAGTTTTCAGTATATAATTTATTTAGCCTATCAGTTGTCCATTATACAAGAGAAAATATCTTATTGCAATTATTAAATAAAAGAAATATCCGGCAGTAAGAAAAATAAAATGCATAGAACTTGACACGGCGAGAAGACAAATATCTAAAAGCTGAAGCTTGACGCAGATCGGGGTCGAAAACCTGGCGGCGCAGTCACGAACGCTAAGACAATTCCAAACATAAAAGAAAAGCCTCAAAACTTTGAATAAATAAGTGAACAAGTAAAATACATAATCAGTAAGAGAAGCAAAAATGTATGAGTATCCGTTTTCAATGAAGCAGAACTAGCAAGACAGACAGGTAAAATAACCAAACAAAAATAACTCGAATTAAGCTTACTTCGGAGCATAACATCAAATTGATCATCTAATATCATAAGCTGTAATCAATGAAGTATGTAGGTATTTTTAGTGGGTGACTGAGTGCATATGATTCACAGTCATATTCAGACGCAAGTCTTATTGAAAAGATTCCTGCTTGCTGTGACCATGCAAGCAGAGAGATACACCAAATAAACACTACATTTCAATTATTGCTTAAGATATTATAAAGTTAAAAGATTCATATTATAATGATTTTAGCAGAAATAAATTCACTTAAAGTGAAAGATCAGATGAAGAACAGACTTTACTCAAGACTTACAACTAGACAGGCAAAATGAATAAGATTCGATGACACAAAGAAACTAGATAATGAACTTTATGTTTTGCGGGTTCAATCATTCACGAGTGATATAATTACAATACGTTATTTTCCCGGACACCAAATATTTATTTGAATTGATCCATTCCATGACACGATTATCTTCTAAGTAAACATGTGTACTATCCAAATATTTTATATAAAATCACAAACTATTCATTCGTTCACTAAGCAGAAATATTATCAATTATCATTATAACACAAATATCTTCCAAGTAAAGCATGTACGATACGAGCATGATATATAAACACCAATCATAAATTCACCTACCAGAATTCATACATTTATTATAACGACAATGTGACTTATGTTCAACAATCTACCAGTCTTCAAATTTTTCATCAAATGAGAAATTCATTATCTAAGTGACTATTCACATATAAAATCATTCACATTCATAACCTATGACATTTCAAACATATTAAACCCTAAGATATTAACTGATCAAATTAGGCATTCAAGATTTCAATTCTTTTAACAAACAAACATTCAAGGGTGAATTCACGTAAACTATAAGAACAGACAAAATAAATTAAGTTCAACGTTTTTTGATATATAACTTTTATATTTTCAGTCATTATTTAGTGTAACCTGACACCTGATGTCAAGGTGCCCTAATGTTCTTTTATTATAAATAGGAGTAGGGGCTGTCTTTTGGTTGATTGCAGATTTTGGAGAAAGAAAGTTTATTGAAATCCGGCGATCTCTCGTGGTGCGATGCTGCGAAGCCCTAAGGTGTCGACTCCTTAGGTTTGTATCTTATTTCCCCTCCCACCACCACCCAATCCCCTTCCCAAACCCCCCATTGAAAACCTTGCTCATCCTCTACACCACCCAATCCCCTTCCCAAACCCCCCATTGAAAACCTTGCTCATCCTCTACAGATGTGCATTTTTCTTCCTAGGAAGGCCCTTCCTCCTTCAACGAAATGCCTCCACTCCACATCAATTTATGTTACTGTTTGATGAAATTTACTATTTCATCCTAAAGTCACCATTCCCGTGAAACCTCCCCTCCCCCTCCTAGCCTATGAAGCACTGACACTTCAAAATGCCCAGCGTGTCGGTGTCGGACTCTCTGACACACGTCCGACTCTCCGATACTCTCTGACACTCGTGTCGGAAGTCCGACACGCTGGCTCACGCGGGACTCGCGTATCCCGCTCAATCGGACACGCGTGTCCCTCTCAATTGGACACGCGTGCCCCTCTCAATCGGACACGCATGACCCTCTAAATCGGACACGCGTGTCCCTCTCAATCGGACACGCGTGTCCCTCTCAATCGGACACGCGTGTCCCTCTCAATCGGACACTCGTGTCCCTAAGCTAACTACTCACGGTGAGACGAGAGACAATTGTCTTGGAAGTTCAATTTTTGTGAAATTTTTTTTATAAGTTCATATAAAAGAGTGAAAGCACATTTGTTAATCATTGGTGGAAAAAGAATTGAAAAGTGTGTAAAAGTCTCAAAGAGTGATCTATTTGAGGTGAAAAAACTATAAAAAGAGATAATGTGTTAATGTTCTATCATTTTTTGATCTTTGTTTAAGTTTTGCATTTGAATATTTGATTAGTAATATTTAAACATGTCTTGGTTTATTTGAATATTTGTTATTTGTTCATTTTAAATTTCTTATTAAATGTCTTAGGATTTTCATAATTATAAAAAATAAATATTTAATATATGTGTCCCAGTGCGTCGAAATGTGCTTTCACTCTTTTATATGTTACTGTTAGATTTTTGTAAAGGCTTTGTGCGTCTCTTTGTGAATCCCCTTGAAGTTGTGTATTTCTGTCTATAGTTTTTGTTTGATCCCCATTTGTGAAAATCTGAAGTTGAATGTTAGTGAAAATAAAAAGATTGATGCCTGTAATTGCTTCCTGTAAGAGTCAGAGCTTTGGTTGAGGAACAGTGAAATGAATATTGCTTGCTGTAGATGTTTTCTTGCTTTGTTCGATCTGTTGGATCCACCGGTGAGTAAGTGGAGTTTAGCTGAGGTTGAAGAAAGAAATATTGCTGTCGTGGACAGTGAATGAGATTGTGTAGTTTGATTTTGTGGCTCCCTTACATAATTGAGTGATCGAGATTTTGTGGAACCACTTTAGTGTGTGAGTGAGCGAAATTTCTCCGTGGTGCTCGTGTGCGATAACGGCCGAGCTCGGAGTGAGAGATCGAAGGTGATGAAAAATTTCTCGTGGGATCTCCGTAGATTTCGGTTGCGGAAAGACGCCCCTTTCCGTGGGTAACTTGCTTTTTTCTCTTTCTTTGTGTGCGTCTACAATTTTTCTTAGGATAATTAGATTCATTGTTGGGTTTTCACCCGAATTGCGTCAGCAAACACTACGTCAAAAACTCCAAACGGAAACGTATTTGGAGTTCACGATTTTCGTTTTGCTAGGACAAGGGAAACAGAATGAAAGTTGCAAACTTCCTTCCCTGGATTTAGAATCGAATCTTTTATTTAAGAAAATTCATTTTTTAACAAAATAGTTCTTTTTTGTGCTTTACAAAAACTAAAAGTTGTTTATTTTTCAAATTCCGTGCAATTATCGCTCAAAGCGTATGCATACATTTAGGGTTTCCTAATAATAGCCGATAGACGTGCAAACCCTACGCGTCGTCCTGCATTAATAGACAAGACTAATTCTTGAACAGTACTAAGTAGCAATGACAGATCCTTCTGAAACATAGTCACAGAGCCAAATCTGTCGCCAATCATACTCATATTGAACAAGACTGTAAACTTCTGGGAGAGGAGTATGAGAGTGCCCGAGTATCTGAATACTGATCTGATCAAAACCACAATGCAGTCCATAGTGGAATTCAAATATCATGTTACGTTCTTCCCGAGCTCTAACCAAAATTTCATCTTCAGGGGATACCAGGGTGAGCGAATCAAAGTGATTGTTTTCTTAGTAGAGTTAAGTAATCTCTAAGTATTACACTGAAGGAGGGTGATCACCATGTTGCAGGAGGAATATCTTCCATCAGTGTTGGAATATTTGAGCTGTGTTTCCATGTCAGGAGTAAATAGCCTCAACTCTCCTTAGATATCTACAGCCGTATCCAAGAATAGATAGCCACAAACAGTGGATTCCTACATAGAGTTTGTGAGCTACGACATGACCAAGGAGTTTTCAAACTCCCATTGCAACAAATCCGGTGCAATCAAAACAGGTTCCCTGTTGGCACCATAACATACCCAAGACTTTTCAGGGCAAGGTGATAAGCAAGCTTAAGGTAGATAGTTGGAACCATCCAATTGCATTATAGTAATCTGAGGGGTGTTATGATCATGACTAGTCCGGATAGATCCCACAAAAATTAATGGAGAGGAAGAGACAACCACTCCGAAGGAGATAATAGGAGAGTCAACTTTTCTCGACATAATGCTCCGAGAATAGAAATCAAGTAATCACCCGAAAAAAGGTCAAAGAACTAGAAACTAGGGTTTGATCATAGAAAGAGGGAAAACTTAGATCCAACAAAGCACGCGGTCCAACCAACGGATCCAAACAAAAACACAATAGGTGATAGAAAAGAGAAGAAAGAGTCATCTCCTCAAAAAAGGAGATCGATCGCCAAAAAGGCAGTTGCATTCCCATTCGAAGGTTCCAACGCCCGGATGTGCAAAATGACATGACGCCAAAGCGAGACTCACAGTAAGTGATCAGGAGTATCGCCAGAGGGAGGAGTGGCCATGTTGGAGTGAGCGAGGCGTGGGAGTTGATCATTGGAGACGTCAGGCTGAATGCCGACTGTAGTAAGCAAGAAAGGCTCGAGAGCAGGCCTCGTGCATGGAAGCAGCAAGAGAGAGCAAGCAATTTAGGGATCTAATGCGCGTGTGCATATTACGGGCTCGTCGTAGAACCTCAGTAGGATTGTCAGAGGATGGTCAGAGATGGGGATGACCGAGTCAGAGGATACTATAGAGCCGGAACCGTGGCTGCCTATGCTGGGTATGCTTTGATAGAATAAAGATCTAGCAAAATTTCATTCAAGATAAGGGAAAGAAATTGACTTTTTTTATGCCCATTCTATACAACATACATATATGTGATGAGGATCGACGTTGGACTTCGGGTCACCATTCGACGGGCCCGCATTCATGTATTCACACAGGTGACATTGATCGGATCGGCGATCCAAAACCATGAGCGCGCCCAGATCGTCATTTTATTATTTATATGTATTTTTTTTATTTGGCCTTATATTTAGTGTTTTAGGACAGCGGGTGTAATGACTAATCATAGCCGTTCATATCGGGCGCCCATCCGCCCTTTCGTTATAAATAGGGTTGAAGACTTTCACTTATTTTCATTGTTGAATTCCTGAGTGATTTCAAATCCGAAAATCCTTCGCGGCGCGACACCATGAAATCTGGGTACGACGTCCCGACCTTGTTTCCTGAAGTATCATTTCCTTTTTTTGTATTCTCATGAAAGCCCCACTTTGGCCCATCTGTTATCCCACGATCCCCTTTCTCCTGTTCAAAGAAAACCGCCAACTCACCTTTCATCTCCCCCTTCCTTAACGGAAGGATCGAAGCCTACTTTCTTACGTCATCCAGTCCTAATCCTCCAAACGTTCAATCTCCCCATCGTAACACCATGTTTTCCCCGTTCTCTCTACGTCAATTTGGTATCGGAGATAGGTTCAGTCTTATTTTATAATACGAGGGAGTAAAAGCTATATCACCCAATATCATATCATTATGATCGTCGTTACCTTAATCCTCCATTTTAGGAGACACAACCCATCTATTCTTAACCCCATAGAGTGCCTTGTAACGCCCCGGTCTACTGTGGGTGCACTACAGGTGTGCATGGCAGTGACACCAACCCATCTCCACAGATCTGATTGGCCGCAACCGTTAATTCCAATGGCGGGTTGTTGAGGTTGGGGTTTGAACCCCACACCTCCTAGATACAGGAGCTCTAAACTGGTCCTCATCGCCAATTGAGAAATCATTTTGTTCCTATCCAATTTGAATCCTTCTACAACTGGCAAGAGGATTTTTGATCTGGGCACCGCCACTACTAGTGCCAACGAAAAATTCTCTTCCCGCCTCCACTGTTGCAAGGATCTCTGTCGCCTCTCACTGCTGCCAAACAGATCTATTCTAGCTCTGTCAAAAAATTGAGGTGGGCGACCACCTCAAGGTTAAAAAATGGAAAGTGTTGTATTCTACACCCATCCAAGAATCACAAAACGAGGAAATAAAAAAAAACATTCATTGAAGTGTTAGAATTTTATATGCTATGAAAATGCATTTTATGATTCTTTAATAATTAGGATAAAAATAAAAAATATGGGTGGCTGTTATTAAACTTCAGAAGCAATTTTCTTGAAATCATATCTAAACTTTCCCAAAAGACGACTAATTCACCATAATAAACTTGGGACCCATACTTGAGCTAGATTGGAGTAAAGTTCTTGTGAGCCTCTATCATTAGTGATTTGTCATTATTGTCTTGTTTAGAGGACAAAAAAATTGCATCAATTGAATTTTATTTTGTATATCTGTAATTAAAATAGCTAGGTGAGAGCAATGATGATTTTTGCATTGCATGTCATAATTCACATGAACAATTTTAAGAAGTGCAAGGTAAAAGAGATTTTGAACGTCACCTTTATCATATAGAAAAACGGATTTGTCATCTTAATGCCTCCTACTCAAAATATTACTAGGATTATGGAAGCCATGAATGATAAATACATCCATCAAAGTAAGAGGATAATGAGAGAATGTTAAATTATCTGAAGCGAAGAACAGAATAGATATGAAAAATCTAAGCTCAATAATTCCACCACCATACAAATAATATTGAAGGGAATACTGTGAAGGATACAGAAAGATTTTGAGAGTATTAAACAGCTACATTCACAGTTTATGATGAATTTCAACTTGAAACAGAGGGATTGAATAAGCTTAGCAGATAATACTATTTAGATCCATCATATTGTCAATTTCCTCTCTTTGTAATGCATCATGCTGTCATCACACATGGAGGACATGTGAGTCAAGCACCTTTTCCTGCACCACCCAGAAAGATCTCTAATATAAGAAAAGTCAGGTTTTGAGTAAGCTATATGAAATGTTCAAGTTATCTGTTAAGAGAACAAGAGGGGGAGATAGAGATCTAAAAAGAGAAGAGATAGGAACTAGGGTTTGAAGGAGGGAGGAGAAGAATACCTTGTACTTGCATGATGAATCAAGAGAACCGCCCCAGGAATATATATACATGGGGCCAAGAGGGGGGCCGGCCCCCACACATGGGGCTGAACTAGGTGGTTCAACCCCAAACCGGCGGCCTTAGTGAGAGGGGGCTGAACCGGTTAGTTCAGCCCTTTTGTCGTCTGTCTTCTCTTTCCGCCTGCGCACGTATTGACGCCCAAATAGCCGAGTGCCATCCGGGGGCGTAACATTCCCTTCCCCATCAAGAACCGGCTTGTCCCCAAGGTGGTAGTCCGGGTAGAGCTCCCGGAACTCCATCAAATCCACCCAAATGTTGTGAGCTGCAGTTAGATGCTTCCATTTGACAAGTATCTCAGGACGGTACTCTGCGCCTCGGTGTTTCCACTTGATGACCAGGATGTCCTCGAGAAGTGGCCGTAGTTCTCCTGCTACTGTTGCCTCGAGTAGGAAAGGACTCGCCTGAATTGTGTTGCCGACCTTCCGCTTCAATAAGGACACATGAAATGTCGGGTGTATTTGCGATCCCTCTGACAATTTCAAGGTGTAAGCGACAGGGCCCACGCGGCGGAGGATACAGAAGAGACCATAATAACATGGTGCCAACTTCTGGTTTGTTCGTCGGGCAACTGACAACTGTCTGTAGGAACAGAGCTTGAGAAAAACTTCATCGCCAACCGCAAACTCCTGGTCCTTGCGATGTTTATCTGCTTGAGTCTTCATGCGGTCTTGTGCTGTCCGGAGATTCTCCCGCAAGGTGGCGAGGGTGCGGTCTCTATCACGAAGTGCCCGATCAACTGATGGCAACGCTGTACTGCCCGGTTCATAACTGCTCAGTGAGGGCGGACGACGACCGTACACGACCTCGAATGGGGTCAACTTGCTGGCTAAATGGTAAGAGATGTTATAGCAGTATTCGGCCCAATGCAACCAACCTGTCCAAGTCCGCGGCTCGTCCATCACAAAACAACGAAGGTATGTCTCGAGGCCCCGATTGAGAACTTCTGTCTGGCCATCTGTCTGGGGATGGTGGGTTGTGCTGAAACGTAAGCAGCTCCCCTGTAAGCGAAAGAGCAAATGTCGGGTCTCGGTCGTAAATGATGGCCCACAGGATGCCATGAAGGCGGACGATTTCTCGGGCGAAGAGATCGGTGACTGACTCGCCGGTGTATGGATGACTCAGAGCCAAGAAATGTCGTATTTGGACAACTTGTCCACCACTACCAAGATAACGGACTTGCCCTTGGATTTAGGCAAGCCGTCGATGAAATCCATGGACACGGTGTCCCAAATGTGGTGCGGGATCTCCAATGGTGTGAGCAAGCTGGCTGGGGAAGTAGTTTCATATTTTTGTCGCTGACATATCTCGCACTGTTGCACAAACTGCTGTGCCCTTTCCAAAAAACGTTTGCCCGTGCCCGCTGAAGGGTGCGGAGAACACGCGTGACCGCCGGTCGGTGAAGAGTGGAACTCATGCATCATGACTGTCTTCCAAGCAGACTGGGCGGTGATGACCACCCTGCCCTGATGAGTAAAGCCTGTCATTCTGGAGGTGATAGCCAGATGCAATGTCATGTCCCAGTGTAAGGGCTTCCACGATGGTACGCAGCTCTGAATCACGCATGACCTCTTCCTGTATATCGTCGAGGGAGTCGAGCAAGGGGCCCGATATTTGAGCAACGGTGCCCTCCGGTAAGCGAGTCAAGGCGTCAGCCACCAGGTTCTCCTTGCCCTGCCTATAGAGGATCTCATAATCATAGCCCAATAATTTCGTCACCCACTTCTGTTGGAGAGGAGAGGAGACTCGTTGCTCCAAAATATGCTTCAGGATCTGGTGGTCTGTCCGGATCTTGAAATGTCGCCCTAACAGGTATGGCCTCCACAGGGCCACCGCATGAATGATGACTAACATTTATTTTTCATACGTGGAGAGTCCCAACGTGCGGGGTGCCAACGCTTTACTGTAGAACGCTAGGGGCCGGCCCTCCTGCATCAATACGGCCCCAATGCCCACGCCCGACGCATCGGTCTCGAGCACAAATTCCTTGGTGAAGTCCGGATGAGCAAGAACCGACGTGGACCTCATGGCCCCCTTGAGGGACTGAAAGGCCGCCTCAGCCTCGTTCTGCCAAACGAAGGCATCCTTCTGTAACGGCCGAGTAAGAGGCCCGGCGATCTTGCCATAGTCCTTCACGAATCGCCTGTAGTAGCTGGCCAGGCCCATGAAGCCCCGCAGTGCTCGCACAGTCTGGGGTCGCGACCACAATAACATGTTCTCGATTTTCTTGGGGTCCGCCTTGATGCCATCCGCCGAGACCAAATGACCCAAGTACTCGACCTCCTCTTGTCCGAAAGAACACTTGGATTGCTTGGCATAAAGTTGGTGTTGGCGGAGGATGGAGAAGACCCGCTCCACATGAGTGAGGTGCTCTTGCCAGCTAGTGCTGTAGATGATGATATCATCAAAGAATATCTGCACGAAATGGCGGAGAAGAGGTCAAAATATTTCGTTCATGAGTGGTTGAAATGTGGAGGGAGCGTTGGTTAGCCCAAAAGGCATCACGAGGAACTCGTAATGTCCATCATGTGTTCGGAATGCGGTCTTGTGTATGTCGTCCTCATGCATGCGAATCTGGTGGTAACCCGACCTGAGGTCGAGTTTGGTAAAAAGAGAGGCGCCTGGGTAGTTCATCCAATAGTTCTTCAATCAGCGGTATGAGAAACTTGTCCTTGATGGTCGAGTTGTTTAGGCCGCGGTAGTCCACGCAAAAATGCCATGATCCATCCTTCTTCTTGACGAGGATGATGGGAGATGAGAATGAACTAGTGCTTGGACGGATGAGTCCTGCAGTGAGCATTTCCCAGATGCTGCGCTCAATCTCGGTCTCCTGGATGTGTGGATAGCGGTACAGTCGAATATTAGTGGGCTCTGCCCCGGACTTGAGCTGGATCTGATGATCTCAGAATCTCGGAGGTGGGAGGGTCCGAGGTGTCTGGAATATGTTCGTATATTGAGTCAGTAGTGCCCGCATCTGATCAGGCACCACCAGGGGTGCTCCGGAAGTCGCCGTAATCTCCATAATCATAGCCATCGTACTGCCCTGCTCCCCTAGACGTTCCAGGCTGTGCGATGAGATCTCCTTCAGCGGAGACGTTTTGAGGCCGCCCAGACAATACTGTCTTCCCTGCTGGAGGAACTCCATCATCATCTGGTCCCAATCGAAGGTCACCCTTCGTAGCTGCTGCAGCCACTGTACCCCGAGCACCATGTCCGACCCTCTGATGGGTAGGAGGTAGACGTCCGTGCGTCCCGCATACCCCTGTATCTGTAGCTCCACCCTTTTCATAACCCCTTCACACCGAAGTTTGCTCCTGTCGGCCATCATAACATGAAAAGCACCTGCTCGATCGATCTCGTACCCCACCTTCTGCGCCACATCCAGATGAATGAAGTTATGAGTACTCCCGCTATCCACAAGAATTGTCACCCTCTCCTGGTTGAATTTCCCTGCCATCCTCATCGTGAGAGGAGCGTTGCATCCCTCCATCGCCTGCAAGGATACGCCGAACTCCGTCAAGTCCAAGTCCCCTTCCCATTCTGATTCGGCAGGGTACCCATCCCCTGTATCCTCATGAAGCATAAATACTTGTATCTTCTGACATTTGTGTCCCGGTGTGAACTTGTCATTGCAGTTTAAGCATAAGCTCTTCTCCTTTCTGGCCGGCAGTTCGGCCCATGAGAGTCGGGTAACAGTCGGTTTGCCACCCGTCGGAGTTTCCCTTCTTACGCATGTTGGAGCAGCTGTCGGCTTTGCGGTGGTACGGGTACGTTGCCTGTTGAAGCGTTCTTCCTAAATGCGAGCTAAGGTGATGACATGATTTAGATTGCGGGGCATGTGTGCCTGCACCTCATCGCGAAGGTGCTCCTTGAGTCCCGAGACAAAACAGCTAAGCAGCGTCCTTTCTTCCCAGTGCACCCTATTTGCCAATTTTTCAAATTCCGTGCGATACTCCATCACCGTCCCTTTTGCTGCAATATTTGGAGAAGAGCCTCGAAATCCTCGCACTCAAAGGGTCCAAATCGGGCTGTAAAGCCCTCCACAAATTCTCTCCATGGCACATAGTCCCGGCCTCGCAAAAACCACCGCGTCTACTGAAAGGCGTCGTCTTCCAAGTGGAACGACGCGAGTTGCACCCATTGCCCTTCGGGCACATCCTTATAACTGAAGAAAAGCTCTGCTTTCTGCACCCACTCCAACGCGTTCCTCCCGTTGAATTTAGGAAAATTCATGCGAGTTAATTTTAGGGGGATGTATGCCCGCGGAGCGGCTTCTCCGTGCCACCCCGGTTCATGCCCATATCCCGCTGGTCTCCTTTGCACTCTCGGTTCGGGATAATCGCCCGGATACCCGTGTTGTTTCATTCCCCCCAACAGAGGATGTAGGCCGCTCTACGGAACGCCGGCCCCGAAGCCTTCTTGCAGTCCAAAACCTCGCGGGTGAGGGAGAAGCCCTCCTGTCCCCCCCGGAGGAAACCCGACCTGCCTTGGAGGTCGCCCGACACCTCCCGGTTCTTCCCCGCCACGCCGCCATGGGGAGCGTCCCGCGAAAGGGTCCTCGGTTCCGCCCTGGGACGATCCCACACCGATCGGGTTCAGGCGGAACCGGTCGCCGGTTGCGCCCAGCCATCCGCGGCTCTGCCCAGCCGCGATCGCCGCCTCCCCTCCCGTCGGGATCGACGGGTGGGATCCCGCCGTCTCCGGTCCCGATTGCGGAGATCCACTGGTTTCTTCGCCCGCCGTTGCTTTCCCCTTCAGATTTTGCGCTAGCAATGCCTTGATTTCATCCATCCGAGTGTCGAACCGTTCTTCCAATCGCTGCGCCGAAGCCCTCATATTTTCTTCGATGGTGGACACCGAGTCCGTCAATCCAACGTAGTTTTCTTCTAGGGTTTCCAATCAGTTGATTTCCTCTTGCGTGCGTGTGGTAACTATGGAGGAGCGATGCCTCTGATACCAAATGTTAAGAGAACAAGAGGGGAGATAGAGATCTAAAGAGAGAAGAGATAGGAACTAGGGTTTGAAGGAGGGAGGAGAAGAATACCTTGTACTTGGCCGCCGCCCCCCCCCCCCCCCCCCCCCACACACACACACACACACACGGGGCTGAACTGGGTGGTTCAGCCCCAAACCGCCGACCTTATTGAGAGGGGGCTGAACCGGTTGGTTCAGCCTCGTTGTCGTCTGTCTTCTCTTTCCACCTGCGCGAGTATTGACGCCCAAATAGCCGGGTGCCATCCGGGGGCGTAACATTATCATGCATGCAAGCAACACTCTTATAATAATTATTGAATGGATGCCCTCAAGATATGTAGGAAAATCGGAGTTCATAGAAATAAAGTAGTTGTGGTGAGCTTGCTTAAGTGGATGGTGGCTGTTTTATATTGATTTGACCAAAAAATATATGCATCCATTTTTTGCCCGTATTTATAAATATGCATAAGTTCATGCACTAGTCTGTGTTATTCATGGTATACGGCTTCATGCTTATCTTACACGTTGAAGATTTATTGTATCTCAACTTCTGAATCTTATTGTAAGTCTAAATTCAGCTTCTGGTTCCTCTTTTGTGTTTAGTTTTATTTTTAGAAATGAACTCACGATTAAGCTTTAAGGAATGACTATTCTCTGTTGTATAAATGATTTTCATCTATAACAGTTGATGCTTTGCTGACTGAGACATATCTTTATGATTTCATAAAAAATATCTACTGCGATGCAGGTTCAGCTGTTAACAGACAACATGCAATTTATATTGGATGTTCTTAGATGCTCAGATGTTGTTGAGGTGCAGGTATAAGATAATTGTACAGCATGATTCTTTTATTTCCAAATTCATTATTCACAAGTTTTATGTGCCAGTACAAATGTAGTGCTTGTTTGTGTTAACTGTTATTTTTTGTTTCTCAATAGCATTATAGGATGACTAGGCCACAATAAATCAATAGGACACATGCCAACGCTGGCAAATATTACAACACAATCACTCATCGTGATCATCTCATCAAATTATGTTGACGAGTTCTTCATCTGTCAAAACAAACTCGGTGCAAGCTTTTACTTTGGAACATGCACCCATTATGCCCTGACACCATATTTGGTACTCAATTAATTGTTCATTTTATGTAATCACTTACACATCATTTTAGGGAGTCTCTGTTGTACTATAAATAACCGAAAAACGAAATGATGTTTTTAAATCACTAGTATTTTGGAGCGTCAAGGCCATCCATCTCATATTTGAGTTGCTAGATTCAATGCACTTTAAGCATAATCGGAATCAACGGTGTGTGAAGGAAACAAATCACATCCTGATAGATATCAAGGTGTTAAATGACTCTTTGATGGCTTATCATACTGTGATCTCCCTAAAGAAATAAGGTCTCCACACCTTGGGTATGTAGGCGGAACATAATCAGGGACCAAAGGAGCAACTGTTTTGAAGCGTTGAAATGACATATTCAAGCTTAGCCTGGAGCCTTCCAGAAGGTCTAGGTTCGGCACTTCTTATCGAGAACAAAGTGAATATCACAACGTTGACTGGATGGCTGACTGGGATCTGTGTCAGAGTGTCTGATATGCTCAACCTAGATGTTATGAGAAGAGAAATACTTACCAGCGTGAAAATCGGCTTGCCGGCAACTGCAATATTCAACGAGTCTTGAGAGAGGGTCTCCGCACGAGAGATTGTGAAGGTACCCATTTCTGGATACTTGGAACTTGAAGAAATCTTCGTGATTATGTGGAATATTATACTAACAGCTAAAACAAATGATTCCTTATGGAAAACCCAACTTCCTCAAACCAGGTGTATCATTAGAGGTAAGCATTACCAACTTCCTCAAACCAGGTGTATCATTAGAGGTAAGCATTACCAACTTCCTCAAACCAGGTGTATCATTAGAGGTAAGCATTACCAACTGGCTCAAACCAGATGCATCATTAGAGGTAAGCATTTCGAGTTCATCATCGACTGTGTTTCCCAGAAGAGTATCAAAATTAGGCAAATGGTTGAAGATTCTTGTCTCAGGGTTGAACACATACTAAGGTAACTGATAGGACTTGATTACCCTCTACATTGCTACATCTAATGAAGTGATCTATTGTGACGTCATTGGCAATGTTGGCAACGTCTAGGCCTGATATTGAGTCAAGTTCGAGCGATTTGGGCTCAGCTCATAATCAAAATTTTTGAGTCGAACTCGGCTCGAAATTGACCCGAAATCAAAATCGATTTCTAGTTGAGTCGGCTCGACTCAAAATTGCTCGATTCCGAGTCGACTTGAAATCGAATCGAGGCAGCTCGAAATTGAGCAATTTTTCTTTTTATTTCCAATTGGCTCAAAATTAAATCGGGCAATCTCTAGATTTAGTAAATGAAACACTTAAAACCTTCACTCTTTTTATGTAAGTTTAAATTTTGGTGTTTTTAATTTTAAAATAAGAATATATTAATTAGTACTTAATGTTTTAATTAATTCGAGTTGATTCGAATTATATTTCGAGCGATTCAGGGCTGACTCGAAATTAACTCGAAATCAGATTTGAGTCAAATTGAATCGAATCAAATTGAGTCAAATCAATTTTAACCGATTTCGATTCGGCTCAATATTCGAGCGATTTTCGAGCGACTTTCGAGTTTCGAATGATATGCTTATCTCCTAGCACCGTCCATGATGACAGACTCAACACCTACCAAGCGGAGAAGATTGGGATAAAATCCACTCATCTCGTCCAAAAAGGACATCTTAGCTCAGTTTTTCACAATAAGAAAAATTTGTTCTTGATTGAGTCATGTAGAGAATTTGGACAAAAGAGAGGAAATCAATAATTTATTAATTTCTCATATATTCCATGAATACGTCACAAATATTTGTACATATATAGTGATGCAGGACCAGGAGTCCACCGGCCCACCACCCTGGAGTCCACCAGGGGCACACCTTGGGTCCACCAAGGGGGTTTATCAGGCCCACGGGCCGTACACCCCAACCCATCCCCGACCCCACAACAAAGCCGATGAGTTGTTGAGGCCAGGGCTCGATCCCCCGACCTCCTTGATAAAGAGTTCTGCGATGGGAGCTCGCAAAAGAACTCTTTATCATGGAGGTCGGGGGATCGAGCCCTGGCCTCAACAACCCATCGACTTTGTTGTGGGGCCAGGGATGGGTTGGGGTGTACCGCCCGCGGGCCTAATAAACCCTCTTGATGGGCTCCAAGGTGGGCCTCTGGTGGACTCCAGGGTGGTGGGTAGGTGGACTCCTGGTCCTACATCATAAATGTGCACTTTTCAGATCAGTTGGTGATGAGAACTCGCATGAGAGTTCTTTATCAAGGAGGTCGGGGGTTCAAGCCCCGGCCTCAACAACATATCGACCCTGTTGTGGGGCCGGGGATGAGTTGGGTGTACGGTCCGCGGACCTGATAAGGCCTATCAGGTGGACTCCCAGTGGTACCCCTGGGCTGGTGTGACTCCTCGCGCCAGGGTGGCAGGTTGGTGTGACTCCTCGCGCCAGGGTGGCAGGTTGGTGGGACTCCAGTCCTGCATCATAAGAGGAGAGAGGAGAGTCTAAACTCATCTTAATGTGTGAGACTAATCCCTAAGATGGCTTTACATGAGCCTCCACGATGGGTTTTCTTCACAATTTCTTCAACACTCCCCTGCAAGTTGGAGCATACAAGTCGTAGGAGCCAAGCTTAGATAACTGAAAATATAAAGGCCGCGATAGAGCTTTTGTAAGAATATCAACGATTTGTTCTGTGGCAGGAACATGTCTCAAATCCAATTTCCTTAGTTGAATCTTTTTCCAAATAAAATGACAATTGCCCTATATGTTTGGTATATTCATGAAACATGAGATTCTTGGCAATATGAATAACAACTTGACTATTGCAAAACAAGGTGGCAGGAGAAGAGAGTTTGACACCCAGGTTTCGCAGAAGGCATTTTAGTCATCCGAGTTCAGAGACGACAGAGGCCATTGATCGATACTCAGCTTCTGCAGATGAGCGTGCAACAACAGATTGCTTCTTGCTTCGCCAGGTAGCAAGATGTCTACCAAAGTGTGTTCAAAAATCATTTGTGGAATGACGATCATCCATGGATCCAACATAATCAGCATCAGAGTAAGTAAGCAATGAGAGACAAAGACGATGGGGGATAATATACGAGCCCTTGTCCGGAAGCAGACTTCAGGTATCGTAGAATACACTCAACTGCCTAGAGATGAGAGGTCCGTGGAACGTGCATAAACCCACTGACAACCCCAACAACAAACAATATTTTGGGTCTTGTAACTGTCACATATATCAACTTTCCACAAGACGACAATAATATTATAGGTTTGGTAGGAGCGTATAAGAGTCGGAGGAACAGTCACAGTGCTTGTAATTGAAATCTATAGGGGTGTCAGCTGGCTTGCAACCAGAGTAGCTGGTCTTGAAGAAGATCATGACAATACTTTTTTTGAGATAGGACAAGATCATCGGGATGACGAGCTACCTCGTTGCCAAGAAAGTATCGGAAATTCCCCAAATCATTGGTCTAGAACACGGAGGCCAAGTGTTCCTTGAACATATGGATGTCGTCTGAATCAACACCAGTAATTAAAATATCATCAACATAAACCAGGAGTATCATGATGCCTGCTGGACAATGACAAGTGTAGAGAGAGAAGGCAGTTGAGCTTCAAGTAAATTCAACATCACTAACAACCTGACTGAACTTCTCAAACCATGTCCGAGAAGACTGTTTGAGACCATAAAGAGATTTCCTGAGGTGATATACAAAGTGACTCTCCCGTGGTCTCAACGCTGTGAGGTTGATGCATGTTGATAGTCTCAACAAAATCACCATTGAGAAAGACATTTTTTACGTCCAACTGATGCAACGGCCAATGCCGATGAATGACCAGAGAGATCAAGACACAGACAATGTTTAGCTTTGCAACATGGGAGAAAGTCTCTTCGTAATCAAGACCATGTTGAGTAAAATCACGGGCGACAAGGCGAGCCTTTAGCCATTCAATCATCCCAGTTGGAGTATATTCTATAGTAAAGACCCATTTGTAGCTCACACATGTCTAACTAGGAGGGGGAGGGACAAGATCTTTGTTGAGGTGGAGACCATTGACATGGCCGTGAAAGCCTTAGTTGACACCTGAGCAATTTGTAATTTTGTCACCGAAAGAGATTCCAAGAGGTTGGGCCGTAAAGTGGGGAAAGGAGATGAAATCTTTGAGACGGAGAATGGGAATGCCTGTCTATTTTGTGGAGTGGCTCGTGGTGTTGAGTTGCGCTTGGGCACTTAAAAGAGCCTAGTGAACTTTGTGGCACCGATGAACAACTTCAAAATGATACTAGGCATGGACTTCTTTGGGACTGTGAGCACATAGTCATGTCGAATTGTCGATCCATGTGCATATTGGAGCAAGGAGATTTTGTATAGTTCCTATGGTTGGACCACTAGATGGTAATTGAGTAGGAATGAAGCAACTATCAACCATGTGGCTAGCGAACTGTGTTGGGAAAGGTGAGCCAATTTATTTGGCTAACTTGAAGGACGATGTCGCTTGTCGTGAGACAAGGATGCGTCTCTTATGATGACTAAAGTCTCAGGAAGAACCATGTAATTATGCCTAAATAGTTATTGCAGAAATTGCCGCCACAGAGGGAGATGGACCACATGATTTAGTTGGAGCAAGCAACAAAATCTCCATCTATGGTGCCATATAGAATTGAACAACAAAAGTTAGAGGAATTGCCGAAACAACTAGAAAACTGCTAGAGACTAGGAGGATCGTATTTTCCAAAGCACCGTATGGGGCACCGACAAAATTCCAGAAGATGGATGATTTGTTTGACCGATGATTTATTTGATAGTTTGAGAAAATCCAAGATGTATGACATGATGGATTTGTAGAAGGGATATTACCGGGTTCACATAACAAAGGGTGACAAACCAAGAAGACATATGTTACCACTTACCAGCATGACTCATTTGAGTAGTTGGTTAGGTCGTTTGACTTAACAAATGCATTCACAACTTTCTGAACACTCATGAACAAAATCGTCCACTGGTACTTGGATCAGTTTGTGGTGGTGTATGACGACATTGTGGTGTACAACGATAACTTGAAGTATCATGCAAGGCATCTTCGTCTTGTGTTCAAGATGTCGTGGTAGGTGGGCTATATGTGAATATATCGAAGTGCACGTTCTCCTAAGAGGAAGTGCACTTTTTGGGACAGATCATTATGCATGGTACTCTGCAGATGGATATTTCATTAGTGAAAGTGATCATGGAGGGAGACGCCACCATGGTGATGGAGTTGAGGTCTTCTTCTGATGGAAAGCTACTACAGCTGGTTCTTTTAAGGCTACTCGCAAAGAGCAGTCTCCATCGATTTGCTAAAGAAGGATACAATTTGGTGTTGTTCGGATGAGTGCCACCAAGTATTTGAAGATTTAAAAATGACGGCGAGCACGAAGTTTATGTTATCATTGCCTGACTTTTGTAAAACGTTCAAGTTGCAGTTATATGTTGTTGAATAGTAGAGAAAAGAAATGCTTGATACTTGATTCATCCACTTAGGGACAATATATACGAGTTACAATAAGATACAAAACACCGATTGGCGGTGTGAGACTAAACCTCAAACACATAAAGATACTACAAGACCGACATTGACTCGATAATTCCAACACTCCCCCTCAAGTTGTAGGGGGGAACCTTTAGCTTGGACACATCAAATAGTGGCAGTGGAGGTAGGCGATGCGGGACAAAACATTAGACGAGCCACCGGGAGAAATTCCAAACCGGGGAATCAGCCTCCCATAGTCACACACGATGCTTATCCACACAAGACGTAGGACCCACGCACGGCGTGGACTCGCTGGGAAATTGGTCAACCAACATCACCTACAAACAACATGTGAAAGTGAACAAAAGATGTGAAGTAAATCATCAACCGGACAAGCAGGGATAATCCATCAACGGTAATCCACACAAAAGGGCGGTCCCTCACGACACAATCCCACACATCACGGTTCCACGCGACACAACCCGTTGAGATTAGAACACCAACATCAGTTGTGTCCAAACACACGACCAATCAAAAGAAATATGGTGAGACACGCACAACATAAGCCTAGAGGTCGTGTGGAACGAAGACGAAAAATCGAAAAAGATTATCTGAGTCGCATTCGTCTGAAGCACTCTCCCTCACATGGAAAGCACATGCATATATGCATAAAACACATAATACAATCAATATGACAAAATGAATCTACTAAAACAAAACTAATAAGACACTCCATCCCATCATTCTTCAAGAGAGGCGAGCAACGAGATCCAAAGCACTGGCGATATCAATAGAAAAACTGCCAACAGAGGCAACAACGAGAGATTTTGTCATGGCGAGCACACTGCGCAACCAGGATCCATGGAGACAACATATGGGGATCCATGGAGGCAACACGTGAGAAACCACGGCTGGCTGGATCATCATAGGCGGCAACAGGATTAGGAAGGAAAAGTTCATGCAAGGATCAACATGATGATGAAAGGGGCTGAACGATTCGGCGGAAGAAAGAGGAGTTGCACGACCTTATCAAGGAAGAATGGGGTAGACCAGCAAGAGTAGTCGCAGGGATCTGGGAGATGAAGCAACTGACGTCGAGAGAAGAGAGGGAAAGAGACGAGAGTCTCGTCAAAACCTGACGATGCGGACGAGATGCACGACGGGAGAAGCCACCGATAGCAACGTCAGCAGACAACTGGATCGACATCGAGCAAGACCACGAGCAGGATGTCAACGCAGTGACAGAGTGGACGAACATGAAAAGCGGCGCATGCGGAATTATGTGATGGGATGATGGCGTCTGGATCTAGCGTCGGCAGGAGCAGAGTCCACGTCGAGTGGAAAGACGTCCGCTCCCGTCTCCTGCATGAGGAGGAGATGACGAACGAGAAACCGGAAGAAGAAATATCCACAGGATCAAAATCGAGAAGCAGGGCTCGTCGGGATTAGGAGCCGCTTCTGTCGACGGTCACAGTTGTCGATCCCGTCGACGAGAGCGGAGCAGAGCGTGACTTCTGCGTTGTCGACCGGGTCGAACGAAGAAGCCAAAAATGGAAGCGAGAGGTGCGGATGGGAGAAACAGACGGTGGAAAATAAAATTAGGGTTTCATGGTTGTGATACCAAACACCTATAGACGGTGTGAGACTAAACCTCAACATATAGAAACACTACATGATTGACATTGACTCGATAATTCCAACATATGCTTTGGACTTTGTCATCGGTGGAGTATTGCAGTTATATTACCTTCGAAAGTCGTAAGTTGATTGAAACCAAACTAATGTATTTTGTGCAAGAGAAGGAGATGACAGCTATTGTTCACTGCATTTAAGTTTATAGACACTATTTGTTGGGGGCTCAGTTCGCTATCTAGATATACAACATTGCTGCATGCTACATATAAACTCAGGAGAAGTTGTCAACAAAGCTAACATGATGATAAGAATTCTTTGCAAAATTTGATTACAACATGGAGCAAAAAGGAATGAAGGCAAATGTTGCCGCGGAATCTTACGCTCTTGAGACTTCTTGAGGTATCTCATGATCCAGTAAGCTACCTCCTAATGGCGAATCCTGGTTGCATGCATAAATCTACTCAGAGTGCCAACAACATACATAGTATCAGGACGGGTATGAGATGAGTATACGAGTCTACCAACCAATCTCTGATAGTTAGATGAGTCAACTGTATCTCTTTTTGTGTCTTCATTAATTTTTTGATTGACATCAATAGGGGTATCCACCGTAGCACATCCACGCATATCACTTTCCTCCAAAAGGTCGAGGACATAATTTCTCTAGGATAAGAAGAT
The DNA here is from genome assembly GCA_039583875.1 of Platanthera guangdongensis. Lineage (NCBI taxonomy): Eukaryota > Viridiplantae > Streptophyta > Magnoliopsida > Asparagales > Orchidaceae > Platanthera > Platanthera guangdongensis. The sequence goes on from CM077164.1 coordinate 19,782,036, forward strand.
CCTACGGCTAAACATTTACCATATCAATCACCGAGAAATATTTCAACTTTTCCAGATCTTTAACTTCAAATTTTGTGCATAATTTCCATTGCAGGTGCATGATTTCCTCCAAATTTTTTATTGTAATGATGATGTCATCCACATATACAATGAGCGTCGACACTTTAGTTACTCTCTTCTTAACAAAGGGGGTGTCATTAACATGTCCTTGTGCATAGCCACCCTATACAGTGGTTTTATGAAACCACTCAAAACAAACTCTGAGGGATTGCTTCAGCTTATATAAGGATTTATCTAGATAACAAATATTTCCATTAAACCCTTCTTTGGAAAAAGTCAGGAGGGTGCTGTCACGACCCGTCCCGACAAAAGTCAGAGTGCGCTTCGGGCGGACCGTGATGCCACAGACATAGGCGGAAGGAAAACCATGCCTGCTAAGGCGGATGCAGAAAAATACTGAAAATAGTTATTATTGAGTAAAATAGCTTGATTTTTATGCGGAAGCTTTTGAATTCATCAGTGAAAAGAGATTTGATGCACATGTATTTTGTAAAATTCATGTTTTACAGGCTGTTACTATAGTTTTCATGCAGTTATGATTCAACAGATGGTGCACATGCGTTAATTTCAGATTCTAGTACATAAATATTTAAATAGCCTAGCAGTTGTCAATGATACCAGAGAAAATGTCTGATTGCAATTATTACATAAAAGAATTAATTGACAGTAAAAGAAATGTAAATATAGAACCTGAAACTTGAAGCAGATCGGGCTCGAGGACCTGGCGGCGCTGTACGAACTCTAAGGCAATTCCAAAACAAAAAAGAAAAGCCTCAGAACATTGAAATACGCAGAGTGAGTAAAATAAAGTACATGACAGTAATAGAAGCAAAAAATTGTATGAGTACCAGTTTCTCATGAAGCAAAACTACTCGAGACAAGCAAATAAAAGAGCTAAACTGAACAAATTAGTTTATTAGACTATTCCGGAGTATAACATACAGACAGATCCAGAAATATCATTAGATAAAATCAGTGAAAAGTGGAGGTGTTTTATTTGATGCACGTGATTCTGATGTAAGTCTGAATGCAAGACTTATCAAAATAGTTGAACTTGCTATGGTTATTTGCTGGTTTTCGTTGCCAGTCAAGCGGAAACTCGAGTTAAAGTGTTACATCAATTTAGCACTACCCTTCACTAATTGCGTATGACATTAATGACCTTAAGGATTCAAGATTTAGGAGATTCGTAACACATCAAGACCGGATACAAATTTAGCGATTCAGTTGTACAGGATTAGAGTACATAAACGCGTCAAGAGAGGAATCGAGTTATGGAGCAACATTCGCTCAAGTTGTACAATCAGACAGACCTAAGAAGCAGAATTCGATGACACAAGATTCAGTGACACAAGATTTGATGACACAAGATTCGGTGACACAAGATTCGATGACACAAACAAAACTATATAAAGAGCAATATATTTGCGGGTTCAAGTATTTACAAGTGGTATGACTACTACTATGCATCATTTCCTGGGATACCAATTATTCATTTGCATTGATCCACTACAAGACACGATTATCTTTCAAGTAAATATGTGTATGATCTGAATCTTTTCTATAAAACATCATTCAATCTTCTGTTACAAGAAATTATGACATTTATCGTCATAATAATTACTGATCATGCTCCAAAAAGAACTACTAGTCTTCCCATTATTCATTAATTGAACCGAAAATTCATCCAAGTGGGAAAATCCCTTCCAAACTCACTTTTGTTCCTTAACACCTGTCATTCTAAGCAAATATCCAAACAAAAGGATTATCTACGATCACGAACTCATATAACTTCGAACATATTAAACCCTAAAATTATTAACTTATCAGATTGAGCCTTTAAAATATCAATTCATTTGACAGATCAATATATTCAAGAATGTGGTCAAGCAGTTAAAAGAACAGATGCAATAAAATAAACTCAATATTGCAAGAGAGAGGGATCTCTACTTGCCTTAAAGAAGCTGAAACTAGCGGCGACGGTTAAGCGGCGCTAGCAGAAATAAGAACTCTACTGGACCTGCTTAAGAACAATCACAGACAATATTTGATAATTAGACATGACAGAGATCCAAAATGCTAGCACAAGCAATTATACAATACATAACTAAATCGAGAGAGGGCTAAGAAATTTACCTCCCTCAAGAGTGAGGGGAGAGGAGATACCACACAAAACGGAGGCTTGACGGCGCTTGGGTTACGAAAATCCTAATTCGGAGAGGACTGCATGAGATTCCCACCAACTGAAACGAGGAGCGGTGTCGGAAGACACGAACATATCCTAGTTAGACAATTACAAAGGGGCAAAATTATGAACCACAAATTATACGAAATTTGGAGACAAAAATTTCAAAGTAAAACAAGGAAATCTGAATAGAGGAGATTGGAGGGAGAATCTTACCATTATGAGCCAAAACCAAGCCCGAGGAGGAGATGGAAGGAAACCCTAGGCATCCTTCTCGAAAATCTCGGTCAAGGCGACGAGTAAAAGGGCTGCCGGGAGGGGGGGGGTGGCTGCTGGCCTTGAGAGGAGAAGGAGAGGCCACAGGTGGCTGCCGGCTCCAGGAGAAGGGTCGGCCTCCCGGGAGAAACTTGTCGCTGCTGTCGGCCAAAGCAAGGGAAAGTTGTTGTCGTCGGCCTGAGGGAGAGGAAGCAGAGGAAAAGGCGCAGGAGGTGTCGGCGGCTGGAGTAGGAGAAGGCGGCGAAATCGGTGCCTGCGACTTGAATCGAGAACGGCTGGAGGAAGAGCAGCCGACCCAACAGAAGAAGTCGGGAGAGCAGGAGGAGGCGTCGCCGACCTGAGGAGGCGTCGCCGACTTGAGGAGGAAGAGGTGCAGGAAGCGAGAGCGACAGGGAGGAACAAGAGACGGGGCTTGCGGGAGTCGAGTTCTGATGGGAAAACCCTAGGCCGATAGAAAAGATAACATGGAGGGGGGCTCGGGTTTAAGTTAAGAGGGGAAATTAAGTTTTATTTTATTATAATAATTATTATAACAATTACTCAAAACCGGTTGTTACAGGAGCGTCATCTAGACTTCTTCCAACTCACCAAGTAGGAAGACATTTTTAACATTCAATCATTGTAAGTCTCACCCACGACATGCAACACATGAGAGGAGCACCCGAATAGAACTCATCTTTGCAACAAGAGCAAAGGTTTTTGGATAGTTAATTCCTTGAGTTTGGGTGTACCCTTGAGCCATTAATTGAGCTTTATATCGCTCCACAATCCCTTCTTGATTTTGTTTAACAGAAAAAATCCAACATAACTCAAGAGTTCTTTTTTCAAGAGAAGGATGTCCAAGTTGTCATGTTTCATTTTTGACTGATGCATGCATTTCTTCCTCCATAAGCCTTTTTTCCATTCAAGTAGCTTGATAGCTTCCTGCCGGATCTTGGGAATTACAATAGAGAAAAGAGATGACATAAAAGCTTTGTGAGCAGAAGAGAGATGATGACATGAAATGTAATTGGTTATAGGATGTTTGGTATTACTTGTGTTACCTTTGAGATGAGCAATGAGAATATAGAGGTCATCATCAGAATCTAGAGTTGAAGCAGACACTTGTAGAGGTTGAACATCCAAGCACTGTACGTGCTCAACTTTACAGGACTTACGGGAAAATGTATGCAATAGTGGAGGCAATGGTTGCAAAGAGGGAACATGTGTAAGAGGAGCGAGAGTAGAAAGGATAGGTAGAGTGATGTGTGAAAAGGAAACGATGGGAAGGGGGATGGCAGAGGTCCCGTCATCAGCACTAGTCTCCCCCTGACAAGGACTAACGTATGATTCTCCCTCACAAAATGTAACATTAACGGTACAGAAGATGCAATGAGTAGGTGGGTGATAACATTGATAGCCTTTGGTGGTGGAAGAGTACCCAACAAAGACATATTTAATAGAACGAGAATCCAATTTGTCATAATGTGGAGTATGGGTATGAACAAAACAGATGAACCCGAATACATAAGGAGATATGAGAGAGGTGTGAATGGTGTGTTTAGAGGAAATACAAGAAAGAGGAATAACATATTCTAGAGAGCGTGAGTAGAGACGATTAATGAGATTGATCACGGTTAAAACAACATCACCCCTTTAGGACTTGGGAAGGTGCATGATAACTAACAGACAATGAGCAACCTCCAACAACTGCTTATTTTGTGTTCCGCAACTCCATTTGAGCGGAGGTGTGGACACAAGTGATTTGGTGAAGAATGTCGTATTGGCAAGATAAGTGTCAAGCAATCCTCGGTCATCATAGTCCCCACCATTATCACTATACAGAACACGAATAACTTCACCAAACTGGGTCATAACCATTTTATGAAAGGTACGAAAGAAACAAACACTTCACGTTTCCTTTTTAACAAGTAAACCGACAAAGTACAAGAAAAAAAAAATCAATAAAGGTCACAAATCATTTATAGTTAGAAAAAAAATAACACGTGGGAAGGATCTCAAGCATCAAAGAGAGAAGAACTACATAGGGATTTAGATTGTATCGAACAAGTTTTGACAATTCACAAGCGTAACAAGAAAAGTACACAAGTAAACAACTAAAAGCGGCAAAAATTTTGGTAAGATATAAAGAGAATGGGTGCCCGAGGTGTTGATGCTAGCGTCGGATGTCATGGAGAGTAGGAGCACTAGTGGTGGAGAGCACACTGGGGGCAATTGTTGGTCCAACAAGTACAGTCCGCCAATATTTCTACCACTGCCAATGTTATGCTTCATAGTCAGATCCAGAAAACACAAACACCAGGAAAGAAATCACTGAGCAATTGAACAAATTAGTTAAATATCTAATGGACATAAGATTATGAGGAAATAACGGTGCTGGAAATATAGAAGAGAGGGAAAGGGCATGTGAACAAGGAATTATTCCTCCGCCAATAATAGAGGAAAGAAAACCATTAGCCACAATAGTTTTATCACGACTTGAGAGAGGTGTGTAAGAGGTAAAACCTAATGAGGATACAATCATGTGATCAGTAGCCTCAGACTCAATGGCCCACTCTGATCGAGATGAAGATGTGGTTGTGATACCACGCCCAATCTCAGCGAAAGCAGAGTGATATGTCTGTGCGGGAGAAGCAAGAGGGCATCGGCGATTCTCTTCAGTTATGATCATGTTGAATGCTTCCCGAAGAGAAGGAAGATGCTCACAATGAAGAGCATGTAAGCAAACAGTATCAAACTCCATGTTGAGGCTCATAAGGAAGAGATGCACCCTAAAACAGTCTTTGTCCTTCTGAAGGTTGACGACATCCGCGGTGCATGCTGGAATGAGGATATTGAAGTAATTCAATTCTTGATAGAGACGTTCAATTCTGAATAGTTGGCAAATACAAATGAGGAGGCTCGTTTCATCTCCAAAGCAAGACGAGTGAGCTCATAAATTTGTGTTGAGCTACGAACCTGCGAGCAAGTTTCACAGGTTGTAGTCCAAATTTCATGGGCAAAGTTCATGAACATATATAATTACGGTACACCGCACACCAAAGGGGATATGGAGTAGAGTAACCATGCGACAACTAAAGAATTATCCACATCCCATTTCCACCATGAGGGATCAGATCGTGGTGGTCCAACAAAAGTTCCATCAATATGCCCATATAGCTGGTGACTACAGATAGCATGATGAGTGGCTCTGGATCATTCAAGGTAATGTGTATCATCCCAAGCCGTTGTCTCACCTAGCACGTCCATGGCCAACCTGCAAGACATGTTCTCATTCAATGAAAGGGACATGCGATGGACGAGGCAACATGGATCTTGGCAGAGGAAGTGGTCCAATTTCCAGATTTTGACTTTGAGGACAAGGTCGTTGAGAACCCCTGAATAATTTATACGAACGGGGCGGATCCGGTCGAAGTTTTATACTAGGTGTGTGCGGGGAACAGAGACGACATGAGCCTCGAGCAGCTTTCAGCAGGCCTTGTATCTGATTATCTTTTGCGTTTTATTTACTAGTGTTTTATTTATGCTTTGTACGACCGACCGGCCTATGTGGTCTCCCCCTATATAAGGGAGATGTGTGGACTTTATTATTGTGCTTTGGATTATTGAGTTTTGGAAATTGAAGAAGGGAGGAACCAACCCAGTGGACCCCCCCCTCGTTTTCCCTAGCCGCATATCACCCCCCCTCCTTCCCCCTTCCCGCTCTCACGTAAGCTCCACCGCCTCTCCCCCACGCCCACTGCAAACACCCCACTAACATAGCAATATTTGCAGCACGTCCAAAGTGTTATCTACTTTATTTGGCTCCTCAATCATGATCTGATTGTCCGGGGTTGACTTAAGGTTACCTCCGAACATTAAGGCTATCACAGTGCGGTAATGCTTTACATAATAGGTTTTGAGCTCCCGCTAAATCCCTTTTGAAATGTTCTTTGCTACCTGTTCTTCTGGAACGATAGTTACTGCCAGCGGTAGTAACTATCGCTACGCGGTAGTGGCCAAGTCAGTCCATGTCTCTCATGTACTTCTCTTTATTTTACATTTAGGACCTACACACTATAAACATAAGCAAAGTAGATCAAATACAAAATAGAAATAGTTATTCTCAAAACAATTATTGTGGAACCCATGTTCGAACATATATAAATAGTGACAGTTGTCGTTCCATTGGGATGACATTTTTGATTTGTTTTGTGGTGTCCCGGAGAAGCAAATTAAGTGTGTGCATCAATGAAATCCAAAATATTCTTGGCCTTCAAAGCCATCAATCGTGATGTCGCCATATTGTTGGATGCATTATCCCTCACAATATGCGATGCAACTCTTTGGCCATTTGGGCTATCAATCACCTTATCCACAAAATAAAAAATATACTTCCCATCATGTGTGGACAATGATACATTTTTGGATTGCCAAAATTTCATCCAAACAATCGCGTGCACCACTATTTTTATGATGCTTCTTCTCTTCCCATCACTCTATGCATTTATGAGAATATTTCACCCATGCAAATTTGAGTGAATATGCTTAAAGTCTCCTTTGTGCGTTGTACCTCCATCTGCAAGATTTTTCACCTTATCTCATTTAGGTTTGGCCCCTTCATTCCTGGGGGCAAATTGCCCAACAACATGCAATATCTGTTGGAATGGTGTAGTGTACATGTCATTGAAAGGAATGTCTGCCTCATATTCCCACTTAACAACATACAAGCGTACATCATCTCTTACTTTTTTTCTTATACTTGTTATCAATGGTTCTTTGCATCCATTTAGTATTCTCAGCAAGTTAGATAAATTGATTCATTGGTCTTTTAGTCCCTACCCCTGCAAATAGACTCTTCTAAGTGGGTTCTTCTTTGTGACTCCCCGCTCCACCTCGAACAACCACCACATCTAAAGTTGTTTGCAACCTGTCATTATAAGCTTTTTTTTTGTTTTCACATGAACATTGCAGTGATCCCTCAACATTTCCCTTCACATTAGATGGTACCATAGGGCATGAATTAATATTACATTTATCCCTACCAAGTGGTGCTTGAAGCGGGTAATGTTGGTGCAAGAAGATAATGTTGTTTTGTGTCATGTAAATGTTGTGTGTCCAACTTGGTTTATTATTTTATTATAAACATTGTAGATACAATTATGGATGAATAGAAATATGACTTTTGCTTTTGTACATGGTATCAGAGCAACCCTAGCCGAACATCCCGCACAAGCTGGTTGCTTCCTCTGATGCTGGTATTCTCCAAATATGGACCCGCAAGTTCTTTAATTATCAACGCTTGACGGGATTGATCTCTTCTCCTTGTGTCCAGTCATTCCCAGATGCTCGATGGATCATCCTTTTCTCTCTTGTGGGGATCAACTCAAATAGCCCGTTCATTTCCTGTTGAGGGGATCAATGGCAACTCTGCTTCCAGACGCTTGACCTTTGATGCTCTTCCAAAACTAAAGATCCTTAACGATCCTTCGTTGTGACACCGTTTCTTTGTGACACCGTTTCTTTGTGATATTCATTGAATATTCTAGAATGCCTACCTATTTTATCTTCCGAAGGCAAAAAAAAGTGATATGTTTAATTGTTTTCAAAGTTTCGATCCACTTATTTTGACACAATTTTATACTCACATTAAGATTTTTCAAAGCGATAATAAGGGTGAATTACTTAAGTCAGGACTTTGCGACTTACGTAGATCCCCATGGTATTCTACATCAAACCAGTTGCGTTCATTCTCCTACCCAAAGTGGTGTGCCGGACAGGCAGAATCGGCATCTTCTGGAGGTAACTCAAACACTTTTTTTCAAATGTCTCTCCCAAAATTTTGTTGGGGGGATGTTGTTTGTGTGCCTCTCCCGCCTTATCAATCACATGCCTCTTTCTATTCATGATTTTTCACTCACCTATGGACTTGTTACAAGGAAACTCTACCAATTTTGGTTCCTCATATAGTTTTTGGATGTGTTTGCTGCATATATGCCTCTACTCTCTGTCTCTGTCTCTCTAGCAAGCTAGAATCTCATGCTTCATTGGATAATCTGCTACCTAAATGGCTATTGATGTTGTGTATTCTACGTACATCTTAGTTTACTATTTTATTGTAACTTATATAAGTTCGATTATGAATGAATATAAAGTTGGCTTTTACTTTTCTACTGCTAGTTCTCTCAAAACATTGTTGAATATCAATTTGAGCTAAAGGCAAGAGTGAATTTCTGATACAAATATGCATCCTTGGCATAGTTGTCAGGTTCGCGATCCGGATCATAGGATCTTACGATCCTACGATCCAGATTTTGTAAATTGATCCAGATTTTGTAAAGAGAACCTCGATCCGACCATACTATCTAATCCAATCCTACCTCAAAATGATCTCATCTAGGATCTCGATCCTGACAACCTTGATCCTTGGCGAATATGCATAATGTTGGTGAGTTGGGCCCCAGCTAGTCTGTCATGACATGTGGGACCGACGACGACTTGGAGTTTGCCCCATGCGCGCCTACACTATGTGGTCTAGTATGTGCTTAAGTACTCTCGATCCCTCCTTTCACCTTGTGGTTTTGGGAAGGGATCGGGTGCGTGTGGTTTCAACTTGAGACAACTCAGGACAACACCCACATCATTGGCGACATATACTCCCTCAGATGAATCCAACTGCTCATAATATCCAAGACCGCATTCAAGATTTGAGATTACTCAGGACACAGTCCACAACCTTGGTGACAATGATGATTTTTCTAAAGGGATGTATTGGTATGGATACACACCTCGGCGAATATGTAAAATCCCTCGGAGGAACCCTCAAGACAAGAGAAGACCAAGAGCTTCTATCTTTATTTTATATTTTATTAATAATTTTAGGAAATAATATGCTATCTTTTTCGTCTTATTAAGAGTTTTCCCTCTTCCTATATAAGAAGGGCCTAGGTATCACAGATTGTCTATTTTACTTGGGAACTCTTGGAACCTATCCAAATACCCAAAGTCCTTCTATTTTATCCTCTGTTCTTACTAGTTTTGATCCAACAATTTCATCATCTTTAATCATATTCTTAACATTCATGATATGAGGCCTGCTTTTATTCTTCAAACGTGAAAAATTATTGCCCCTTAGAAATCATAATATTCAAGTTGATGATTCATTTTTAGGGGTAATTGACAAAGTGCACCCTCAAAATATAGGCTTTTGACAAAATACACCCCGAAAGTTTAAAATTGGCAAAATGCACCCCCCAAAATGGTTTTTTTGGCAAAGTGCACCCTCAGTATGCAAAAAATAAAATGACCAAAATATATACTCTAGGGTGCACATTGCCAAAAAAACCATTTTGGGGGGTGCATTTTGCCAATTTTAAACTTTCGGGATGTTATTTGTCAAAAGCCTATATTTCGAGGGTGCACTTTGCCAAAAAGCTCATTTTTAGGGTTAGAACCCCAAAGTCCATTGTTGAAATGAATATTGTTGACAATTTTTTATTTTGCAATGTAGCCTGATTTATAATATATTCTCCCAATATCGCATCTGAGAGCATGATCGACGGTTTCTACAAAATGAAAACAAACCTTTGATCCTCCGACAGCCAACACCTGCACATATATACTCATGACTAAATTAGGGCACTCGAATGAGACGACTCAAATTGTCCGATCCGATCAGGTGTCAAATAGAACTCAAAATACATAAAATTATATATCAAAATGACTCGAAACACCCGTACAGACGCATCTGTGGACTCAAATTGTCTGAGCGGGTGGCGGGTCTTGACGATCTCCATCAAAAAGACATTGCAAGGAACATTGACTTTTCATTTAGTCTTACTTGTTTATGCCATCTCATGCTTGATATACTGTTTTTTTTGGCAAATCCCGTGCTATTGCGACCGTCAACACAGACCATCTCGTCTAGTTTCCATAATTTATATATCTATGTAGTAGTATGTGATCTCGTCTAGTTTCCATAATTTATATATCTATGTAGTAGTATGTATTCACTGGCGTAACATTATGTTTCAATGATGCTAACTCTTCCTTATCTTAAGCTTATAGAATATCATTAATAGTCGAAGATTGTTGAAATTTTACTCCTCACTTATGCTCAGTTTTGCTCGGGTTTTTTGTATCGAGTGCAAGCGCCACAGTCCGCGCGCAGTGCAGTCCTTGTTTGATAAAATGCTGTATTTTCTGTATTTGCATTGCCTGCCTTGATTTACTGCCAATTCCAAATGGCAAATAATGAATGATAGTTTTGCCTTTTTTTTGCAGGGTAGTAAAATTCGTAGACGCCACGGGTGGCGTGACTGGATATTAAACATGGATCAAAATCGATGTAATGTTGAACCTGAGTCCCCATCGACAACCACAAGCCAACAATCTCTTGTTTCACCCCTGGAGAGCATCACCCTCACCGAGCATGTCGAGAGCAATGGTGATACCAGCACTTAGATTTTTTAGACAGAGCTCTGTCATTAAGAAGATATCGCACGCGATTAGTTGTGATAGCCACCACTTCAATGATCATGACAACTTAGAATTTTTTTGTGCGCTAAATAATTTTATGATCATGAAATATTTATTCTAAAATGGGAGTAAATTTAGGTTCAAGAAAAAAATTTATGAACTAAATTTCTAGGTTTATATATCATTAGATATATACATATATTCTATATAAAAAAAATCCTTCTCACTTTTGCTAGTTTTTGATGTTTCTGAAGGTGGATAGATATGTTACAGATGAACATAAATTGTTTCTGTTTCTTCAAGGGATTTATTGTATATGGCTGGTGTTTTTGCTGTTTTTGGATTTGTAACTAATAGATTTCTCAAAATTGTTTGCTGGTGACTTGGGCTTTTACTGTGATTAATTAATTAACTAATAGTTGGGGAACTTGTTGTTAATGGTTATAGTGGCATAGAAATGTATTTAATGTAATTAATTAATTTAAATTTGGATGGTTCCTAATGACCTATCCAGATGCCACTTAATTAAAATAGTAAGCCTAGTATTTGATTTGTAGCATTAATCTATGTTCCATTAGCAAGACACGGCTTCGTTTGGCCCTCTGGTGGTGGTGGTGGTGGTGAACACAGTGATCATGAACTTGTGAGTCGTGAACGTCCGACCTCACCCAAGAAAATCCATGCCTTTTATTCTCAAAACTAGTTTATTTTCTTGATAGCGGTCATAACTTTGTCTTACCCTAACATACATTTTATGATAATGACGTTTTGGATCAAACTCACCGAGCAAATAAGCTGCGTCAATTGAGGCTTGATCCATCATAGAATGTATGTTTAGCATGACAAATGATTAGAACTGCCACAAACGCTGGCAAAACTAGTTTTGAACATAAAAGGGAATGAAGTTCCTTAGTTGAGGCTGGGCTTTCACGAATGATGATGATTCATAACCATGGTTTTCACGACTGCTATTGTTGTGCTGAATGGAGCTTAAGGTAGAGAAGTATCTCAGGCTATGTGCTAGGATCATATCGCAATGGTTTTGAGATTATTTTTTATATAAAATTGCAATTAGATCATTAATGATTATGCATGACTTTGGGTGGTCTATAAAATTGCAATTAGATCATGAATGATTATGCATGACTTAGGGCCTTTTATATTTAAATTTAATGTGGTCAAAATGAAAATGTATTATATTTTAAAAGACAAAATTGGAAAGATAAAATAAAATATGATTATATTTTAAAAGTAGTGAGTGATATTCACTCCTTTGAAGCCACCCACCCCCCGGTCGGGTCTCACTTCAGTCCGACTAAATCCTAAGATTCCCTCTTTCGAAAATACCCTCCCCCTCCTCACAAAAACAGGAACCCAGCGCTATTCTTTCTCGCGATCTTCCCGATTCCCGATTCCGAATATGGAGTTCGTTCGCCGACGCCGCCAGGTACCTCCCTCTTCTTTTTCTCTTCCTCTTCCTCCTCTCTCCTTTCTCCTATTTTTCTTCTGCCACGATTTCGACGCTTTCCAGCCGCGATCCGACGCCCCACTCCAAGACGCGCCACCGCCACCCCGACTCCCGATCCCGCACCTCCAAACTCCCGATCCTGTTTCCCAGCCGCCTCATCCACAAAATCCCGCAACCAATGGTCACCCTGCTCCTCTTCAAGTTCGGCAAATCTCCCAAAACAGAGCAATTTTCAGAAGCTACAGTAAAAACAGAGTTTTGTTAAAGTGCAGCGGGACTTCAAATGGATGGAGCTTTGGAATCAAACGCTGATCAGGGACGGGAGGGCTTCCGGTCCCGGAGAAACGTCGAGCACTGTGAGAGTGGCGGACCAGGTCCATTCCTTCAAACCAATTCACTGAAACCGTCTCCTTTTGAATCTTCAGGACCTATGGTTGGTAAGCATCTGGTGGTTCTCGACCTACTTCTCCCTTCATACTATCATGCCCACCAGCTGGCTCAGTTACATCAACTACTCCTATAGCCTCTATGCCAAATTTTCCAGGGGCCATTGCTGTTTCAGACTCATTGAGAATGCCTTCACCGGTTTTGGCCGAAAATGAATCAACCAATTAGGAGATTCAATCAAATTAAATAAATTATCATTGACATAAACTCCTCCCAACATTAGCTCACTGAAGTCATGCTTTTTGAATCAAAATCATGTCATTTTCTATGTTTCTGTTTCAATATTACCGTAAGTATTGGATTACCATACAATGTACCATTGATAAGAAATATAATAACTTGTTTACCTTAGCAATATTTTTTCAATAGTTGATATATCATTATTATGTTTATTTATATACTTCCAATGACGTTGTTACCTTTGACATTCTGTAATTAATTCTTATTAAAGTGGGACATGCATTAAGGGCGACTACATGGGTACTAATTGCATGTCACCACTCACTGTGCACAAGTGTATCTTATATGGAGCAGGCATGCACGCGTCTTCCATCAACAACTTTATATATGTAGTTTCTTTTCCTCATGTACTCAATTTATAGAATAATTTGCTAAGACCAGACATTTAGTCACAATCAATTTCTTGTTCAATTGAATGCAACGCAACTAGGCCCTCATTTGAAAGCAGATTGTGCACCCCGAGACATGCAACATATGTATCACCAAAGTAGCTATATAAGTGCACTTCCAACACGGGTTTATGCATGTCCTAGGAATAATGGTTAGAATCCATGCTAAGATTATACGTTATCCTCTCTGTTAGGATTTATTGGTCATAGTATTAATAATGCCGCTAGTAGTTCAAAATTAGTGGGTTCATTGTCAAGAAATCTCCCATTTGTACTATCATTGTGCTTCTGCGGCTCACGAGTCGGCCGTCAATACCGTCGGTAAGTCCATTGACAATTTTGACAACTACATGTGGTACGGTACTGTTGAAATCATTTTTGAGGGTAAGGGCAAAGAAGGGTAAGTTGTTTTCTTATATTATTGTTTTTAATAGTCCCTTCCTAATTTATATTTGGCATCCGGTAGCATGATTAGTTTTTATTCTTCCTTCATTCCATTTGTTGAATTGCATACATGAACAATCAATTCAGGTTTTGTTGAATCTGGTTTGTAAACGGGTTTTTCCAACCAAAGTGGATAACAGGGACTCATTGGAACCTTGGGTTACTCCCAAGCAGGCGATGAAGATCTGCAATTGCAACTTTGGCGTTAGTGTCGATGGTGTGATCTTTGCGATGCCAGGGCTCAACGACACTGATTACTCGATCTATGAGGATCTTCAACTCCGATGGCAGTGAACCTGAGGTATTCCCACAATGAATTGTCGCCTATAGTTTTTGTGAATCACCCTCCTTGAATTTGCAACAAAAATGGTGTCAAAGAAAATTTCGGGCGGGGGCGCGCTGCCCCCCTGCAACCCCCCAGCGAGCTAAAGTAATCAGAATTGCTTATTTCCTCTTCAAGAAAAGCAATTTTCATATGCATTTCCATTGATCCTTTATCTAGCAGACTAGCAAGCTTAATCTTAGATTAAAATCTAACCACAAAATTAAAATTTAGCCATTGGATCTTGATATACCCTTAGATATTGTTTTAACCACTGGATTCTAACCAAACTGCTTTGATCCAATCCCTTTATGTTCATGATGAAGACCAAGCTTTAATAATTATTTAAAGTTTTTTTAGGCTCCCTTGATCAAAATCATGTCTTTGATCTTCATTTATAATCTTCTATATCCCAACCTTTTTTATCTCAGGTATTGAGTCTTTTCTTTAGACTGTTCCCTTTGCTCATAGATCTCACCAAAGACTAAAAGTAATATTTAGCTAAATCTTACATCCTCAACATCGATCATCTAGTCGTCAGTATGGGCCCATCCCGCCGCTTCTAACCTCTATAAAACTAAAATACAAAGTACAAGCTCTGTTGTGCTGTATTTCTTTCTTTAACTCTCATTCTCAACTCAAATCACTCTAATGGACTTTGAACTAGTGGTGCAATCCTTAAGCTCATACCGTTTGTCCTTTACTTGTCCAAGCTTAAGCAATATCCTATTGCAGTATACCTTCACTGCTAGGTGCGCTCGACGGGCGAAATCGCGGTGAGTGTCTAGTACATTTTTCTCTCGTCTTCCTTCAACGAGTTTAGGGATTGATACACATTGAGCAAAAAATTTTGGATTTACTGCACATTTGAGAAAAATTCTAGAGGTCATGTTGTGAATGTTAATATATCAATTGAAAACCTGATCAAAGTAGGAATATTAACCACATTATCGGCTACAGATTTACATCAGGTATTTGTTATCAGTTTAGTTTTTTTTTGAACAATTGACTCCTTTGATTTCAATCGCACACATCCACGGCTCCTTCATCTCTAAATCGATAAGGAGAACTTCATACAGCCGGTGAGCATTTCTGTATACCAAATTTGGGAGCTTTTTTGCTGTGCAAACGTATATTTCTTCTCTTAAAAGTGTTGTTCTTTATGATGTTTTGTGAGAAATTTAAGAGCAGTTATCGAGATTATCAATAGAGTGGTGTAGTTTGTTGTAAAACTCTTGAAGACGTGTGCAGTTAATATAAATTATTGTCCCCCTTACAACAAATTGCATTTAGGTTTGATGCATGCTATCGAAGCAAAAACTCCAAAATGTTGATTATGTACGTATTTATGTAGCATTGTTTCACCAACAAATTTCTACTACAGATGACCTATATCTACTAGAGGTAGATAGAGTTTTGTGACCAGGAGGCCACTGGATCCTCTCCGGTCCATCGATCAATTGGAAGGTGTATTATAGAGGATGGGAAAGAACTGCAGAAGATCTGAAGCATGAACAAGACTGAAAGTGCAACTAGATCTGATATACTCTAAAGGGGGGGGGGGGGGGGTGAATAGAGTATATGGTGCTTTAAAAGCTTTTACAGACTTTTACAACTATTGTTGTAATATGTGTGAACAGGGAAGCAATAAAAAATCTAATCACAAAACTAAGCTAAGCAAAAACTAAGCACAGAGAAATCAAGGCCAGAAACAAAAATGAAAGCAAGCAAAACCAGAAGACACAAGGAAATATAGTGGTTCCCCAAACTTGGGTACATCCACTCTTCTACCACCCTAGGTAGGAATCCACTGCAGGATGAGTTGATCAGGTGTCCTGGGCACCAATGAGCTTTTGATAAGGTGCTCAAAAACCAAAGCAGATTTTTTGATCAGGTGTCTTGCCACCAATGAGCTTTTGACAAGGTGCTCAAAAACCAGGTTCAAACTTTTGAAGGGAGTTTGAAAAACCCTTTACAGAGTGGGGGTGAGAGAGTGATGGAAGTCTTCTCTTTCTCAAACAACTGAGAAGACTATGTGGATTGATGTCAAAGCTCCCCCTGAATCCTTGAGATCTTCAGGAAGAGAAGCTTTGCTGAGGGTGATAGGCCTTCAAAGGTTGAACTCCAGCAAAAGATGATTTCAGCAATAGCTGAAATGTTGAATGTCTGGAGTCTGGAAATATGTTGGCCTTGAACACTTTTAAAACTACAGAGATCTGAAGAATTTTTGAAAGCTTGATCTCCTTGGATGAGTGTTCTTGAGAATTCTTTGTGACAGAAGATTTTTGAATATTTTTCTGTAATCAGTATTCTCTCTCTGTATTGTATTGTTTTTTGAGTGATTCAAAAATCCTATATATTATTCTCTGGTATAGAGTAGAATAATATTCTCTGTCAAGAATAGCCATTGGTCTGCATTGATTGCATCCTTAATTGCATAATCTCTTCTAGAGGAAAGTCCACAGAAACATTCCTTGAAAAATCCATTGAAACTTGGTCCAGAATTAAATGAAACCGGCTAGCAAATCTCTGAATTAATTGCAGAATAACTCCTAACTGATTTGAATTTGAATTCTGGAAGTTATCTGAAATCGTCGAACTGAGCTCTGCTATCGTCGAGCTGAGCTCAGCGATCTGAAAACACACAGCAGCAAGATAATCGTCGATCTGAGCTCAAAGATCGTCGTACTGAGCTCAGAGATAAAGATCTAATGCAGAGTCAAAATCGTCGACCTGAGCTCACCGATCGTCGAATGGAGTTCGACGATATTATGAAGTTGAGCTCAGCGATCGTCGAATGGAGTTCGACGATCTGTCGAAGTTGAGCTAGACGATCGTCGACCGGAGTTCGACGAATCGTCGTGCTGAGCTCGACGATATGACTTAGTCTCCAGACTGAGAATCCTGGTCTTCAGGGCAGCTTCCAAACCTAGACTTCTAACCCTTAGACTCAATTCTAATTGACCTATTAAGCTATACAGAAGGTCAAGCAAAGATTCCTAGAGACATAGTGATCCTGACCCAAATTAGTAATAGGGTGTTCCAACAATCTCCCCCTATTTGGGTTAGGATTACTATTTACAGACTTTGGAAAAATTTAAATAACAACATACAATCAAAAACACAGAAAAGCAACAGCTGGATATAGCAGAAACATCAGAGATATATATATGGCATCCAGATAATCAGAAATTCAGAAACTGTCACCTTACAATGTTATTTCTTCTCTTTGCCTTTAACCATTTTAATTTCTCTGTTTGGATTTAGGGCTTCTTTGTTGGACCTGGTGTCATCTGCTGCACCCAAATAAGTTTGCTTTGTAGGCCTGGGAACCACAGCTGCAGGATGTAATTCCATATATCTGTCAGCATCAAAGAATTTACTGGAAGCATATCTGTCTAGTTCTTTTTGTCTCTACTCAGACATTGTAGAAATGTTGGAAGCATCTAGTCCTTGTTCTCTGGCCTTCTTAATCTGATCTAGTGCAGCTAATTCCTTCATCCTGGCAGTCCAAGCAGCTGGATTATTTTCAGGGTCCTCATAAGGTACAGGTGGCTCATACCTGTTGGAAGGATTGTCTTGAGGAGGCCTGGCAGACACAGTCTCTTTCAGCTTGTAAGGGAAAGGACCTGAAGATGTATCAGATGAAACATGTCCTCCCCTAGAATATGGGTGCTGCCTGGAGTACCCTTTAGAATATACTTGAAAATCTCTCTGATTACCCCTATATCCTCCTCTCCTAGAATATGAACCCCTGGATTGGCTTTCCCTTTGATAAGATCTGGCATGAGGTTGATAGGGAGCCTGGCTTCTAGCTGGGGGTTGACTTGCAGAGCTTCTACCTGCACCTGCATCAGGAGGAGGTGGTGGAGGAGGATGAGGGTGCTGGAATTGGGATGAGCCCTTCTCATATTTTCTCTTTTTCTTCATGGCTTTCAGCTGGTTCTTGGAAAACTGCATCCAATGTTCAGTGATGGGGCAATTATGAAGGATATAATAAGAAATATCATTATTATCCTTAACTTTAGCAGGAGGAACCCTTTTCTTTGCCTTGCTCCTTGCCTTCCTTTTCCTGGCAATGGTAGCAGATGAGTCATCAGAGTCTGTTTTGAATTCATCAGATTCAGAACTCTGATCATCATATAAAGCATCTATTTTCTTCATCAAATCTTGCTTTAGTTGAACAGCAGCAGATGAGGCAGAAGTTGAGATAGCAGCAGCAGTAGGGGCAGCAGCAGATGGAGGAGGTGAGGTAGAAACAACAACAGCAGCAGGAGAGGTGACAGCAACAACAACTATCTCACTAACATCAGCAGAAACTTCACTAACAGTAGTAGAAACAACAGAAACAACATCAAAAACTGCAGCAGGCTCAAGATCAGTGGCCTCTGACATCAGAAGATCCTTGGATATTGGTGCATCAAAAACAGTTGGAATTGCAGCAGCAGTAAGAATATCTTCAGCAGCAGCAGCATCAACATTCTCAGAAGCAAAGTCAGTCCTTTCTTCAGAAGCAGCAGCAACAGCAACATCTTCAGTAGCAGCAATTACTGAATGTACAAAAGAGCTGAGGATGCTAGGGTCACAGCAAGACAATGACACAAGTGCCTTGGATAAGTCTTCTGGGGGCTGGACAGCATGGACCTCTAATAGATAGCTAAAATAGGCAGAATACAAAGCAGAAAGCAAAGACCTTAGGTCTATTGCAAGAACTGCAGTAGGAGGCTCAGCAGCAGCAACAACAAGAGGAGCAGCAGAAGAAGCCGAAACAGCAGCAGCAACAGCAAGAGGGCTTTCTTCATGTGGCATCTCCCCCTGCCTAGATGCAGAGACATCTGGATCAAGGCACACTGCTGTGGGTGCTGCCTGAGGGAAGAGGGAGGAGAGCCTGGCAGATAGAGCTGTCACTGACTGGTGTAGAGGAGCTAAGGAGGTCTCCAATAGGAGAGAGAGCCTGGGGGCAATCAGCTCATACAGCCTGTCAGCTAGGGCTGAGAGGTCTACTTGCTCAACAGCTGGAGCAGAGGTAGATGGAATGGAAGCAGCTGGGGATGCTGGAAGGGAAGGACTGGAGAATTGGGGAATGGAGGGCTGAGGTGATGGTAGGGTGGAGATGGAGGACAGGGGAATGGAGATGGATGGAGTGAATGTTGGTTGATCAATGATGTGGTGGAGGAGATCTTGGAATGAAGTGGAGGAGGAGGGTAACTCAGGAGGAGAAGGGGGGAATCATCCATAAAGGAATC
This sequence comes from Platanthera guangdongensis, assembly GCA_039583875.1. Lineage (NCBI taxonomy): Eukaryota > Viridiplantae > Streptophyta > Magnoliopsida > Asparagales > Orchidaceae > Platanthera > Platanthera guangdongensis. The sequence continues at coordinate 19,801,570 of CM077164.1, forward strand.
ATCCAAAAGGGTGAAGGATGGAATGGATGGTGAAGAGGTGACATCTGGTGGAGGGTAAGAGAACAGTGGGTGGAATTGTTCTTCTGGTGTGGGGAGAACAGGGACTGGAGAGGGAGTTGATGTTGGAGATGGGCTAGATATGGTGATGGTGGATGGGGCTGGAAGGGTGGTTGGTAGGGGCAGGGATGGAATTGGAGGAGGAGGAGAGGCAGCAATATCAGCAGCCAGGTCATCTGCAGGGGCAGAGACCTGTGGAGGAGTGACTCTTTGAGTCCTGGTGCCTGAAGGAGCACTAGAGCAGGGCCTGCTAGGCTTGCTTATTTGCCTGTCCCACTTGCCAAAGAGGGCACAGGTTAGTCTCTTGGAGGCATTTATGTGAACTCCAGAGGAGACCAGCAAGGCAGGGCACCTGGTCTGCAGAAAAACTCCAAGAATCCTTCCAAAATTAACAAAACTCTTGTTTATTTTCTTCTTAAGTAGGTCAAAGAAGACCTCTCCCCAGTTCAGATTTTTCTTATCCACCAGAGCTCCCATGAGACAGAGCTGATGTCTGGATATAGTATCATGGGCAGAGTGCTTTGCCAGCAACACTTTCCCTACCACATCTGCTAGGAACCTGTATTCAACAGACAGGTTCCTCTTGAATAGCTTGCTAGGGTTTCCCTCTGGATGACCCATCCTGGCAAGCAGGTCAGAATAATCTTCTCCAGACAACTCAGCAATATCTTCTCCATTTCTCAGTCCAAAAACCTCTGTTAAAATTGTGGGGGTCAAGGGTACCTGATTGCCAACAATAGACCCAACTATTGTGTTGTTATCTTGATTATGAGCAGTATACACCCACTCTTTGATTTCATCTGAAACCAGCTTGATCCTGGTGGTCATGAGGGCAGTTAGATTCTGATCCTTGAACAAACCCAGTATGTCTTGGAAAATCTGGTCAGTGGTGCTGAATGATTCTATATCAATATCAAAGCCTGCATCAAACTTCATTGCGGCAAGAACTGCAACTGACACATCCATTGTACCTGCAAAAACTCAACAAACAAAACGACCAAGCGTAGAGCTGTTTGGAGGGAAAGAAAATCCTGCAGAGAAATCGAAAGCGCAAAAGAGAACGACGGCGAAAAAAGAGTTTTATATTAGGGTTCGACGCAGAATTGGAAAGATCGTTGAACTCAGTTCGACGATCGAGGCTTCTAAAGGAATCTGAAGAGTTTTCAACATCGTCGATCTCCGTTCGACGATATTGGAGAGCGTCGAACTCCGTTCGGCGATCGTTCAGATAACATAATCGTCGAGCGACGTTCGACGATCGTTGACCGGAAGAGAGTTCATACTATCTGAGAGGCGCTGAACTCAGTTCGACAATTTTGTAAATCGTCGATCTCCGTTCGACGATCTTGGGGCAAATCGTCGAGCGCAGTTCAGAGATCAGAAAAATTCTAGACACTAAGAAAAATCAGAGAGTTTGCCTAGTATTGGTCAATTTTTAGCTTTCAAAATCTTGGATATTATTTAAGGCTTCCTCCATCTAACATTCCTAACTGATTTAGGAAGAAGGTGTGTTTCTTTTCATCCAAAGGCTTGGTGAAAATATCTCCCCTTTGTAGATCAGTTGAGATATATTGTAGTTCAATTTTATTCTTTTCAACATTATCCCTTAAGAAATGATGCCTAATCTCTATGTGTTTTGTCCTACTATGGAGGACTGGATTTTGAGCTATGGAAATAGCACTTGTGTTATCACAAAAGATTTTAGACTTCTCTAAGTTGTAACCATAGTCTAGGAGTTGATTTTGAATCCACAAGATTTGTGAACAACAACTGCCTGCAGCCATATATTCAGCTTCAGCAGTTGAAGTTGACACAGATGTTTGTTTCTTACAAAACCAAGAGACAAGTCTGTCACCAAGGAACTGACAAGTTCCACTGGTGCTTTTCCTGTCAATTCTGCATCCAGCATAATCAGCATCAGAGAATCCAGTTAAATCAAATGCTGAATCTTTTGGATACCAGAGACCTAGATTTGGACAACTTTTAACATACCTGAGAATCCTCTTTACTAATGTTAGGTGTGACTCTCTAGGGCTTACTTGGAACCTAGCACATATACATGTAGCAAACATTATATCTGGTCTACTAGCTGTAAGATACAGTAAAGAGCCAATCATTGCTCTATATGTTGTCTGATCAACAGGTTTCCCATGTTCATCAGCATCCAATACAGCATTAGTAGGCATGGGTGTTTTCATACAAGATGCCTCAGACATACCAAATTTCTTAACCAGTTCATTTGCATATTTGGTTTGAGAAATAAAGATGCCTTCAGCATGTTGCTTGACTTGCAATCCTAGGAAGAAGGATAGCTTACCCATGCTACTCATCTCAAATTTAGAATGCATTAGGTTAGAAAACCTTCTGCACAATTTGGAGTCAGTAGAACCAAAAATGATATCGTCTACATAAATTTGTACTAGTAGGGTATGGGACTTATGGGTTCTAATAAAAAGAGTTTGGTCTACTCTACCCCTTATAAAACCATTTTCCAAGAGAAAGCATGCTAGGGTCTCATACCATGCTCTAGGAGCTTGCTTGAGACCATATAATGCTTTATTTAATCTAAAAACATAATCAGGATAAGTTGGAGAGATAAAACCTGGAGGTTGTCTGACATAAACTTCCTCTTTGATGTCTCCATTTAAGAAAGCACTTTTGACATCCATCTGATATACTTTGAAGCCTTTGTGAGCTGCATAAGCTAAAAATATCTGATGGCTTCCAATCTTGCAACAGGTGCAAAGGTCTGGTCGTAGTCATTCCTTCTTCTTGAGAGTATCCTGGCAACTAGCCTTGCCTTGTTCCTTATAATTACTCCTTGATCATCCAGTTTGTTTCTGAATACCCATTTTGTTCCAACAATGGAATGATCCTTAGGCTTTGGCACTAGTTCCCATACTTTGTTCCTCTCAAATTGATGCAACTCCTCTTGCATTGCAATGATCCAGTGTGGATCTTGCTCTGCATCTTGAATGGACTGAGGTTCAATTTGAGATAGGAAGCAGGTGTGCAACAGGTTTTGGTTGACCTGATTTCTGGTTTGCACACCAGCTGAGATTTCTCCAATTATTTGGGAAATTGGATGGTCTCTTGATGTTACTAAATCAACAGGGGGTGTTGATTGTTCACCAACCTGTGTTGTTGTTTCCTCTTGTGGTACAACAACTGGCTCTTCAGGTTGTGCTTCAATGTGTTGAGCATTCCCTTCATCTTCACTGCTTTCATTCTCTTGAGCAACCTGTAACTTGTTCATATCTTCAACTAGAGAATGTTCCCTGCAAAGGTTCTATGGTAGAAGAAATCTTCTCCTTGAAAGACATGTTAGTTTCATCAAATGAAATGTGAACAGATTCCTCAATTTTCAAAGATGATTTATTATAGACCCTATAAGCCTTGCTGATCATGGAGTATCCCAGAAACACTCCTTCATCAGCTTTGGCTTGAAATTTTGCTAATATTTCTTGTCATTATTATGAATGTAGCAAATACAACCAAAGACTCTAAAATAGTCAACTTTAGGTTTCTTCCCTTTGAGTAATTCATAGGGAGTCTTTCCCTTTAGTTTATGTATCAGACTTCTGTTCAGCACATAGTTGGAGGTGTTCACTGCCTCTGCCCAAAAGGATAGAGGTAGATGAGCATCTGACAACAATGTAGTGGCAGATTCAATAAGGGTTCTATTTTTCCTTTCAGCTACCCCATTTTGTTGAGGAGTTCTAGGAGCTGAGAAAGTATGCCTGATCCCTTCACTCTGACAGAACTCTTGCATAAGAAGAGAATCAAACTCTGTCCCATGATCACTTCTGATCAGGGCAATGTGAGTATTGAACTCAATCTGTATACATTTGAGAAACTCTGTCAGACACTTAAAGTTATCAGACTTCTTCCTTAGAAAGAACACCCAAGTGAATCTAGAGAAGTCATCTACAACTACTAAAGTGTAGGATTTCCCTCCTAGGCTTTGTACTGTGATGGGTCCAAAAGATCCATGTGTAACAGATACAATATCCTAGGTGAATCACTCTTATTAAGTGACTTAAAACTGTTTTTAGTTTGCTTGCCTAATTGACAAGCCCTGCAGAGTCCTTCCTTCTTGTAGGGGCCAGAAGGTAGTCCTCTAACAAGGTTGTCCTTGGATAGCCTAGCAATAGTTCTAAGGTTTAGGTGTCCTAATCTCTTATGCCATAAAACATTTGGTCTACAGACTGAATTAAAAGCAGATATCTACATCAGTTGAAAGAAAATCTACTAATAGATGTTACCTTTCCTTTTACCTGTCAACACTGTTGTGTTGTCCTCTGACTTGATTTTGCATAAGGCTTTGCTGAAGGTCACCTGGTAGCCTTCATCACACAGCTGACTGATGCTGATTAGGTTGTGCTTCAGTCCTTCCACATAAGCTACCTTCTTGAAGGTTACTGAACCAATCTGGACTGCACCATATCCTTTAGTTTGTCCAAAGTTTGAATCACCAAAGATAACTTTGGGTCCAAGCTTGGCTCTGAAGGATGTGAGGTTGTCCTTGTTCCCTGTCATGTGCTTAGAGCACCCACTATCCAAATACCATTGCTGGTTAGATGTTGGATAGGTCTTCACCTGCACATAAACAATTCATTTGTTTTTGACCCAGTTTACCTTGGGCCTAGGTTGATAACCTCTAAATTCTGAAATGAAAGACATCCCAGGCTGACTCTTATATCCTTCAGGATGATATCTCCTTGGAGGTATAATCCATTCAGTATAAGGGTTAAAGGTTTGGGATGAAGAACCCTTAGGATTCAATTTTGATTTGCCTTTGAAAAATTTCCAGAGCTCTGACCTCTGTTCGACGATCTTGGAGCTGCGTTCGACGATCTTGGGTCAGATCGTCGAGCTCCGTTCGACGGTCGACTATGGTTGAGGTCAGGTATATGAGATCGTCGACCTGCGTTCGACGACTTTGGCTGAGATCGTCGATCAGCGTTCGACGATTTTTCCTGAGATCGTCGAGCTGCGTTCGGCGATCGTCGATCTTCATTCGGCGATCGTCGATCTCTGTTCGACGATTTCTGCTGGGACTTGGTTTTCTGAGGCAGATCAGAATTTTTCCTAGCAACCTCTACAACTCCCTTTCCCTTGTCAGAAATGAATTTGATGGAGTTGTTAGAACAATAGGTTGGCTGGATGAAGCACCCAAGCCCAGTGTACTGTTAAATCTAGAGTTCACTGTGCTTGTGATGTCCATCAGCTTGATGCTTCTCCCATTAAGGGATTCTTCAAGCTTCTTGGCCTCAGAGAGCTCACTTTTCAGTGAAGCTATCTGTTCCCTACAGTTCTCCAACTCCTGAGAGAGTTTGAGGTTTTCTGACTTTAAAGCATTGTGTTCAGATAATTGATTTCTGAGAGAGATAATCTCTTTCTCAGACTTTAGCAGGTCTAAACACAGTGCTTTAAATTCAGATTTAAAATCTTCTGAACTAAAATCAAAAGACTAATTACCTGATCTTCTTCAGGTTGAGTCTCTGAGTCTGACTCTGACTCCTCTTCTTCTGAGTTATGCTGTGAGGAGGCATTGATTGCCATCATGCAGAACTCCTTTTCTTCTGCATCATCCTCATCATCACTAGAGCTGGAAGAGGCTTCTGACTCCTCTCTTCTGTCTCACTCCAGGATTCAGCAACAAACCCCTTCCTTGTATGCTTATTTTTGCTTGAAGAAGGTTTTGCTATTACCATTTCTTTTGGAGTCTTTCTCCTTCTTTCTTTCCTGTCCCTTCTGTCCTTGTTCTTGCTCTCTGGGCAGTCAGGAACTATGTGCCCTGGTTTCCTGCAACCAAAGCAAATGATGTCTTTATTATTACCAATGGACTTGTCATACTTGGCTTATCCTGCTCCTTGTATGATCTTCTTCTGAAGTCCTATCTGGCCATCTTGTAGAATCTTTTGGCCAGCAAGCTGAGTAGTTCATCATTGCCTGTGGCTTTATCTTCAGGCAGATCCTCAGTTGCCTTGAATGCTATGGTCTTCTCTTTCCTTGTGGCTGGTGAAGCAGCCTTCTGTTCTTCCTCTCTGTTCTTGATGAGTAGCTCATAAGATTTGAGCTTACCCAACAAAGCTTCAGTGGTGATCTCATTCAGACTTCTGGCATCCTTAATTGGCCAGATTCTTGAATCCCAAGTGCTGGGGAAGCACATTAGGATCTTGTCATTAAGTTCAGTTAGAGAGATCTCTTGTCCAATGTCCTTAGTTCACTAACAATTAGACTTAGTCTGTTGTACATATCTCCCACTGACTCAGTCTCTCCCTTCTTGAAGTTCTCATATTGAGAGATGAGATGGGATCTTCTGTCTTTTCTCTCATCAGCTGAGCCTGAGACTATTTCTGAGAGCTTGTCCCAAATTTCCTTGGCTGAATTACATTCAGCTACTTTTTGAAATATGTCATCTGACATTGTCTAGGCTAGAATGTTCATAGCCTTGACATCAGCTACTTTTCATTTTTTGATATCAGCATCTGTTCCTGATGGAGGTGGAACAGCATTTGTACTTGTGCTCTCTGGGGGTCTTGGACACACTGTCAAAACAGAATTAAAGATATCTTCGTCAATAGAATTCATGTAAAGTCTAATCCTTGCTTTCCAAAGTGCAAACTTTGACAGATTGCACACTGGAGGTCTGGTGCTTGCATAATCTTTGTTTTGGGCCATGATTTGTGCAAACAAAATCTAATAATACACTACAAAAGAAAAAACAGATCTAGTTTGGGATCTTTGGGTTCAGGTGTTAGCCTATACAACCAATCAGGTTTGGTATGTTTAACCAACCTGGCTCTGATACCAATTGAAAGTGCAACTAGATCTGATATACTCTAAAGGGGGGGGGGTGAATAGAGTATATGGTACTTTAAAAGCTTTACAGACTTTTACAACTATTGTTGTAATATGTGTGAACAGGGAAGCAATAAAAAATCTAATCACAAAACTAAGCTAAGCAAAAACTAAGCACAGAGAAATCAAGGCCAGAAACAAAAATGAAAGCAAGCAAAACCAGAAGACACAAGGAAATATAGTGGTTCCCCAAACTTGGGTACATCCACTCTTCTACCACCCTAGGTAGGAATCCACTGCAGGATGAGTTGATCAGGTGTCCTGGGCACCAATGAGCTTTTGATAAGGTGCTCAAAAACCAAAGCAGATTTTTTGATCAGGTGTCTTGCCACCAATGAGCTTTTGACAAGGTGCTCAAAAACCAGGTTCAAACTTTTGAAGGGAGTTTGAAAAACCCTTTACAGAGTGGGGTGAGAGAGTGATGGAAGTCTTCTCTTTCTCAAACAACTGAGAAGACTATGTGGATTGATGTCAAAGCTCCCCCTGAATCCTTGAGATCTTCAGGAAGAGAAGCTTTGCTGAGAGTGATAGGCCTTCAAAGGTTGAACTCCAGCAAAAGATGATTTCAGCAATAGCTGAAATGTTGAATGTCTGGAGTCTGGAAATATGTTGGCCTTGAACACTTTTAAAACTACAGAGATCTTCCTTTTTGTAAATTAGTGTTGTAATTATTTCATTGGGTCGTTTACCGCAATCTCCCTTACAAATTTGAAAAATTACAAGTTGCACCAAAAAGCACTCATCCTCATGCAAGTTTACATTTCATAAGATGCATGCACGAAAATACCCCCATCGAGGAAAGCGTGTGAGAGGTATTTTTGTGCATGCATGTTATGAAATGTAAACTTACATGAGAGAGGTATTTTTGTGCATGCATGTTTCCTCAAGATCGATGCATTTGATTGCGAACATCCGTGGGCTGCACAAATTTTATGGGTTGCGAACGAGCTTTCAGTGGATTCTGGGCCGGGCCTTCTCCCAATTGCAATTCTCAATTTGAGAAATTACAGAAATTTGCAAAAGTGCAATGTAGTGCGGCAAATAAATTGCACTGCATTGCAAACTACAACAACCTCATGTCACTGCAAGCACATAGATATAATGCACAAATCATTTGATGTCATTGATTTAGTAAATCATTTAGTATATCTTATTTAAAGATGTCAACAAGCAAATTCGGCGACATTTATAAATTGCATGGCAATGTAAACATTGCAATGGCTGAGAACCATCATGCTCTTCATGGTCCTGTGTTATTTGAAGCCTCCTTCACTTGTTTTTTAGGTTCGTATCATTGTTGATGTTGAATGATGCCAGTATCTAGGTTCATATAGATATAATGCAATCACCAATTTGATTTTATACGCCGGTATTTTTATGCTTTCACATATATATTATGACTATTTAATCAATCCACTCATATTCATTAACTGGATATGGACAACAATACTGTTTCGACTACTATTATTAGTGGTTTAACCTCAGTTTGATTGGGGTTGATCATGATCTTTTTAACAATTGTCACAAATTTCAATTTTAAAAAGTTTTTTTGCATATTGGTAATAAAGACATAGAAAAGCTTGCTTATTTCGAGCACATTTATCGAACCAGAGAAGTGGGTCAATCTTATATAACCTCTATTTACACAACTATGTTTTCTCAACTATAGGCGATAAACATCTTCTTTGTGGATGCGGGTGAGGTACCCTTTGTTTTCCAGAATGTGTATTATATTTCATGAATCAGCCATGAAATGTTTGATGTTTTTTTTGAATATTTTAAATATTTAAATCTGTTCATTTTGTGAGTATTGATGTCGCACGAGGCACTTGAAGGTTTGACCTCCCGTTATGATCCAAAAATTTGAGCTTCCTGAAAAGTTTGGGCATGGCATAAAATGTTTGTGCGAAAATCATGTATGGGCCTGTGTTGTTCAAGTCTATTGAAGCTATTTGATTGACTTCATGTGGGATATTTTGAGCAAATGAAGTGACAAAAATGTTGAGGGGGAAAGGAGGGGAATTCTAGTGATGTAGGAGAACATTTTAGTTGTGTTAAAAGCATCTCATGTACTCAACATTTATATGCTGAAAAATCTCATTATGTTGTAGTAGATTTAGGTCATTCTCACCAAATAAAAATGAGATTGAAGAGATTTTTCAATCTCATGTATCGTCTCGAGCTGATCTCTTATGCAAATGGTCCAATTTATTGCTTATAATTCCCAAGTTATTAAGAACCATCAAAACTCCATTTAGCGCGACATTTTTACTCCAATGAGTTTGGTCAAAATTGTCAACGTCATAGAATGTATGTTTGGCATGCATGACAATGGTTAAGACCATCGCCAAGAATGATTGTTTATAACATTACCCTTATTTAATTGATCATGACTAATATATATTTAATTGATTATATTTTTGACTACAACAAGATCAAAATGCAAGGTTTGGAAGAAACTGCGTTTTTACCTACCGGAGCATGACAGCTCCCCCAAATGGGGACTTAACTTTTTTTTTTCCTTGTTAGGATATAGCATGAGTAAATGTTCACCTATCTTATAAATTTCATAACCACAAATTTAATGTGAAGTTTTCTAGTAAATTGCAGTTGAAAAAAATTCAATGTTTAGTTCGAGTGTTCGACTGCAACAGTTTCTGAGTTGTGGAAGCTCTTTATCCAGACAACAAGGCCACCTCCCCAGATTTTTGATTTGAAATATAGTGTTCAAATGGTTGCTTCCCAGTTTCCGGGTTTTTGCCGTCACTAGATTGATGCTGATATAAGATCTCTCGTCCTGAGATTTGGCGAGGATTGTGTGCTAGTTTGGTCAAATGATAAGAATTTCATGGCTTTTCTGAGTGATCACGCAACTGCAAGGAGACTGATAGACCACAACCCCACTTCTCTGGGTGCAGTCATGGTGGTAGAGGCTCTAGGCATGTCTGCACAGGCTTCGCTCATGATTTCTCCCTCTCCCCCTTTTCTTCTCCTCCCCCTCTTTTTCTTTCTCCTCCCCCCGCCCCTTCCCCCCTTTTTCCTCACTCATACCAGAGTAGAACCCCCCCCCCCCCACCCCCCCCCACACACACACCCCACAACCCCCACACACACACAATAAATAAAATAGAAATTTATCAAAAGATATTCATTCACAGTTTCTTCCATCCATAAATTGGACTCTTAATTATATATGCTAAAGGAAGATCAACCATTATTCTTTACTATTACTATTAAGGGAGTGGTGCTTTTATGATCGCTATTCAATTAATTTTATATTAATTATATTGGAACCATCATCTAAGTACATATCTTAAAATAAATAAATAAATAAATAAATAAAAATATGTAATAATAATAATAATAAAAAGTTGTGGCGGATAAATGCGTTGTTGTCGCACTCTAAATTCAGAAGGTAATAATGTTACGCAAGATAAAATGGACAATGTAATTAAAAAAAGTACAATTATATAAAGAGAAGATAAGTCAACTTGAGTATCTAAGGCTCTGTTTGGGAGGACTTCTTTTCACCGGTCAAGTGGTAATTATGGTCCGGTTCATACGGTCGTAACCGCTTGACCGGTGAAAATAAGTCCTCCCAAACGGATCCTAAATTAATTTGATAACACAATCAATAATCAAACAACAGCTCTATAAAGAGGAGGATAAGTCACGTTTATGTCAGTTATTTATTCTGCTCAATGGGGTTTATGCCATGCATACATTCAAATGGCGCACACTCGCGCGCACACACACACACACACACACACACATATATATATATATACGATATATATATTATACGCTCGTGCTTTTTTAAGGGGAAAAAGCGCGAGCGTATAATCACCAGACGGAGAGCGGCCCCGCGCCTTCTTTCATTTTCTTCGGGCCTAGGGTTATTCCAAACCCTTTTACCCACCTCATCGCGCGATTTCATTTCCGCCAGACGAGCGAAGGACGCTGACAGGTGACGAGTGAAGAATGACGACGGCGAGGTTATTCCAAACCCTTTCATCATCCTCCCGGCACCCATCGGCGAAGAACCATGGGCAGGATCTACAGGGGGGCCACAGGGACACGTGCCCCCCCCCCCCAATTTTTGGGTTTGGAAAGTTTAATTAGGCGAACCTGCCGGGGGTATTCCGGTCGCCATGCGGCGGGGCCATCGCCGGCAGTGACCCCGACAAAGCGGCCCAGATCAACACCATGGTGTCGACACACCCAGTGTGTAGACACACCCTGGTGTCGACATACTACGGTGTGTCGATACCATTATGTCGACACCAGTGTGTCGACACACCACACCAGGGTGTGTCGACACCAGGGTGTGTCGACACACCCTGCTGTCGACACACCAGGGTGTGTCGACACACTCTGGTAGGGTGTGTCGACACTAGTGTGTCGACACACCCTGGTGTCGACACACCATGGTGTCGACATAATGGTGTAGACACACCAGGGTGTGTCGACACACACTGGTGTCGAAACACCCGGGTGTCGAAACACCCTGGTGTCTAAACACCCTGGTGTCGACACACCTTGGTGTCGACACACCAGAGTGTGTCTACAGCAGAAATTTAAAATAAAAAAAATTAAATAGGAGTTCCGACACTATTCTTGCATTTCAACATTTCTTGCCAGAAGTATAATGTATATTAACTTGAAATGTACATCTTCACTTCAGTCGCAATGACTTCTGAGTCATCAAATTTTGAAAGTATGAATGTTGTTATACCTGAAACGAATACAGATTCTACTGAGCGCATTGTTATTGAACCATATGTTAGTTTGGTGTTTGAAAGTATTGATGAGGGGTACTGGTTTTATAATAGTTATGCTCTGAATTTAGGGTTTGGAATTAAGAAAGTATCAACTTCTAAATCATTTACTTCGGGAGATGTTATTGCCAGAAGGTTCGAATGTAATAAGTCTGGGTTAAAGACTTCAAAAGAGGGCGAAGGATCTTCAACGAGAGCACATCGATTGACAAGAGTTAATTGCAAAGCCAAATTAGATATTCGCAAGAATAAGGACTTTAAATGGGTTGTCACTAGATTTATAAAGGAGCATAATCATGAGTTAGATACTCCCAGCAAAGTTAAAAGACATCGCTCACATAATGTACTTCACAAAGATAAGGAAGTTAAAAAATTAATGGATCAACTTTATAGTGCTGGAATGGGTCCTGCTAAGATTGCAAAGATTTTAAATGAAACCAATTTTAATAGCTCAATATCTGCAAAACAAGTTTCAGTGCATTTGAGTGAACACCGCAAGAATAACATAGGAAATGAAGGTGCCTCGGTGTTTGCGTATTTAAAGAAGCAGCAAGAGTTAGATCCAAATTTCTACTTTGACATAGAATTGAATTCTAATTTAGTACTTCGTTCTTTTTTCTGGGCAGATTCAAGATCACGAAATGATTTTTTAACATTTGGGGATGTTGTTGTGTTTGATGTTACTTATAAAATAAATAAATTTATGATGTCATTGCACCTTTTACAGGTGTAAATCATCATAGACAGTCAATTTTATTTGGTTGTGCTTTATTAGCAGATGAGACAGAAGAAACTTTTCATTGGTTGTTCCATTAGTGGTTAAAGTGTATGTTTGACAAAGCTCCTAAAGTTATAATTACCTATATGGATGGAGCTATGTACAATGCAATTAAAAGAGTCTTCCCACAAACACGTCATAGATTTTGCTCATGGCATATAGTAAAACACCTAATCGAGCATGTTTTTGAAATCCGAGATATTCATGGGGATTTCAAGAAAGATTATTATGAATGGTACAATAGCAAGGATGTTAGCACAAGTGAATTGAGATGGAAGATATTTACTCAAAAGTACAACATTGAACATTGTAGTTGGTTGTCAAAGATGTGGGATCGAAGACAACATTGGGTTCCAGCTTATTTAAAAGACCATTTTGTTGCTGGAATGACGTCGAGTGGTCAGAGTGAAAGCATTAATGCATTTTTTGATGGTTTTGTAAATTCTAAAACACAATTATTGGAATTTATAACTCAATACGAAAAGGCATTACAGTCACGCCATCAAGCAGAAGAACAAGAAGATTTCAAGACCTTGAATTCCATGGTAAACTTGTTGACAACCTATGCACTTGAAAGAAACGCAGCACAATTTTATACCAAAAATATGTTCAAACTTTTTCAACAAGAATTTAAGCAGAGTTTAGAATGTTGGTATGAGGAATTAAATATAATTGTACCAACACGACATTTAGAGTTGGTATTTCTTGTGAGGAAGAAAGCAATTGGTGCAATGTTATCTACGATGATGGCGATTCAAGAATAATTTGTGAATGTGCAAAATTTGAGACAGATGGATTTTTATGCAAACACATTTTGCACATAGTGATTGCTAAAAAGCATTTACAAAGTATTCCTGACTTATATCTATTGAAGAGATGGTTTATTTCTGCTAAAAGTCAATCAAATAATGTAAAATTGGTTGATAATAGTGATATTATGATGCCCATGATGAAATGGAAGCTAACTAGTACCCAAACAAAGATTTTCAATCATGCAACTGCATCAAAGGAAGCATATGAACTTGTTATGTCAACATTAGATGGATTGTTAGACAATATAAAAGATTCATTACACTACTCAGAACCTACAAGTATTGCCAGTCAAGTAGGGTCAACTCCATTTATTTCTGGATCGTATGGTATTTCTATTCGAGATCCTGCCATTGTGAAAACTAAAGGAAGACCAAAAATTGCATCGAGAATTGAATCGGGTATAGAAACCTCTCAAGCCCAAGGTAAAAAAAGAACTTGTGGTACATGTGGCAGGAAAGGACATTACTCAACAACATGTCTGCAAAAAGATCAAGTAATTTTGTCAACTTTTCGTATTCTAAATTTTTATAACCATATTTATTAACGCTATTAACTCTTCATTTTTTTCCTTTAGTAGGTTGATATTTTGAAGAAAGACCAACTCTAATTATTTTGCTGATCAAGGATAGTAGAACTACTATTTTTATTGCTGATCAAGGTAGGTAGGAACATTTTTACCTAATGTGGATGTTTCATAATTTTTACCTAACAATCTCAAGCTCTCTCTTTCCGTTGTAGACATTTGTATCTAATGCTCTTTTTTTGCTTTTACCGTGTTTTTGTTCCTGTAGAATTGTAGCAAGATCTGGAGATGGAAGCCGGGTTTGATTCTATGGTGTGCAGCAGCAGTAGCTAGCTAACTAGTTCAGTGGCCTTAAGTAAACTAAAGCCACCGTTTAGAGTAACATAATTAAGGATCCACATTCAATTTTCCACCTTCACATCACCATTGAATTATTTATGTACGGCTTGATTATGACTTGTTAACAAAATTTTGTAACTTTCTCTATGTACTTGTGTATGGTATTTCTAAGCTGAATTATTTGTGTCTTGGTGAAATGTAAAAATGTTTCAAAATGTGTTTAAAAAACAAGCTTTAAACTTTATTTTGAGAAAGATGGCCAGAACATGCTATAAAAAAAAATATATACACTCAAGCTTTTTTAACCTTTAGAACCAAATTTCAGCTAAACCATGCAAATTTTGGGAAAATGTTTACCATGAAAGTTGTAGATCTCGTTTTTTGCTACAAAATGCATATATTATGTGCCTATTTCTGATATGTATTATGGGAAAACTAACTCAAACTTTTTTAGGCTTAAAAAAGCTTGAGCTTATATATTCCAAACTTATATATATATATATATATATATATATATATATATATATATATATATATATATATATATATATATATATATATATATATATATTAAAGACTACTCAAAATTAGCAGAATGACATATATATTGATTCTGTATAAGAAAATATTTTATTAAAATTTGAAATGATTTTAAAATTTGAAATATGTTATTAAAATTTGAAATGTATACGTTAATGTATACGTTAACCTAATTAGGAGAGTAACACTTTCACTTTGACATATATATTGGTTCAGTAAAATTTTAAAATTTGAACGAGTTTTCCGCGGCAAAGGAAAGACTCGATGCCCCCGCTTCAACAACGTCGGCTGGTCTATTTCCAATCTCTCACTCGGTCGTTGCCCCCACTTGGACGTCTTCGTCGACGCCCGCTGGTTTGTTTCCAAGGCCCCATTCCCACGTTGCCTCCATGTTACGATCCCACGGGAGAGACGGTCGGAGATGACTACCTGAAGAAAGGTGTAACGTTCCCGTTGTGCAAAACAACAATGGCTCACCGGAGAGAGAGCCGAGGGGTGCAGTTGGAGGGGAGGAGAGAAGAAGAAAGCAGCAGGTTAGCCGGCAAGGAGGAAGACGATCAGTAGGAGAAGAAATGAATAGGAAACTTAAAAGTACTTTTCATTCATAAAGGACGGGTACAGTAATACAGCTATTTATATAAGCTTAGACAAAAGAATCGTTACAATATCGGTAGCGTGATTACAGAGATTTACTTAATTTATAAAAGGCCTTGGGCCATTGGTCTGATCCTGCGGCTGGAATGTTTCTAGTGCGTTGACTTGGTCGATGATGACTCTTGACCCTTGGATCTCCTGGTGACATGGATTTGATGTTGGTAGATCGGTGAAACATGTTGGGCGGCCGACCTGCTGGCCAATGTTGATTTCTTCCGGGAGTTCTGAGACAGTAGGATTGTATTTCCTAACATTACCGCCCTCTTTAAGAACGTCGTCCACAACATTAAACCCTATTTCCTCCCCTTGGTTGGCAGGTAGCGGGGAAAAAATTGCTGGAATTGTTGTGGTCACCATCCCTGGTGGTAATTGGATGTGCTTGCGTGGAGGGTTCTCTATTACCCTTTCTATAGTATGCATTTGTTGGACGACGGTGGTGATGACGGGGAAGGATAGTATGCATTTGTGTATGAGATTTGTAACTCGCGATTTCGGCTGAGGAACTGAGTTGTCAAGGTAAAGTTTGCTCCTCCGCTTCTTCATTTATCTGGATCTAGTGTTTTGTTGGTATTGCGCTGAGTTTTAGCATGTCTTTTTGGTTCCTTCGAGCTGTTCGTTTTTGTTGTTGTGTCCATGATGTTTGCGGCGGTGTGTTTTGTAGATCTGGCCCGTCGTTTTAATGTGGTTTGGTACTTCGTTTCCCCTTTTTTCCCCATGTTAGAGATTCGATGATGGGTTCGTGCTTCTTTAATTGTTGCAATATAGCCGTTTGCAGCAGGGGGTTATCCTGGAGATCAGAGACATCCTCCCATGTGTTATATGTGGATGTAAGTCCGTGCCATTGGACCAGTGCCTGTGGAACCTCCTGACCTTGCCGCATGATTCAGCGAGTGCTAATGACAGCCATAGGTTGGTGCATTGGGCTGTTTTTCCAGCTGAGCTTGGGTAGATCAGTAACATGCACTGTAGGGTCCCCTTCATATGGTTTAAGCAAAGATGCGTGAAATACTGGGTGTATCTTGGATGATGGAGGGAGGAGCAGTCTATACGTCGTTTCCCCAATGATATTTGTTACTTGATAAGACCCGTAGTACTTCAAACCTAGCTTCCTTCCCTATGGTCTCTTCATGGTGAGCTGACGATATGGATGTAATTTGAGTAACACCTAGTCGCCTTTATCCAGTTTTAGTTCTTTTTGTTTATTGTCTGCTTGTTTCTTCATATGTTGCTGTGATTTAGCTACATTCCCTTTTAGGCCGTGAAGTAGTTGTACCTGTGTATGCATTGTCTCCTCGATGGCTTCATTGTCGGTACTCCCTGCATAGAAATTGAGCAAACTAGTGGGTGGTCGACCAAACATGACCTCAAAAGGGGTCATATTGGTCGAGGAGTTATATGTTGTGTTGTAATGATATTCTGCAAGATTGAGGTAAAGGGACCATTTCTTGTGGATTTCATGAGAGAAAACTCTTAAATATTGCTCCAGACAATGATTTACTCTTTCAGTTAGGCATAATCACTGTCCAACCCATCTAACAAAGTGAGTATGGGACTAGTGATTTTTGTGAGGCTCAGTAGGGCTGGTTGCTCAGAATTTTCTGGCAATTTGGATTGGGTATCTGCGGCCTGATTGTTCTTTCCTGCGCGATATTGAATGATGAAGTCGTACCTAGTAGTTTGGATAGAAAACTTTGTTGCTTGGGGGTCTATATCTGTTGGGTAAGTAGGTGGTGTAGACTCTGATGATCAGTCAAGATAATAAAGTGATGGCTAAGTAAATATTGGCGCCACTTAGTTATTGCTGCTGTGACAGCGTATAGTTCTCGGATGTATGTTGATTTTCTTTGCATCAGGGGGGAGCTTTTTACTAAAATATGCTATTGTGCCTGTGGTTTACTTAAGCACTGCTCTAATTCCCGTGCTGGATGCATCCATCTCTAATGTAAATGGTTCTTTAAAATTTGAGAGGGTAAGGATGGGAGAGGAAATCAATTTTTCTCTTAATTGGTGGAAGGCTTCCTGTGTCTTGCTGTTCCAAAGAAAAGAGTTTTTTTAATAGTTCTGTTAAAGGGAATGCGATTTTTACGTAGTCATGGATGAATTTTCGATAGTATCTGGTTAATCCTAAGAAGGCCCGAATGTGTTTTTGGTTGGAAGGTGCGGGAAAGTTTTTGATAGACTCGATGTTACACTCATTGGGGCTAACCATTCCACCTTGGATAATTTGTCCTAAAAATTCTACTTTAGTGGTTAAATAGGAACATTTAGAAAGTTTAATGAGTAAGGTTTGATGTTCGAGGATTTCCAAAGTCACTTTTAGATGGTGAAAATGATATTCTTCGGTTGCACTGTAGACTAGAATGTCGTCGAAGAAAACTACAAGAAATTTTCTTAGAAATGGTTGGAAAATGGTGTTCATTAGTGTTTGGAATGTGGATGAGGCATTGGTTAATCCAAAAGGCATAACTAAAAATTCATAATGCCCTTGGTGTGTTCGGAAGGTAGTTTTGTGGATGTCGTTTTTGTCCATTCGAATTTGATGATAACCAGAGCGTAGATCAATTTTTGAAAAAAAACGGGCTGCGCATAACTCATCTAGTAGCTCGTCGATTGTTAGAATGGGGAACTTATCTTTTATCGTTATCTTATTGAGAGCTCTATAATCAACGCAAAAACGCCACGTCCCATCCTTTTTTACTAATAGTACGAGTGAGTTGAAAACGGAAGTCCCAGGCCTGATGTATCCGTTAGCAAGCATTTCAGAGACTAATTTTTTGATTTCATTTTTTTGATGGTACGAGTATCGGAAAGGGCGTAAATTTGGTGTGGTCGCATCGTTGGTTAAAATAATCTTGTGGTCTATATCACGTGTAACACCTCCCCTGTAATGACTGTATAGTATGGATCCGGTCAGGGCCCCACAACATACAAACGTCACAGCTTAAGCATTAAAAGATGATATTAGTCTATCCAACTCAAAACTCAGAATAAAACAGCAAAAACAAACAAAAAAACTAGAACTTATCCACCAAACCAGGAGTATCAAAATGACCTTAAGGCCTTACAAAACAAGTGTCCAAAGCTGAATAACAATCTTATCAATGTGCAAAGCACTGCTAGGCTACGTCGGCGTGCGAGCCGGATTATAACTCAAGGATCATATCATAGCATCAAAACATAAGCAGATAAAGGTTTACTTCATGAGGCTTAGGCCTTTTTGGCCGGCGAGCTTGCTTCTGCTTGCGATCATTGCCCTGTAAAAATTTGTAGTAACGTGGGTCAGCAGAGGATGACCTCAACTGTGTAACCAACACATCTTCTCCCGGCCGTCCCTAGCGGACCCCGGGGTACTCCATCACCCTGCAGGTCAGCACTTCGTATGCAATAAATAATAACATATAAAGCTAGAAACAGGTTTGGATGTCCCAAGCAACAAGCATGTTTCTACGTTGAGCAAGTAATAAAGGGGCCTACTATGCAGCATGTATGCAAACCTGGATTTCACCCAAGGCACCTTAAAGCATATGAATCTAACACATCATCACACAACATCAATCAGCTACTTCCATTTTCCCCTTCGGCATTCAAGCTGCAAACATATAGGTACTTCCAATATTCCCCTAACGGCATTCAAGTCGCTACTCGGAACACTTGCCAAGGCCCCGCCCGCTCGTGGGTCTCATAACTCGGGCTTGCCTGCAAACTCTGACTTCTCATGTCAGGGTTCCGCCATTCAAACAAACAAACCGATGCTAAGAACCCTTCCTAGACCACACCCGTTCACGACCTTCCCAGGCCCGGCTCCAAAATCGGGACCAAGTCCACTTAAGGAGACCAAGCGGGACCCAGCTGGTATCGTCCGAGCTTGTCATAAGCTTGGCATTCTTGTCAGTTCCACAGAATGGGACTTGTCTCGTCAGGACACTCTCCACATGTGACCTTGCAACGTCACGGGCTAGTCAGCCGACCACAGAGACAAACCACGCCTTGTCACATCACAATCCCATGCCTTTCTCACTTTATTCCAACACTTGTACTGTACAATCTCCTTGCCCCCGCGCGTACTCTAATTTTCGCTCGGTCTGGTTCCAGCCACACGTACTCACACGAGAAAGGGGGAAAAACATCATCACAGACGACATCTTGTTGCTAACGGATTTCTACAAAATCCTTAAGGCTCGCAATGCAACATCACCGAGTCTGACTAACGGTCGTGACTATGGCTTAACCCACAATGCCTAATCCGCTAACGGAGCGGATCTCTAATGCAATATCATGGCGGGGACGGACACAATCATCCCAGTGGCTCCTCTTGAACTATGGCAACCCGAATCCCTCTAACTTGAGAGATCTGGTGCCTAGAATTCTTGAAAGAAAACAAGAAAAGCATAGATGCCATGCACGCATCCTAAAACCGAGAGGAGAAGTGTCGTTACCCTTCGACTCCACTTTCTAGCCATGAAGCCCTTGTCATGCACGAATGAAAACGAGCACCTTTGCATCCTCTTCACGGATCTGGCCTCGGAACGACGATCGGAGCTCTGAAGCTCCATTAATGGTGGAGAAAGCTCCTCTCTTCCTCCTCTGAACTGTCTCTCTCAAACCCTAAGTCAACTCCAAAATGATAATAAGTGAGGGAGAGAACCGTTCAGCACTATTAAAACCCGTCGGGCAGAAGATCCCGGGGTCCAGGATTAACCTCGAAGTAAAAACAATCGGTTAAGATTTCAATCTACGAAACCCGCAAATCAGCAATGAGTCGAGCGGTACAGGCTTCGTCGATCGGTCTGCGCTCGACGAACAGCCGAGAGCTCGACGAATAGCCAAGAGCCCGACAACCGGCCAAGCTCGACGAAATGGCATGAGCTCGACGAAACGGCCCAAGCTCGACGAACAGCGCTGAGCTCGATGAAAAGCCCTCAGTATGACGAACAGAGCTGAGCTCGACGAAAAGCCTTGAGTTCGACTTTCGTCGAACGGCCACAGTTCGACTTTCATCGAACGACCACAGTTCGACTTTCATCAAATGGCTCTGGCTCCTCAAATTTGGGGTGTTATAACTCCTCCCCCCTTTCAAGAATTCCATCCCCGAAATTAATCTTCATACAGGAAGACAACAATAAAATTGTTGCAACAAATTTAAACATTATTACAACCACTTTACACAAATCGTTTTCATTTAGGCAAACAGTAAGAAAAATATTGCAACACCTCAAAACACTGTTGCAACGTATCTAACATTGTTCCAATCAACATTACACAAACAACTTGGGATAATCTTCGCGCATGGTTTGTTCTCGCTCCCAAGAGAACTCGTCCCACCCGCAGTTGTCCCAACGCACCTTTACGAGCTTCACCTCTTTGTTTTGCAACTACCGAACTTCTAAATCCTCTATGCCCGCCGGACGGACTTTCATCCTCAAGTCCTCTTCTATCGGCACCATCGCCGGTTCGATCACCACACTAGCCTCCATCAAGACTTTCCTCAAGATGGAGACATGGAAAACATCGTGTAATCCACTCAGCTCTGTGGACAATGTCAACCGGTAAGCTGCTTCTCCAATACGTTCTATAAGCTCGAATGGTCTCAAAAACCTCGGACTCAACTTTTTGAGTCGGCGGATCCGCGAAACGCCTTTGAGCGGCTTTATCTTGAGATAGACCCAGTTGCCTACCGCAAACTCTACATTCCTATAACGAACATTAAAATACTTTGCTTGCCGGTCCTGGGCAACCTTCATGCGCTCCTAAATGGTTCACACCAACTAGCATGCATCAGCCACCACTTCTTTTCCCAAAAGTTTTGTGTCTCCAGCCTCTATCCAGGACATTGGCGTTTGACACCGCCTTCCATACAAAGCTTTATATGGCGCCATCTTTATACTTGCTTGGTGACTGTTGTTATAGGAGAACTCTACCATGAAGAGGTGATCTTCCCACTTCTTCCAAAAATCAAGAGTACACATTCTCAGCATATCCTCCATTGTAAGTTTTGTTCATTTTGTTTGTACATCAGTTTGAGGATGGAACGTCGCACTGAACTTAAGCTTCGTGCACAGACTTTTCTAAACCAACCTCCAATCTTTGGACGTGAAACGTCCATCGCGATCACTAACTATACTCCTAGGAATCCCATGTAGTCGCACAATGTTGCGAACATACAACTCTACCAGCTTCTCCACATTGTCCTCTTTTCGATTTGGGATGAAATGAGCCACTTTGGTCAAGAGATACACGACCACCCTAATCGCGTTGTTACCCTGCTTCGATTGAGATATGCCATGCACAAAATCTATGAAGATGTCATCAAACTTCCATTCGGGGATCAGAAGAGGCTTCAGGAACCTGCCCGGCTTTTGACACTCGGTCTTCACTAAGGCACAAGTTTGGCACCAACTCACGTACAAAGCTATATCACGCTTTAAACCAGGCCACCAAAAGGATTTCTTCATATCCGAGTACATCTTTGTACTGCCCGGGTGAATGGAGTATTTCGTATAATGAGCTACAAACATCAACTCCTCGCTGAGTTTGCTTAACTGTGGTATACATATCCTTTTGTCCTTCCTTAAGACCCCATCAATCATCTCCTAGACGATACCCTCGCCCTTTTGTGCTTCCACCACGAATGACTGAAACTCTCCACCTAAACTAGTGCTTCCCGAATGCGATCAGATAATTCTTTTTGCAACTCGATCCAATTCAATCGAGCCATGCTTGACTCGCCTCTTGCTATGCACTCAATGCCAAGGGACTCATAGTCCCGCATCAACCGCTCATCATGAGCTTCGATCCAACTCCCTTGACTAGAGTATTTCCTACTTAAGGCATCCGGAACCACGTTGGCTTTACCTGGCGTATACTGAATCGCCACTTCGTAATCTCCAAGGAACTCGACTCATCGGCGCTGCCGCATATTCAAATACTTTTGGTCTAGAAGTTACTTCAGGCTTTTATGATCCATGAAGATCTCCACCTTCGCACCATACACATAGTGTCTCCATAACTTTAATGCAAAAATTACCGCCGCCAACTCCAAGTCATGGATGGGGTAATTCCTCTCGTGAGGCTTCAACTGCCTATACCCAAAAGCTATAACACTACCATGTTGCACCAACACGCAACCCAGCCCACATCCTGATACATCACTGAAAATCTAAAATCCTTCAGTCCCTTTAGGTAGACTTAGGATTGGAGTTGTCATCAGCCTTTCCTTCTGGGTGTCAAATGCCTGATTGCACTCTTGAGTCCACACAAACTTCTGGTCCTTACGAGTTAGAGAAGTGAGGGGTAGAGCTATCTGCGAAAAGTTTTCCATAAACCTTTTATAGTACCCGTCTAGTCCAAGGAAACTTCAGACTTCCGCCACGGTTCTCAAAACTGGCCAATCTCTGATGGCCTCCACTTTTGCAGGATCCACCGCCACCCAATCTGTAAGACCCTCTTTTTTTTTGCAAAACCAACCGGGACTTATGTAACGCCCCGAAACTCAAAGGGAGCAAAGGGGGACGTTTTGGGCCAGTTTGGGTTCTGGCTGCAGGCACACGGCCTGGGACACGGGCGTGTCCCAGGGCGTGTCAAGCCTGTGTCGACACTAAGGCGGGGAAGTCGACACTTTGGTCTCGACATTGTGTCGAGACTGTGCACACGGCCTGCGACACGGGCGTGTCGACCCGTGTCGACACTTAGCCGCGGAGTCGACGAGATTCGCTCGACGATGTGTCGAGACAAGGCACACGGCCTGTGACACGGGCGTGTCGCAGGGCGTGTCGACCTGTCTCGACGATCGTCCCGGGGAGTCGACGAGATTCGCTCGACGATGCGTCGAGACAAGGCACACGGCCTAGGACACGGGCGTGTCCAAGGCTGTGTCATCAGGTCTACGATCTTCGCTCGACGAAGTGTCGAGTGTCGAGACCGTGTACACGGCTTGGAGCCCAGGCGTTTCAAGGTGACACGGGTAGGGACACGGGCGTGTCCTAGAACCCGTGCAGTGCTCGGGTTGATTTCGGGGAAAAATGATGGGGTACACGGCTGGACTCACGGCCGTGTCAGGTGGAACACGGGCGTGTCAGCTCGAACACGGGCGTGTTCGATACCCGTGTGAGGTTCTAGGCGATTCGATTTCGACGGCGAATGAGGCACACAGCCCTGGACACGGGCGTGTGCCAGGCCGTGTTCGGTCCAGATTGGGCATTTCAGTCCCGAATCAAAGCTGTTCGTTTCCTTGTTTTGAGATCCAACGGCTGGGGGATGTTCCTGAAGTGATATACCCGGGATTTGGACTTAGAAACCCTCACTTTTCTTAAGTGTTATCTTTCTAAAAACCTTAGAGAGAGAGGAGAACCAAGGGAGGAAGAAGGAGCTAGATCCCGCCATTGGAGGAGCTTCGGAGCTCCGAATCGCGAGCCGACTCCGGATCCACGGAGGCAAAGCTAGTGCGGTGCTTTTCATCTGATTACTTTTCAATGGCGCCAAAGAGGAATGCTAGGGTAACGATCCTCATCTTGAGCATGAGTAGCTCTCTTTCTTTGCATAGGAAGCCCGCTCTCGCGAGTTTGCGGAGAGTTGGAGGCGTTCCTTCGGGTAGATATGTGAAGTCCCCATTGTTTTGAGTCCGTAAGCGAGAACGGACATAGGCATGATGTGTGAAGCCTACCCGAACATGTTGGTCTGGATCGGTGATGTTGCATTGCTTAATGCCGGAGAAGACTCCGCGCTATTGGTTGTTTTTCGGGTTTTCTACGCGGTAGATTGCAGCAGGGAGCCTTGGGGATTAACCCAAAGGTGTACCCGGAAAACTGGGCGGATACGAGATCTTGCCAACTTGGTGGTCTGAGAGCCAACTTGAACATAACTGGGTTATGTGATTTGTGATGGACATGGGACTCGGTGGAAGTTTGACCCGCGCAAATGGCTTAAATTGTCGTTGCGATGTGAGCACGGGTTAGATGGAACCGTACCCGTTCTATGTCGTTCGGTTAAAGAGACCTAAAGGCACGTGGCACTTACCGTTGGCATAGATTAGGGTCTTCGGCGGTCAATGACTTAAATTGTTGTGACCCAGGCCAAGAAGACAGATTGCTCATAGGTTTGGCCGTCTAAGTGGCGGTGGTGAGTCCGGAATGTCTATGACTTTAATTGACGTGACATCGACCGGTTCACCGAAAATGTGCCCTGAGAGCACGGGGCGTGTGGCCGTGCGAGCCAACGTCTGTGATGAAATGGCTATATATATTCTGCTCGCTTATGCTAATGAAATGCAGGGAAGGAGCATCACCGCCCCGAGTTGGGGGCGGGATCGTTATAATTTGGTCAGCATTGCTGACCGTTGCCTTGTTTTGCCACCGTGCGGTGGTTTGTTGCTTGCAGGTGCAGCTGGACCAAGAGGTCAATAGCGGGCTAAAGCCCTTTTTGCGAAGCCGGCCCTCGAAGGCCTAATTGGAAGTGTTTACTGTTTTATTCATGTATGACCGGCCTGCGTGCAGTGGTTTGTAAAACATATAATATCAAGTGAAACATTTTGTAAAGACTTAAGGCTATTTTGGGTATTTTGTATAACATTCCTATTTTGTATTAGTGGACATTCGTGCTTCAATGCTGGGTTCCTTGTCACAACTTTTATATACTGCTTCCGCTAGAATGCTCTGTGTAGGACGTTTCGATTGGTTGGATGGTTTCCATAAGTAACCACCCGGTCTGTCTGTGGTATATGGCGTCGGGCCCCGGCTGGACCTACTGCTATATGCTATGCGACGGGTAGGGGGTGTTACAATTTGGTATCAGACTACTAGTTTTGGTCGGGCTTAAAGTGAATTCGTGGACGAATTCTTTTTAAGGGGTGGTGAGCACATTGTGTGCGTCATCGTAATAACAATCAAAAGAACCCATGAATGTCCACTTAGGAATGAAAATACTCGTGTTTGGGGAACCTGTGTGTTCCTATAATTGCTGTTTGCAATTTTATTTGGTCGCTTAACGGTGTTTTGTACCACTATAGGTGACCAGAAGTGGTGTTGGGCCGTCAGAACGCCGAGTTTCTGAGGCTAGTAGTGCACCGAATGTTGCTCCTGCAACACCTCTGTCGGCTGAGAATATTCGATTGGTGGCTGAAGCGGTGTTGGCCGTGATAAATGCGCAGCCTGCAAGGCAAGCGCAGCAGCCCGCTCCTGTGATAGAGCAGGAACCTCTGCAAGAGGCCGAGCCGAGGAGAGTGGAGCAAGTGGTTGTGGAACCGGTGGTGCCAAGGAGGGCAACCGAGAGGCAGCTTAAGCATGTAATGAGCTTTAACCCTCTGTTATTCTCGAGGTTGGGAACCCCATCTCAGGCTGAAGACTGGCTCTCCAGGGTGAAGAGAGTCATGACAGCGACGGAGACGGAGGAGTGGCAAATGACCACCATCGCTACGTTCCTTTTGGACGGTGAAGCGAGGATGTGGTGGGAAGGATTGGAGCTGCATCATTTGAGGGGTAGACAACTGATAGACATTCCGATGGAAGAGTTCTCGGGATTGTTCTTAGCAAGATACCTCCCTTCTACTCAGAGGATTTCGATGGAGAACGAATTTCTGAAGTTGGTTCAGGGTGAGAAGAGCGTGGACGAATATCTCCATGAGTTCACTCGTTTGAGTCGTTATGCTAGCTCCACCATCATGGATGAGGAGCGCAAGACTAATCGCTTTTATGAAGGCTTGAGGGATGAGTTGAGACTACTGCTTTCGGGGCCGATGACGCAGGGTTTCTTAACCTTGGTCAATACTGCCCGGTCCTTGGAGAAGGACATGAAAAATGTACAAGCAAAGAAAAGCTTGGGTGAGAAGAAATATGAATTCAGAGTGCCGACTGCTTCAAAGTCCGGCTACCGGAGGGCTTTCAAGAAGCATAGGACTTCGGGTCCAGTTCCTTTTGGTGCTTCTGGGGCGACTACGAGTCGGACCCCGGGCGCGTGTTTTACATGCGGAAAGACGGGGCATTTCGCCCGTGATTGTTGGAGCGGACGTCCTAAGTCCGAGAGAAGGCCGGGAGCTACTTATGAAGAGAAGGGAAAGGAGGTGGAGTCGACCGCATCCCACTATGCTCCGGCCCAACCAAGGGTGTACAATCTTGGCCAACAGGAGGCCATCAAACAAGCTGATGTGGTGACAGGTACGGTTTAATATATATATATCAAGTCAATTTCTTTGAATGCTTGTTAAGCACATGTTACCTTACAACTGCTTGTTTAGGATTTGTATTGATTTGTGAAAATCCGGCACGAGCACTCTTCGATACGGGAGCGTCACACTCCTTCTTGTCCGAAGGATTTATATCATGCATAGGAGTCCCTTCTTCGATGGCGAAGGATAAGTTGGAAGTGTTGTTGCCCAATGGGTGTTCGATGCGAGCGGATAGGATCTGCGATGTTAAGATTCGTATTGGGGAGCAGGAGTTTGACCTGCGGGCGTCTTTACTTCCGTTGGTGGAGTTCGACGTCATATTTGGCATGGACTGGCTCTCGGAGCAGCAAGCCCATATAGATTGCGGTAGCAAGGAAGTCAAGCTGGGAGCAAGTCGTGATACGACTTTTACAGGCTTAAAGGGGTCGAGCAAGACGTTGATGTCTGCTCTTCAAGTGGTGAAGGCGGTTCATGCCGGAGCAGAACTTTTCTTTACACTAGTGGAGGTTGCAAAGCCGAAGCCCGCGTTGGATTTCATTTCAGTGGTATCGGAATACACTGATGTGTTCCCCGCAGATCTTCCTAGAGCCCCGCCTCAGCGGGAGATAGATTTTACGATCGAGCTAGTGCCAGGTGCAAAGCCTGTGTCACGATCTCCGTATCGGCTAGCGCCTAAGGAAATGGCGGAGCTGAAAGTTCAACTGCAAGAGTTGTTGGAGCAAGGGTATGTGCGCCCGAGTTCTTCGCCTTGGAGCGCACCAGTCCTCTTTGTTAAGAAGAAGGACGGAAGCTTGAGGCTATGTATTGATTATCGGGAGCTCAACAAGTTGACTAAGAAGAACAAGTACCCGATCCACCGGATTGATGATCTATTTGATCAGTTAGTCGGGTCGACGGTGTACTCGAAGTTGGATCTCAAGGCTGGGTACTATCAGCTGCGAATAAGGGAGAGTGATATCCCGAAGACAGCGTTTAGTACGAGATATGGGCATTATGAGTTTACAGTCATGCCGTTTGGGCTGACAAATGCGCCGTCAGTGTTCATGGATTTGATGAACAGGACTTTCAGGGAGTACTTGGACCATTTTGTGATCGTCTTTATCGACGATATTTTGGTGTACTCGCAAAGTGAGGAAGATCACTTCAAGCATCTTCATTTGGTGTTGGAGATGCTAAGGAGAAATCAGTTGTATGCCAAGTTCTCGAAGTGCGAGTTTTGGCTATCCTCAGTGGCATTCCTCGGGCATATAATGAGTGGAGAGGGTATTGTTGTGGATCCAGCGAAGATCGTTGCGATATGGGAGTGGCCTGAGCTTGCTACGGTAGCGGAAGTCCGGAGTTTTCTGGGGCTTGCCGGCTATTATAGGCGCTTCGTAGAGAACTTCTCGCGGATAGCTTTGCCTCTCACTACTTTGACGAGGAAGGAGCATAAGTTCGTTTGGACGCCGGAGTGCGCACGAGATTTTGAGGAGTTGAAGTGTCGGTTGACCACGACGCATGTGCTGAGTTCGCCATGTGGAACCGAAGGCTATGAGATTTATAGTGATGCTTCGGGCAGCGGTTTGGGTTGCGTGCTACTGCAACACGGAAGTGTAATAGTTTATGGCTCGAGACAGCTAAAAGTGCATGAGAGGAATTATCCGGTCCATGACTTGGAGTTAGCGGCCGTGATTTTTGCCTTGAAGCTGTGGAGACACTATTTGTACGATGTGAAGATTGATATCTACACCGATCACAAGAGCCTGAAGTATCTTATTGATCAGAAGGATCTGAATATGCGGCAGCGTAGATGGATGGAGTTCCTGGGGGACTATACATTCAAGATCCACTACGTGCCTGGCAAAGGAAATGCGGTTGCGGACGCGCTAAGTCGCTGAGCCCCAGCTCAAGCCAATTGGCTATCGGTTCATGATGAGCGGTTGGTGCGAGAGTTGGAGGCGTTGGAGATTGTTGGTGTGGACAGACAATCAAGAACTGAAGCAGTTCTGAATTGGACTGAAGTCCAATATGACCTGGCTGATCGTATTCGGCAGGCATTGGATATGGATGCTCATATGAAGCAGTTCATGGTAGAGGCTCTGGATGGGTCGAATACCCAATTCGTCGTGGAGGACGGACTACTTTGGAAAGAAGGTCGTCTGTGCGTCCCAAGTGTGGGTAATTTACGGGTGGAGTTGTTGTACGAGGCACACCATACCAAGTACTCGATTCACCCGGGGAGCACGAAGATGTACCGTGATGTGAAGAAACTGTTTTGGTGGCCGGGTTTGAAGAAGGATGTGGCGCTATACGTAGCAAAGTGCCAAACTTGCGCCTTGGTAAAGGCGGAGTGCCAAAAGCCGGGAGGATTTCTTAAGTCCTTGCCTATTCCGGAGTGGAAATTTGACGACATCTCTATGGACTTTGTGCACGGTTTGCCAAGGTCGCAAAAGGGGAACGACGCCATTTGGGTGGTTGTTGATCGATTAACGAAGGTGTCGCATTTTATTCCGCATAGGAAGGATGATCCGGTGGAGAAGCTGGCAAAGTTTTATGTGGATAACATAATACGGCTTCATGGTGTGCCCCGCAGCATTGTGAGTGACCGAGATGGGCGGTTCACGTCCAATGATTGGAGGCTTGTGCAGCAAATGTTGGGAACAAAGCTGAAATTCAGCACAACCTTTCATCCACAAACGGATGGGCAGACCGAGAGGGTCAATAGAACCATGGAAGACATGCTTCACATGTGTGTCTTGGATTTTGGAAAGCAATGGGAAGACCACCTTTATTTGGTGGAGTTCGCATACAACAATAGCTACCAAGCGAGTATTCAGATGGCGCCTTTCGATGCCCTATATGGTAGAAAATGTCGCACACCGTTGTCTTGGTTAGAAACGGGTGAGTCAAAGTTGTATAAGCGATCGAAAGTGGAGGATGCTACTTCTTTGGTGAGAACCATTCGGGAGAGGTTGCTTATCGCTCAGGACCGGCAAGAAAAGTACTATAATGCCAAGCACAGGAACGTGGAGTTCGCTATGGGCGATTATGTATACTTAAAGATCAAGCCGTTCAAGGGTGTCTCGCGGGTGCGGCGATTGAAAAAGCTAAGCCCGAGGTACCTTGGACCGTTCGAGGTTCTGGAGCGAGTTGGTGAAGCGGCCTATCGGTTGAAGCTTTCAGTGGAGCTTAGTGGTTTACATGATGTATTCCATATTTCGGTGCTTCGGAAGGCGGTGCAAGAGCCTACGCAAGTGATCGCGGTTGATCAAGTGCCGGTGGATAGTGGGCTAACGACAAAGGTCAAGCCCGTGCGGATTGAGGACTCGGAGGTCAAGCGGCTATGTAATAAAGAGATCAGGATGGTCAAGGTCCGGTGGGACAATTGCGGTCGTGAGGAGCTCTCTTGGGAGCGAGAACAGACTGTGCTTGACGAGTATCTGGAGTTGTTTCGCTCAGGTACAAATTTTGGTTTTGTACATGTCTTTCCTTTATGTAATTTCGTGGATGAAATTATTTTAAGAGGGGTAGAGTTGTAACGCCCCGAAACTCAAAGGGAGCAAAGGGGGACGTTTTGGGCCAGTTTGGGTTCTGGCTGCAGGCACACGGCCTGGGACACGGGCGTGTCCCAGGGCGTGTCAAGCCTGTGTCGACACTAAGGCGGGAAGTCGACACTTTGGTCTCGACATTGTGTCGAGACTGGGCACACGGCCTGTGACACGGGCGTGTCGCAGGGCGTGTCGACCCGTGTCGACACTTAGCCGCGGAGTCGACGAGATTCACTCGACGATGCGTCGAGACAAGGCACACGGCCTGCGACACGGGCATGTCGCAGGGCGTGTCGACCTGTCTCGACGATCGTCCCGGGGAGTCGACGAGATTCGCTCGACGATGCGTCGAGACAAGGCACACGGCCTAGGACACGGGCGTGTCCAAGGCCGTGTCATCAGGTCGACGATCTTCGCTCGACGAAGTGTCGAGTGTCGAGACCGTGTACACGGCTTGGAGCCCAGGCGTGTCAAGGTGACACGGGTAGGGACACGGGCGTGTCCTAGAACCCGTGCAGTGCTCGGGTTGATTTCGGGGAAAAATGATGGGGTACACGGCCGGACTCACGGCCGTGTCAGGTGGAACATAGGAGTGTCAGCTCGAACACGGGCGTGTTCGATACCCGTGTGAGGTTCTAGGTGATTCGATTTTGACGGCGAATGAGGCACACGGCCCTGGATACGGGCGTGTGCCAGGCCGTGTTCGGTCCAGATTGGGCATTTCAGTCCCGAATCAAAGCCGTTCGTTTCCTTGTTTTGAGATCCAACGGCTGAGGGATGTTCCTGAAGGGATATACCCGGGATTTGGAATTAGAAACCCTCGCTTTTCTTAAGTGTTATCTTTCTAAAAACCTTAGAGAGAGAGGAGAGCCAAGGGAGGAAGAAGGAGCTAGATCCCGCCATTAGAGGAGCTTCGGAGCTCCGAATCGCGAGCTGACTCCGGATCCACGGAGGCAAAGCTAGTGCGGTGCTTTTCATCCGATTACTTTTCAATGGCGCCAAAGAGGAACGCTATGGTAACGATCCTCATCTTGAGCATGAGTAGCTCTCTTTCTTTGCATAGGAAGCCCGCTCTCGCGAGTTTGCGGAGAGTTGGAGGCGTTCCTTCGGGTAGATATGTGAAGTCCCCATTGTTTAGAGTCTGTAAGCGAGAACGGACATAGACATGATGTGTGAAGCCTACCCGGACATGTTGGTCTGGATCGGTGATGTTGCATTGCTTAATGCCGGAGAAGACTCCGCGCTATTGGTTATTTTTCGGGTTTTCTACGCGGTAGATTACAGCAGGGAGCCTTGGGGATTAACCCAAATGTGCACCCAAAAAACTGGGCGGATACGAGATCTTGCCAACTTGGTGGCCTGAGAGCCAACTTAAACATAACTGGGTTATGTGATTTGTGATGGACATGGAACTCGGTGGAAGTTTGACCCGCGCAAATGGCTTAAATTGTCGTTGCGATGTGAGCACGGGTTAGATGGAACCATACCCGTTCTATGTCATTCGGTTAAAGAGACCTAAAGGCACGTGACACTTACCGTTGGCATATGAAAGATATGGTACCTAAACACCTAGAGGGGGGGGGGTGAATAGGTGACCTAATCCTTTTTAAACTTTAATGGCAGCAATCAGTTATATCACAGAAAACTAACTAGTTTATCACAGCAAACACAGCAATATTCACAGCACAGCACAGCATACACAGTGGTTTATAGTGGTTCCCCAAGATATGGGTACATCCACTTTCCCCCTTCGCCTATCTAGCAGTGTACTAGATTCGGCCAAACTCCTCCACTGTCTCAGAACCCAAATTGGTTCCTACACCTCAGGCCCAAAGCCTTACAACTCAGCTTTATCCCAAAGCCTACACTCAGCCAATCAAGGCCTACACTCAGCCAACAAGGCCTACACTCAGAGATCTCAATCTCCTACACTCAGGCTCACAAGCCCTACCCTCAGCCTTTATAATTATAGGCTTACAATTCTCTCAGATCCAAAGGATCCTACAAGTTATGAATGTATTACAAAAATTAACTCAACAACTCAGAAATGAAAGAGGGGAGTTGAGGGTTTCTTGATGAGTTCTTGGAAGAACTCAGCTGGATTCACTCTGACTTAGCTTTCTTCAAAGCTTCTTGAGTAGAACTGAATAAGACTGAATCCTCCTGCAGTAGTTCCTTGACCTCTGCTACTTAAGATCCAGAATTGAATCTGAATCCTTCTTCTCAGCCTAGTTCTAGAGGCTGATTTCTTGGAAGGAGCCCTCTCTCTCCAACTTCTTAGATCTGCACTTGGACTGCAAGATCTTCTTGTGTTGATACTCTTGGTACCACTTCAATAATTTGTTTTTCAACAAACTGAACTCTTGAACAATAATCTAATCAACAACTTCAACAACAGTTTCTGTAAACTGTGGGTGCCTATTTATAGGCCTTCTTCATGGTAACCGGCTGGTCCGGTCCATAACTGACTTCTAATGTCTCTGACAGGTGCTGTAGACCGGCTGGAACGGCAGCTGTCAAGTCATCCAGTCATTTCTTGAAAATCTCTAACTGTCTGTAAGTGTCGAGACTTTCTGTCTTTAAGTGTCGACACTTATAGTCCAAGTGTCGACACATGTTGTGTAAGTGTCGACACAAGTCTATAAGGTGTCGACACAACTCCTTATATGTCTCGACACAGATTCTTCTGCATGTGTCGACACTGAAATTGAGTGTCGACACAAGTACTTGTTCTTCTAGCTTTTGCTGAATTCTTCTAAGTGTCGACACATCTCCTTTGTGTCGACACAACTTCTTGTGTTGAATCTGTCAAGTGCCGACACTGCTTCTTGGTGTCGACACATAGTCTTCAATGTCGATACATGCTGAGTGTCGACAAAGCTACTTGTGTTGACACACCTTCTTCTTGTTGAGTCTTCAGCTGAGTGTCGACACATTCCCTTAGTGTCGACACTTGTACTTAGAATAATTTTGTTGATCTTTCTGATCTTTGCTAAGTGTCGACACAGCTCCTTGTGTCGACACTTTTTTCAAGTGTAGAGTCTTTAGCTGAGTGTCAACACATTGTGCTGGGTGTCGACACTTACTTCATGTGTTGACTCTTCTGGTTGTGTGTCGACACATTGTGCTGGGTGTCGACACATACTTCAAGTTCTGACTCTTCTGTTGAGTGTCGACACATTATTCTGAGTGTCAACACTTTAACTTAGTCTCTGCAGACTTTTGCTGAGTGTCGACACAGCTCCAAGTGTCGACACTTTCTGGTGTAGACACACCTTCACTGGGTGTCGACACAGCTCCTTGTGTTGACACTTTTTGTCTGCACTTTTCTTCACTGAGTGTCGACATAGCTCCAAGTGTCGACACTTTCTGTCTGGTGTCGACTCTGCATCCCAGGTGTCGACACAATGACTCCAAGTGTCGACACTGCTTGTCTGGGTGTCGACACAAGCTTTCTCAAGTGTCGACACTTTCCCTCTGGGTGTCGACACATGGACTTAGAAACTTTTTGCTTCAGTCCAGTGATTTCTTAACCTGCACAAGTAAACTCAACATACATCAAATACATTATGATGTATATCATTGAGTTGGGTGAGGCTTCTTCAAATCAGGTACATTTGACCAATGTACCCAACAATCTCCCCCTATTTGGAGAAGTCATAACCCTTAGTCAATGATATACACCATTCATAATTAAAAATTACAAAATGATGTAAAGCAGATTATTTACAGCAGGGTAAACATAAACATGTAATAATTCACACATGTATACACATTCATCATTTCAGAACAAACAAAAAATAGACACATTCTCAGAACAATCATGAAATATATTTATCATATATTATTCTAACATTTTTCTAATACATCTTCAATGATTTACAAAAATGTTTTACATTCAAAAGATTACAACAATCTTCAAGTCAATTCTTAATCTATTTCTGGTCTGGTTCTTTGATAACTATGCCTTTGCCAGGTTGGACTTGAGCTTTGACAGGGGCTTCAGCAGTTTCAGCAACAGCACGCTTCTTGCCTTTTAGATCTTTCTTTTTGAGTTCTTCTGCCTTGATCTTCTGCCTCTCAAAATAGTGATATGACTTGGGGAAGTACTTGCTTGGCTCCACTGCAGTAGGAGGTAGCTTTCCCATCTTAGCCTTCCTTCTGAATTGAACTATTGCTTCCTGCCTGATCTCATGTTTTCTCCATTCAGCTTCAGAGAACCATTTGTTCCTGTCATGTGTATTGTCCTTGGCAGCTTTCCAGGCAGTTAAAATTATATTCCTAGAGGTAGGGCTCCACTGTTCAAAATCTGGCTTTTGTTCTGCTTGTTCCCTAAACCTCTTTTTAGACAACCTTGTCTCTTCCTCCTTCTGTAATGCCTCTTGCATGGCTTCAGACATAGGTTGAACAACCTTTTCAATATGAACATGGTCCTTGCCCTCAGGTGGGCTATACATATGATGAATATCATCTTGCACCATGTCAAAATCTGGTGGAGGAAATATCACTTGAGCTACCTCTGGTTGCTCTCCTCCAAGATATGCAGTTTGAATCCCAGATTCTGCAACATTATCATCATCACAGAGTGGAGGATAGCCCAGTGTAGCTCTGATGGAATTAGATATCCATTTAGCATGGTCAGAGCTAGCTTTGACTAAAACTCTCTCCCCCTTTATGACTTCTCGAGTCATATGGTCTCTGACATCATCCTTTTGAAACCTGATCTGACTATCCAAGTATCTGATTCCCTTTTTAAAGAATGGTTTCAGCTTTTGAAGTTGTTCAGAGATAGCTTTCTGGGAAGCTTGGATGGCAGTCTTGACAGCAGAAATTTCTTGTTGAAAGGCTTTGTCAAATTCTATTTTAGCAGCAGCAGTAGATGTAAAAGGTTCATCAGCCTTGTTCTTCAACTCAGTGATTATAGCATTATGAGAATCAGTCAAATTGTCATTCATTCTTATTTGATTTTCCAGTACATACCCTTGCTTTAATGCTATATCATCTACCTGTGCCTTGATCTTCTCCTGATGTGTTGCCAGATAGACTACTGCATTCCCACCTTTGTGGAAGCAGTCAGTCATTTCCTTCTTGTTAAGGTTCATTTCAAACCTTATTGACTTTATATCTTGGGCCAGGTCAAACTGCAAAGTCTTGTGCCCTTCATATACATAAGCCTCTATAGCTTGTCTTTGTTCATCTAGTTTGATCTGCATTGCAATCATTAAGGCACTATAATCAACAGTTGGAGCTTGTTGAACTATAGGCTGTGGGGCTATAGATTGCAGAGCTTTCTTATAAATCTGACTTCTCCTTTTAAAAACATATAGTTTCTTCTTCTTTGCCCTAGCACTCTCCTCATCTTCAGAGGCAGAAGTGCTGGCTATCTCAACCCTATCCTTAGGGCTTGGAGGTTTGTCAGCTTGCACATCAGGTGCCTTTTCAGTTTCCAGCCTAATAGGCTCTTCCAGATCTTGTACTTGCTCCCCCTCAGCAGTAGTAGTATCTCTTCCATCAGCCTCTTTGTCCATGTCAAAATCAGCTTGATCTAGATTTAGAAATAAATCTTCCATGGTGAACTCTTGAGGTGATTGAGCTGGAGACATTCTTTGCTCTTCAACTACTGGAACAGCAGATGTGTCTTTGATAACAACATCTGGTTCTTGACTAGGCAGCTGAGTTTGCTGAGGAACATCAGACAAATCAGCATCTTCTATAAGATATTCTAAAGTATTTAGGTTAGTGAGTACCTCTTGGATGATGATGGTGGCTTGCTCACTGTCCAGTGTAGATGGTTCTTCTACAACTGGAGGCTCCCCCTGGCTTTGATCCCTATGGATGGGGCTAGCCTGTGGTAGCTCCCCCTGAATCTCAGCAATATCTTGAGCAGCAGGGGTCTTCACTATAGCCTCTTCCTCATGGTCATCAGGAGTGAAAACAACCTGTTCTTCACTCCCTGAACTGCTGGAGGACTCCTGTGCCACAGGAGCTGTCTTCCTTTTCTTCTTTGGAGGAGAATCTTTCTTAGTAACTGTCTTCTCTGGGGTTGGCATTTCCTTGGACAACACCCTGTCCCATCTGGAAAAGATCCTTAGATCCATCTTCCTCATGTGATTTATCTTGCTGCCTGCAGCAGTATTCATTACCTCTGGTATAGTACCAGCTAGGTAGAGACTAATGATCCTGCCCAGATTGGGCTTCTTCAAGCTCTCCTTAATTTTCTCATAAACCACTGTAGACCAATCTGTTTTCAGAGTGAAGATTATTCTTGTCATGATGCCAAACATATGGGCAGACACTCTATCATGCCCTCCAGTCTTGCTGAGTAAGACTTTTCCCACAATCTCAGACATGAACTTTTCTTGAATATTCATGCCTTTCCTGTTAAATATAGATCATATCTTCATCTTAGGATCAAGTCCACACCAGGTTAAAGCTTCCCTGGTCTTTGAAGCAGTAATCTCTTCTTCATCTTGAATTTTTGGTAGCTGGAGTACCTTCCTCAGACTCTTAGGTGAAACCTTGATCTTAGTTCCATGAACTCTGGATTTGATTCTGAATCCAGATTCATCTACTGCAGCTCCATTAAGGAATTCAAGTACTTCCTTCTTCCAAATCTTTGTAGGTTCAGACAAGAGATATTCTAGTCCAGAATCGGCGACTAGGGTTACAACCGCCTTGATTTCTGCATCTGTATCGTCGAACGCGCCGCGCACAAGCTCATAACCCTCGTTAACGTTCTCCTCAAGCTTAGGTGCCATTAGGGTTTGTAGAATTTGTCTTTAGAAAAGAGAGGTGTCGACACAGTAGTTTTGGTCTCGAAACTTTGAAAGCGTGTCGACAAACAAAGACAGAACCCTATTTATACCTGTCTAATTTTGAAGATGAACAGGCGGGACAGCTATCTTAAGATGTGTCGACACTGGCAATAAGTGTCGACACAGAGTTATAATGTCTCGACACACATGTGTCGACACAAGTTTAGTCAACAGATTTTATGTGTCGACACTTGGTTATGTGTCGACACAACATAACTCGACACATTGTCGAGACTTTACTTAGTAAATACTGAGTAAAACATAAGTGTCGACACCATATTGGATGTGTCGACACCTACTTATCATGTGTCGACACTAACATTCTGAAGTGTCGACACCAACATCCTAGATGTGTCGACATCTTTTTCCTGAAGTGTCGACACCACTATTCTGTGTCGACATAGACTTGTCTATGTGTCGACACCTTTTTACTTAGCCAATTTTAATTCTGTAAACTTATTCTAAGTTTATATTCCTAGTTCAATTTTGAATGTATTGAACTTAGCTTCTTCTAGGGGCTTAGTAAACATATCAGCTATCTGATTATCTGTATTAACATATTCAAGTAAAATATCTTCTCTTTCTACATGCTCCCTAAGAAAATGATATTTAATTTCAATATGTTTAGTTCTACTATGAGATACAGGGTTATTAGTTATTGAAATAGCACTTGTAGAATCACAGAAAAGTGGAGTTCTACTTACCTGAAATCCATAGTCCTCTAGCTGATGTTGAATCCACAGAAGTTGAGCACAGCAACTTCCTGCAGCCACATATTCTGACTCAGCTGTGGAGATAGCCACACTGGTTTGCTTCTTGCTACTCCATGAAATTAGTCTCCCACCTAGGAATTGACAGGTTCCAGTAGTGCTCTTTCTATCTTCTTTGCATCCTGCAAAGTCTGCATCTGAATAACCTGTTAGATCAAAATCTCCATTCCTAGGGTACCAGAGGCCTAGATAGGGAGTGCCCTTTAGATATCTCAATATTCTTTTGACTGCTGTCAAATGAGACTCTTTAGGGCAGGCTTGATACCTGGCACAAACACATGTAGCATACATGATGTCAGGTCTACTAGCAGTCAAGTATAATAGGGAGCCAACTATCCCTCTATACAAGGTTTCATCTACAGGTTTCCCTGCATCATCCTTGCTAAGAGACATACTTGACCCCATAGGAGTCTTCATGGTACTGGATGAATCCATACCATACTTCCTTATGAGTTCTAGGGTGAACTTGGACTGACATATGGATAAACCATTTTCAGTCTGTTTAACTTGGAGACCCAAGAAAAACTTCAGCTCTCCCATACTACTCATCTCAAACTGACCTTGCATAAGTTTTGCAAACTTTTTGCAAAAGCTGCTTTCAGTAGACCCAAATATAATGTCATCTACATATATTTGTACTAGTATAACTTTGCCTCTAGATTCCCTAAGGAATAGAGTCTTATCTATTTTCCCCCTTGAGAACTTGTTCTCAATGAGGAAACTAGATAGGGTTTCATACCAAGCCCTAGGGGCTTGCTTTAACCCATATAAAGCTTTCCTAAGTCTATAGACATGATGTGGTAGAGTTGAATCAACAAAACCTGAAGGCTGCTCCACATAGACTTCTTCCTTAAGATTACCATTTAGGAATGCTGACTTGACATCCATTTGGTATACCTTGAATCCTTGATAGGTTGCATAGGCCAAGAACATTCTTATGGCTTCCAGTCTGGCTATTGGAGCAAAGGTTTGATCAAAGTCAATACCTTCTTCTTGCCTATATCCTTTAGCAACCAGTCTAGCCTTATTCTTAATGATGACCCCTTGTTCATCCATCCTATTCCTGTAGATCCACTTAGTTCCAATTACATTGTGGTCTTTAGGTTTAGGAACTAATTCCCAGACCTTGCACCTCTTGAACTGATTAAGCTCTTCTTGCATTGCTTCAGTCCATTGTGGATCTTGTATTGCTTCTTCAAATTTCTTAGGTTCAACTTGTGACAGAAAGCTGGAATAGATTGCTGCATTCATGTTTCTACTCCTGGTTTGTACTCCTTGTCTTGGATCTCCAATAATCAGCTCTACTCGATGATCTCTTAGATGCCTGTTGGCTGGAGGCAATCTTACTTCTGGTTGAACCACTTCAGCATCTGCATCATGTTGTACTCCTTGTATTTCTTCAGTAATTGGCACATGTAGTTCTCCCCCTGGACAACAGCTACTGTCTTCTACTTGCTGTCTTGCAGCAGGCACTTCTTCTATAGTAAGCTTGTCCATTGTCTTTGTCAGACCTGTGGGGCTGCATACACTACTAGACAACTCATTATTAATAAGTTTTGTCTCATCAAAAACTACATGCACTGATTCTTCTACAACTTGTGTAGTCAAGTTGTAGACTCTATAAGCCTTACTATTATTGTTGTACCCAACAAAAATTCCCTCTTGGGACTTGGAAGTAAACTTAGTTAAGTAAGACTTCCCATTGTTAAGTATGAAGCATTTGCAACCAAAGATCCTAAAATAGGATAGGTTTAGTTTCCTGCCTTTCACAACTTCATAGGGGGTCTTGTTAAGCCTTTTAGTGATGGTAGCCCTATTTATAACATGACATGCAGTGTTAACTGCTTCAGCCCAGAAATATTCTGGCAGTGATGTATCACTTAGTAGGGTCCTACCATCCTCTATCAAGGTTCTATTCTTCCTCTCAGCAATGCCATTTTGCTGAGGTGTTCTAGGTGAAGAGAATTCTTGAAATATCCCAAAGTCTTCACACAGTTTTGTCATGCTATCAGACTGAAATTCAGTACCATGATCACTTCTAATTTTGACCACTGTACTATTTAGTTCATTCTAAATTTGCTTGACAAAGCTATAGAAGACACTAGGTGTTTCAGATTTCTGTCTTAAGAAGAACACCCAGGAAAACCTTGAGTAGTCATCTACAACTACAAAGGTATAGACCTTCCTACCTAAGCTGTGAACTGGCATTGGACCAAAGAGATCCATATGCAAGAGGTATAGACACCTCACAGCATCTTTGTTTCCAATGCTTCTAAAGGTGGATTTAGTCTGCTTGCCCTTTTGACAAGCTGAGCAAATACCATCTTTAACACACTTAACTTGAGGACCATTCCTCACCAACTCTTTGCTAAAGAGTTTGCTAATAGTCTTGTAGTTAAGATAGGCAAGCCTCTTGTGCCATTTGACACAATGAGAGACTGTCTCATCAGCTACAAGACAAACTAGAGAACCATTGTTCTCAACCATAATGTCTAGGTAGTAGACATTCCTCTTCCTATAACCAGTCAAAATGATCTCTTGATCACTTGACCTCTTGATATGACAACCATTTTTAACAAATGAGATGTCATACCCTACATCACTTAATTGACTTATACTTATTAGGTTGTGTTTCAACCCTTTAACATAAGCCACTTGAGTAATGGTAACTAAGTTTGTAGAAATGTTACCAAATCCTTTGATGATTCCTTTTTCAGAACCACCAAAGGTTACTTTTGGACCATCTTTTACTGGAATATAGTCCTTTAGTAATCTTCTTATTCCAGTCATATGTCTGGAACATCCACTGTCCAAGTACCATGTAGTGGTATGGCCACTTGGACTCACCTGCAAAACAGATTAATGAACCTTAGAACCCAAAGAATTCTTGGGTCCTTGGTACTTGTTAGTCTGTAACTTGACAAAACTACCTACTGTCTTTCCACCAGGTAGCTTGTTACTCACCTTGGCACTGACATTGTGTCAACAGTCCACTGCAAAGTGGCCAACCTTGCCACAGCACCAGCATTCAAACTTGTTGTACCTTTGCTTAGGTACAGCCTTTGCTGTCTTATCTATAGCAGACTTGTTGAATGCTTGGGCTTTGCCCTTGGACTTGGACTTGGACTGCTCAGTCCTTGCAGGTCTAATAAAGCCCAGTCCAGCCTTGCCTTTATGATGAACAAAATCATCAATTAAAGGTAACACTGACTTAGGTTTAGAAAACCTAACAACTAAGTCCTTCTCCTTCTGAAGATTGATCTCCAGACTCTTAATTTGATCATTCTTAAATGATATAGTACCCATCTGAATCACTGTTATGTGTTTCAGCCTAGCTATCTCATTCAACTTTTGATCAAATTGCTTCTCAAAATCTGTTGCACCAGCTTTAAGATCAGTAATTTCCTTTGCCTGACTTTTGGCTAGGGATTTGCTTTTCTTGTAAGCTTGCAACAGCACCTTATATTCATCTATAAGCTGATGAATATCATCCTCAGACTCAGATACATTCTCATCACTTGATGAAGAAGAATCTGAATCTGAACTAGAACAAGAAACTGAACTTGAACATGAACCTTGTACCTGACTGGGTCCTGGCTGCTCCAGGATTTTGGCACTCTCTGTCAAAGCCATTAGCCCTTGGCATTGACTATCTTCTTGTTCATAAATAGACTCCATGATCTGCATGAATTCATCCTCTTCTTCTTCAGCAAATAGCCCTATGTAGGCTTCAGCCTCAGACTCAGTTTCTGAAGAGGAGATATCTGATAGAGTCTTCTCTTTCTTGGCAACAAAAGACTTCTCTTTCTTGCCTTTGAAGTGAGCCTTTTTCTTGTCACCAGACTCCTTTCTCTTCTCTGGACAATCTGCAATAACATGGCCCTGTCTATTGCAGCAA
Source organism: Platanthera guangdongensis (assembly GCA_039583875.1). Classification (NCBI taxonomy): domain Eukaryota; kingdom Viridiplantae; phylum Streptophyta; class Magnoliopsida; order Asparagales; family Orchidaceae; genus Platanthera; species Platanthera guangdongensis. The sequence continues at coordinate 19,843,084 of CM077164.1, forward strand.
TAGCACACTATCTTTGATCCAGTTGCCTTGCTTGACTTTGTCCTCTTCTTGTCTTTCTTTGAAGGCTTTTTCTCCTGATAAAAGACTTCCTTTCCCTTTGAAGAAGAAGGTCTTGACCTCCATTGTTTCTTCTTCAAGAATTTCTGAAATTGTCTAGTGAAGGCAGCAAAGTCTTCATCATTTTCACTACTCTCACTCTTTGTGCTTACTGACTCATCAGACTCTGAATCAACTACCTCTGGAGGTGGAGTTGATGACTTATTCCTGCACTTTTTAGGAACTTCTGTCTTGAAAGCAACTGATCTTTCTTTGTGTTCAATTCTTGTTGACTTCTCCTCCTCTTTCCTCACTGTCAACTGCATCTCATATGACAATAACTTGCCAAACAGTGTAGGAGGAGGAATTTCCCCCAACTTAGTCATTTCTCTTATGGCACGGATCTTGGTGTCCCAATCTTTGGTTAGGGACCTTAGGAACTTATCATTTAGTTCATAGTTACTGAACTCTCTTCCATAAGACATGAGTTCATTAACTATTCTGTAGAACTTCTTGTAGCACTCAGTTATGTTATCACCTTTACCTTGTCTAAAGCTCTCATACTCCTGATTTAGCAAGGATTTTCTATCTTGCCTAACTTCTTCAGATCCTTCCATATACACTATAAGAGTGTCCCACATCTCTTTAGCTGTCTTGCAGTGTATAAGATTCTGAAAAGTTGCGTCATCAATGGCACTCACTATTATGTTTTGTGCCCTCTTGTCCATGGTGGCTAGGACAATCTCATCCTTAGTCATCTCAGAGAAATCCTTTGGAGTTCTTTGATTTGCATCCAAAACTGAAATCTTCATTGGCACATAAGGCCCTTCCTTTACTGTGATGTAGATTTTAGGGTCAGAGGCTTCCATAAATAGCCTTACCCTTTCTTTCCAGATCACAAAGATCTCTTTCCTGCATATGGGTAATTTCATGGAACCCAATTCCTTGTGATTCTCAAAAGAACCCATGTTTCTTGATTTTCTTGAATTTCTTGAAACTGTGTTTTGTCTTACACTGAATCTGCCAAACAGGATCTCCTCAGACTGTTAGTCCTTTTTGAGGAACCTCCCTCTGATACCACTTGAAAGATATGGTACCTAAACACCTAGAGGGGGGGGGGGTGAATAGGTGACCTAATCCTTTTTAAACTTAAATGGCAGCAATCAGTTATATCACAGAAAACTAACTAGTTTATCACAGCAAACACAACAATATTCACAGCACAGCACAGCATACACAGTGGTTTATAGTGGTTCCCCAAGATATGGGTACATCCACTTTCCCCCTTCGCCTATCTAGCAGTGTACTAGATTCGGCCAAACTCCTCCACTGTCTCAGAACCCAAATTGGTTCCTACACCTCAGGCCCAAAGCCTTACAACTCAGCTTTATCCCAAAGCCTACACTCAGCCAATCAAGGCCTACACTCAGCCAATCAAGGCCTACACTCAGCCAACAAGGCCTACACTCAGAGATCTCAATCTCCTACACTCAGGCTCACAAGCCCTACCCTCAGCCTTTATAATTATAGGCTTACAATTCTCTCAGATCCAAAGGATCCTACAAGTTATGAATGTATTACAAAAATTAACTCAACAACTCAGAAATGAAAGAGGGGAGTTGAGGGTTTCTTGATGAGTTCTTGGAAAAACTCAGCTGGATTCACTCTGACTTAGCTTTCTTCAAAGCTTCTTGAGTAGAACTGAATAAGACTGAATCCTCCTGCAGTAGTTCCTTGACCTCTGCTACTTAAGATCCAGAATTGAATCTGAATCCTTCTTCTTAGCCTAGTTCCAGAGGCTGATTTCTTGGAAGGAGCCCTCTCTCTCCAACTTCTTAGATCTACACTTGGACTGCAAGATCTTCTTGTGTTGATACTCTTGGTACCACTTCAATAATTTGTTTTTCAACAAACTGAACTCTTGAACAATAATCTGATCAACAACTTCAACAATAGTTTCTGTAAACTGTGGGTGCCTATTTATAGGCCTTCTTCATGGTAACCGGCTGGTCCGGTCCATAACTGACTTCTAATGTCTCTGACAGGTGCTGTAGACCGGCTGGAACGGCAGCTGTCAAGTCATCCAGTCATTTCTTGAAAATCTCTAACTGTCTGTAAGTGTCGAGACTTTCTGTCTTTAAGTGTCGACACTTATAGTTCAAGTGTCGACACATGTTGTGTAAGTGTCGACACAAGTCTATAAGGTGTCGACACAACTCCTTATATGTCTCGACACAGATTCTTCTGCATGTGTCGACACTGAAATTGAGTGTCGACACAAGTACTTGTTCTTCTAGCTTTTGTTGAATTCTTCTAAGTGTCGACACATCTCCTTTGTGTCGACACAACTTCTTGTGTTGAATCTGTCAAGTGTCGACACTGCTTCTTAGTGTCGACACATAGTCTTCAATGTCGATACATGCTGAGTGTCGACACAGCTACTTGTGTTGACACACCTTCTTCTTGTTGAGTCTTCAGCTGAGTGTCGACACATTCCCTTAGTGTCGACACTTGTACTTAGAATAATTTTGTTGATCTTTCTGATCTTTGCTAAGTGTCGACACAGCTCCTTGTGTCGACACTTTCTTCAAGTGTAGAGTCTTTAGCTGAGTGTCGACACATTGTGCTGGGTGTCGACACTTACTTCATGTGTTGACTCTTCTGGTTGTGTGTCGACACATTGTGCTGGGTGTCGACACATACTTCAAGTTCTGACTCTTCTGTTGAGTGTCGACACATTGTTCTGAGTGTCAACACTTTAACTTAGTCTCTACAGACTTTTGCTGAGTGTCGACACAGCTCCAAGTGTCGACACTTTCTGGTGTAGACACAGCTTCACTGGGTGTCGACACAGCTCCTTGTGTTGACACTTTCTGTCTGCACTTTTCTTCACTGAGTGTCGACACAGCTCCAAGTGTCGACACTTTCTGTCTGGTGTCGACTCTGCATCCCAGGTGTCGACACAATGACTCCAAGTGTCGACACTGCTTGTCTGGGTGTCGACACAAGCTTTCTCAAGTGTCGACACTTTCCCTCTGGGTGTCGACACATGGACTTAGAAACTTTTTGCTTCAGTCCAGTGATTTCTTAACCTGCACAAGTAAACTCAACATACATCAAATACATTATGATGTATATCATTGAGTTGGGTGAGGCTTCTTCAAATCAGGTACATTTGACCAATGTACCCAACAACATAGATTAGGGTCTTCGGCGGTCAATGGCTTAAATTGTCGTGACTCATGCCAAGAAGACAGATTGCTTATAGGTTTGGCCATCTAAGTGGCGGTGGTGAGTCCGGAATGTCTATGGCTTTAATTGACGTGACATCGACCGGTTCACCGAAAATGTGCCCTGAGAGCACGGGGCGTGTGGCCGTGCGAGCCAACGTCTGTGATGAAATGACTATATATATATTGCTCGCTTATGCTAATGAAATGCAGGGAAGGAGCATCACCGCCCCGAGTTGGGGGTGTGATCGTTATAATTTGGTCAGCATTGCTGACCGTTGCCTTGTTTTGCCACCGTGCGGTGGTTTGTTGCTTGCAGGTGCAGCTGGACCAAGCGGTCAATAGCGGGCTAAAGCCCTTTTTGCGAAGCCGGCCCTCGAAGGCCTAATTGGAAGTGTTTACTGTTTTATTCATGTATGACCGGCCTGCGTGCCGTGGTTTGTAAAACATGTAATATCAAGTGAAACATTTTGTAAAGCCTTAAGGCTATTTTGGGTATTTTGTATAACATTCCTATTTTGTATTAGTGGACATTCGTGCTTCAATACTGGGTTCCTTGTCACAACTTTTATATACTGCTTCCGCTAGAATGCTCTGTGTAGGAAGTTTCGATTGGTTGGATGGTTTCCATAAGTAACCACCCGGTCTGTCTGTGGTATATGGCGTCGGGCCCCGGCCGGACCTACTGCTATATGTTATGTGACGGATAGGGGGTGTTACAACTTATGCCCAGAACCGCCGCTTTGTAGTGACACCAACATGCCCGGGAAGTTCGTCACTATAAAATGCCGATCCTGCCGACCATATCGATCGCAGAAAAGAAGAGTAAAAGTATAAATAGTACATGAATAAAGTAAAACTCAATACTAGTCCACCAGAATCACATGTATATAAATAAATCTCCATGAATGGAGAGTGCACAGAAATGATAAAACAAAGTACTAAAGAGGGCCCCTGCCCGATACATCAAAATCCTCACAACAAATCACTCAATTGTGGAAGCAAATCTATAATATCTACTAATGGTCGGGACGCAATGTCCCTGCTGGCTAGACTCCCATGCTAAACTACCCCGTCTCCATGCGTACCGACCTCTGGGGTTGCATCTCCTAGTGCAGCTCCACAATCCCCTAAAATGATTTGGTCAACGACCGTTAGTCTAAAAGACTAAGTTATATCATCCTCCACCCCTCCCCCATGCCTCCTAGGCACCGAGGGGAGAGGAGGAAAGGGAAGGTAATGTAGGTGGAGAGTAACAAAGTAAGCAGATGACGACGGAACTAGTCTAATATGAGCATATAACCATAACAAGTATAAGTAAGCAGTAGTAGGGAAGCAGTATAAGTATACACGAGAACAAGTGAACAAGTACAATATGAGAAAGTAAACTAAGAAAGTAACCATGACCTATAGGAATGCCCATACAAACCTATAGACCAAGGGGTCGTTCTGCAAGGCCTATTGTATAAAGCATTTCATACCACTTTATACAATAGGTGTCAGGGGTTATATGTAATGATGATGCTATGACATGCAAGTATGCCATGATATGAATCATGCAAGTCCGGCATCCTCCGGCATCCTCAAGACCGTTGTCGGGGCCTCGAGTGTCAGACCATCAATCGTCACCTTCAGGAGGCAATCAGGCAGAGGAAGTGCCACACCTCCGCGCCTCTGTATCTCCCACACCTAAAGAGGTTGGGGGGCCAATACCACTAGCACCCGAGGCTCCTGTCTTACCTCTTGGCGGGGTTGGTCCTCTGCCCTTCTCTCATCAGCAAGGCAGCCCCTCCGCTGATCATTCCTGCCTCCTCGACTCTGATCCTCAGTTGGCCTCCTCCGGCCTCGAGTCGTGTGCCAATCAGCCTCTAACCTCTTTGCCATCTCTAGAATCCGAGGTATAGGCCCGTCGGATACAAACAAAAGAGCCTCTCTCAGGTCCTCTTGACGGTCCTTATAGAACCTCTTTGTATACCCAGCTTCGTCCAACTGATAGGAGTCCACAAACCGTGCTAAGAGATTGAACTCCCGGTGATACTCCACCACCGTCCTGTTGCCCTGCCTCAGCTGCAGGAACTTGTCTTCCAGCTCATCTCTTGCCAACTGTGGAACAAAGTGCTCCAACAGTGTGGCCTTGAACTCCTCCCAAGTAACGTCAGCAACCTCCCGATCTGTAAATGTCGTATCCAGAAGTGTCTTCCACCATCTCTTGGCATGAGACTCCAAACAGGAGACCACCAGAGGTACCCTCTCCTCCCACGGGCACCGTATCCCAGTCAACATCTCGAACATGATATCCAACCACTCTTCCGTCTTCACAGCCATCTCCGTCCCAATGTAATATGATGGAGAGAGTCCTCGGAAGATGCTCAACCAATTAGCCCCCGGGTTCGGCTGCGGAGCCAGAGCCTGTTGGGCCCTGAAGGCCTATAGAATGGTCGTCATAGTCTGCCCCATCTCTGACTGCAGGAACAGAGTGGGAGCCGGAGGAGGTGGTGTAACATTCTGAGCTTTTCGAGCTCTGCCCTGCGGCGTAGAATGTGTCAGAGGCTGCATAACAAAGGCCAATTGTAAAAAATTTTACCCAAACCTAGTTAAAAGTGGACATTTACATGTGATCCCCCATATGGGCACACCACAGCTTTCGCCGTTTAGTTTGTCCCCAAACTAAACTCGAGCGGTGGTGACCTAGGGTTAGTGTACTTTTCCTCTTTCGATCGAGGTTTTGCTCTGATGCCAGTTTGTAAGACCTTTTTTACAAAACCAACCGGGTCTTATGCCCAGAACCGCCATTTTGTGGTGACACCAACACGCCTGGGAAGGTCGTCACTACAAACGCCGATCCTGCCAGCCATACTGATCGCAAAAAATAAGAGTAAAAGTATAAATAGTACATGAGTAAAGTGAAACTCAATACTAGTCCACCAGAATCACATGTATATAAATAAATCTCCATGAAGGGAGAGTCCACAAAAATGATAAAAGAAAGTTCTAAAGAGGGCTCCTGCCTGATACATCAAAATCCTCACTACAAATCACTCAATCGCGGAAGCAAATCTATAATATCTACTAATGGTCGGGACTCACTATCCCTGCTGGCTGGACTCCCGTGCTAGACTGCCCCGTCTCCAAGCACACCGACCTATGGGGTTGCATCTCCTGGTGCGGCTCCATGATCCCCTAAAATGATTTGGTCAGCGACCGTTAGTCTAAAAGACTAAGTCCTATCATCCCCCACCCCTCCCCCATGGCTCCTAGGCACCGAGCGGAGAGGAGGAAAGGGAAGGTAATGCAGGTGGAGAGTAACAAAGTAAGCAGGTGACGACGGAACTAGTCTAACATGAGCATATAACCATAACAAGTATAAGTAAGCAGTAGTAGGGAAGCAGTATAAGTATACACGAGAACAAGTGGACAAGTACAGTATGAGAAAGTAAACTAAGAAAGTAACCATGACCTATAGGAATGCCCATACAAACCTATAGACCAAGGGGTCGCTTTGTAAGGCCTATTGTATAAAGCATTTCATACCACTTTATACAATAGGTGCCAGGGGTTATATGCAATGATGATGCTATGACATGCAAGTATGCCATGATATGAATCATGCAAGTGCAACACACACTCGACTCTGTACACACAGACCTTTAGTTCCCCCTTTCTGGAGCCTAACCTCCCAGGATACTTCCATAGTGGCAAACAAGAGCGGTGGGTTGGGCCTCGCCCATCTCTAAAACGGTATCAACACTACCAGTCAGACCTATCGTATGCCTCGACGCTGGTGCACTAAGCGGAGCTCCTGCGTACTCTTGCCGGCTGCGCACCGGACTATATTTGGCCAAGTGCAAAACCACACATGCTGATCCAACGTATTGGGGTCGGTGTGATGACTTTCCAATACCGAAGACCCACCACCTTATATCTTATGCACATGCAACATTAATGTATTTCCGACCGAGCCAAAGCTCCCCGGACTATTTCATCTGTCACAGTTATCTACCGAGCCATCGGGTCACCAGACTAACCCGTCCGTCATAATGATCTACCGAGCCATCGGCTCACCGGGCTAACCTGCCCATCACAATTATCTACCGATCCATCGGCTCGCCGGGCTATCCTGCCCATCACCAAAACCACCGAGCCTACCGCCCGTGTGAGACAACCTAACTCCCACCACCCCGGGGAGTGTGTGTGTAAGTGTAACCCTAGATTATTTCTAATTACTCTTGTAATCCATTTAATCTTACGGTTTACGTTAACCTTGGACTGCCTAGGGCATTCCCTGTGAAGGGCTCTCAGGGGCACTAGGAACTACGATGGGTTGAAGCTCAAAGCTCCCTTTCGCAAGGCACTTACTATTATTGTTTATTACCCAATTCTCGATCCCTTTTAACATTATTATGGATCTAACCCTAGTGTATTTTGACTCTCTCTCTCTCTCTCCACAGGAAAGACGATCTTTCGTCAATCCCGAGCACCTCTTAACACTAGTTAACCGAACACTCTCCTCATCATGACTCCTAATGAAGCTCTTTTTTCTTTTTCACTTTACCAAGATCAATAAACCAATAACCCATCTCCTTATGTCCATTCCACATATTATCACAAATTCCGCAGTTTTACTAAATGCAGACCAACCTAAGCTATATGATGTACATGATAGGAGGTACTCCAAATTTTCATCTAAATACCCTAAGATAATTATTGTGTGTCTATCATGACACATTTAGCCTAAATCCAGATACATGTAATTTTCCTAATTAATTTAACATTTATTAGATTTTCCTAAATATTAGGCCATGGGTAATTTTGGATATGAAGTACTAGATTTCCTAAAGTTATGGCCACTAAAAAATTATGAACACTATATGACAGCAATATATATGTATATACCAAATTTAACGGATTTATATACATGTAATGACATCTAAATAATTAATTCAAAGTAATTCAAATAATTAGAGTTAATGAAGGGAGTGCCATAAATCAGAGTTCAAAAATTATATAAAAATTACCAGATACTTATAATGATCATAAAACACTACTGACTAAGTTTGATGCAATTTCAATGTAGTAAACCATGTATGAAAATACTTCAAATAATTTCATTAAAGTGCACTTTGTCAAGCAACATTCTTATAAACTCATCAAAATAACATGTAATAATTTTCTAGACTTTATTATGCCATAAATGATTCTCTAACCAAGTAACACAATTTTTCAATAAGATATTGTATTTATTATCTATTTTCCAATATAAGGTGCACTAGTTCACTTTACACATGAAGTACTAAAAGGGAATGCCCAAATAATCCAAATAATTTACTAGTGCCTCTAAATGATATTTAATTAACCTTGCCAGAGTTTAATATCATTCTAGGTTAATCTAACCATGGTTACTTCAAAATCATCAAAAGGGAAAGGTGGAGATTATACCTACAAGTATGATCTACTGTTTTCTAATCATCCTATAATAATTTCCAGAGACTTATATTGTTATAAAAACTCTTATACCAAAATTTCATAAGGATCCAAGGTCATATGACCCTTCAATATTTTCATAAAAGGTATAAGCCTAAACTATCCATAGTTGGTTTAAGTTGTATGTCTAAGTCTAAATGTCCCCAAATTCCTTCATATGACATTTCACCACCCTAAGATCACATGAACTAAACACCAAATCCATATAAGGACATATCACTCCATGTCCTTCACAAACCCCCAAAGTTCAACCTTATGGTTTGAACTAGGGCCCTAGGGCAAATCTATCCTAATCCATCCCAAACTCCATGTGAGGGTGTAACACCCCCTTTCCGTCGCATAGCATATAGCAGTAGGTCGGGCCGGGGCCCGACGCCATATATCATAGACAGACCGGGTGGTTACTCATGGAAACCATCCAACCAATCATAACGTCCTACACAGAGCATTCTAGCGGAAGCAGTTTAGAAGTTGCAATTAAGAACCCAGCACAAAGAGCACGAATGTCCACTAATACACCAAATAGGAATGTCGTACATACACGAGTACAAGCCTTAAGGCCTTACAAAATGGTTTACTACAATATTACATGTTTTACAAACCATGGCACGCAGGCCGGTTATACATGAGCAAAAGCAGTAAACACTCCAATTAGGCCTTCGAGGGCCGGCTTCGCAATTTGGGCTTTAGCCCGCTATTGACCGCTTGGTCCAGCAGCACCTGCAAGCAACAAAACCACCGCACGGTGGCAAACAAAAGAAACGGTCAGCAATGCTGACCAAATTATAACGATCCCGCCCCCAACTTGGGGCGGCGATGCTCCTTCCCTACATTTCATTAGCATAAGCGAGCAATATAGTATTGTCACAACATCACAGGCGTAGGCTCGCACGGCCACACATCCCGTGCACTCAGGGCACATTCTCAGTGAACCGGCCAATGTCACGTCAATTTAAGCCATAGACATTCCGGACTCACCACCGCCACTTTGAAGACCAAACATATGAGCTATTTGTCTTCCCAGCATGGGTCACGACAATTTAAGTCATAGACCGCCGAAGACCCTCATCTATGCCAACGACTCTAACCGAATGACATATAAATAGGTACGGTTCCATCTAACCCGTGCTCACATCGCAACGATATTTTAAGCTATATGCGCGGGTCAAACTTCTCCCGAGTCCCGTTTCCGTCACACAATTCACATAACTCGGTTATATTCAAGTTGGCTCTTAGGCCTTCAAGTTGGCATGATCACGCATCCGCCCAGTTTTCCGGGTGCACCTTAGGGTTAATCCCCAAGGCTCCCCGTTGCAATCTACCATGTAGAAATCCCGAAAAACAACCAATCGCACGGAGTCTTCTCCATCATTTATGCAATGCAACATCACCGATCCAGACCAACATGTCCGGGTAGGCTTCACACATCATGCCTATGTCCGTTCTCGCTTACGGACTCTAAACAACAGGGACTTTACATATCTACCCGAAGGAACGCCTCCAACTCACCGCAAACTCGCGAGAGCGGGCTTCCTATGCAAAGAAGGAGAGCTTCACATGCTCAAGAAGAGAATCGTTACCCTAGCGTTCCTCTTTGGCGCCATGGAAAAGTAAGCGGATGAAATTCACCGCACTCTCTTTACCTCCGTAGATCCGAAGTCGGCTCGCGATTTGGAGCTTCGAAGCTCCTCCAATGGCCGGATCTAGCTTCTTCTTCCTCCTCTGCTCTCACCTCTCTCTTGACTTAGAAAGAGAACCACTCAAGTAAAAGTGAGGGTTTCAAAGGCTCAATCCCGGGTATATCCCAGTAGGAACAACCCCCAACCGTGGGATCCCAAATTAAAGAAACGATCGGCCTTGATCCGAGCCTGAAATGTACAATCTGGACCGAATACGGCCTGGCACACGCCCGTGTCCAGGGCTGTGTCCCTCATTCACCGTCAAAATCGACGCGCCTGGAACAACACACGGTCACCTGACACGCCCGTGTTCGACCTGACACGCCCGTGTTCCAACTGACACGGCCGTGTGGTCGGCCGTGTGCCCCCATCGATACAGCCTGAAAATAACCCGAGACTCACACGGGTTCTTGGACACGCCCATGTCCTAACCCGTGTCCACTCGAACACACCTGGGCTCCAGGCCGTGTTCACGGTCTCGACACTTCGTCGAGCGAAGTTCATCGACTTGCTGACACGGCCTTGGACACGCCCGTGTCCTAGGCCGTGTGTCTTGTCTCGACACTTTGTCGAGCGAAATTCGTCGACTACCTGACACGGCTTTGGATATGCCCGTGTCCTAGGTCGTGTGTCTTGTCTCGACACTTCATCGGGCAAACTTCGTCGACTCTCCGGGCCGATCGTTGACACGGGTTCGACACGCCCTGAGACATGCCTGTGTCGCAGGCCGTGTTCTCTGCTCGACGATCATCGACTCCAAAATCGTCGACCTCTCGACCAAATCATCGACTCCAGCTTGACACGCCCTGGGACACGCCCATGTCCCAGGCCGTGTGCCTCCTGCCAGATTCCAAATCTGGACCAAAACATCCCTCGTCGCTCTGTTGAGTTTCGGGGCGTTACAGAGGGAGTTATGGTCATAACAAATCAGTGGCCTAAGTTTCAACCTCCGTTGAGGTGATTTGGTCACTTAATACCCACAAGGGACACTTTAACCTAATTAACCCTTTTAGGTCAAGGCTAGGGTCTACTAAATTTCAAACCAAATCATCTCCAAATAGAATGAAATATTATATAGAGTCCTATATTGACCCAAGGAACCACTCACCAAAATTTGGAAGGGTTTGGAGGTCATTAGACCCCTTAAAATAATCCATACATGAATTATTAAATTTCTACAAAAAATTAGGAAAATGCTTTCCAAAAATTCCCATTTTTGGATATGTTCTAGGAATAGGTAAGTGTGACCCCATCCAAAATTTCAAGTCATTTGGATGGCTGGATTGATGGGGGCACTCAAAACAATCTCTGATCTAGCCTAGGTATAGACCTCACCAAAATGAGTGCTGAGGTCTGACTTGAACTCCAAATTAGTTCAAGTTAGTTTTAAAATAAACTAAACTCCTAGAGCTACAAGTTTCATGTTGACCACTTCTTCTAAAATGTCTTATATCTATTTTTAATTTAAATCCTAATGTAACTGATATTATGTGACATAATATTCATATAATACAATTAATAAAATTGGATCTGCATAGATCTTGAAGCAGATCGGGCGGCTGCTGGCCCTCATCCTCCTCCAGCCAACGGCCTGGATCTACCCGACCTGGAGCCACTTCTAACAGATACCGCCGGCCACCCGGCCACCTCCCTGGGTGGTCACCGCCACCACCACCTCTGTTGAGGTGGTGGCTATCGCTGGGCGGCGGCACGACCGCCGGAGGGGCCGTTTCCGACGAACCCGACACTTTGTTTTTCTCGAAAAAACCAGGGGAAATCTCCACCCGATCCGGCTCAATTCATTATGATTCTTATCCCTAAATATTCCTAAGATCAATCCATAAAAGGAGTAGAGGAGGACCTGAGTTGCGGCCTGAGAGCGGGTGGTTTGCCTCCTTGCCATTTTCGGCCTCCGGCTTGAGCTCCTCTGCAACCTCCACATCAACCTTCACGAAATCAAGATTGGAACGGGGGAAATGTCTGCTCTTGTCCTGGTGAAGGTTCTTAAAGGAGGAATTGGGGAGAGGGAGGGGACTTGTCACTCTCAAATGTCATTAAACTCCATTAATGGTCATTACTCCACCCCTTCGTTTTCAACCAAATTAAGGGGCTGAACCAAATTAATGGTCGGCCAACTCCAAAAACTGCACCTCTCCATCAGAGGAATAAAAGCCCAATAAAAGTGGTAGTTATGGAGCCTCCATGGCCATGATGTCCATTAACCTCAAGCTTTTCTCTCTCCTCCAATTCACCAATTCCAGAGCTCAGTCCGACGAATTTTATCCCTTTCGTTGAACTTCGCTCAACGAATCTGCTCTATGGGTCGATCTCTGTTCGACGAATCTGCTCTAACCGTCGATCTCCATTCGATGAATCTGCTCTATTCGTCGATCTCCGTTCGACGAATATGCCCTGCTTGACGAAGGCTGCACCTTGTTCAGCAACTTGCTTTGTTCGTCAAACTCCATTCGACGAACTCTGAACCCAGTTCAACAACTTGTTCTATTCGTCGAACTCCATTCGATGAACTCTGAACCCAGTTCAACAACTTGTTCTGTTCGTCGAACTCCGTTCGACGAACTCTGAACCCAGTTTAGAAAACTTTCTCCATTCGTCGAAATTCGTTCGACGAATATGCTCCTAATTCCAAAGTGGCTCAATTCGTCGAACTCAGTTCGACGAATATGCTCCGTTCGACAAATTATTTGCTGAGTTCGACAAACCCGATTGGTTCTATAATGACATTGAGTGCACTCGACGCACTCGACGCCAATCAGTTAATGACGTTGAGTGAACTCAACGCACTCAATGCCTTGAGCCAGATATTTCTCTATTTAAAATGGTGTTGAGTGCACTCAATTCACTCAATGCCATTCAGTCCATGGCGTTGAGTGAACTCAATACACTCAACGCCTCAAGCTAGGACATTCTTCTAAGTAAAGTGGTGTTGAGTGCACTCAACGCACTCAACGCCAATCAGTCCAAGGTGTTGAGTGCACTCAACACACTCAACGCCAATCAGTCCATGGCGTTGAGTGCACTCAACATACTCAACGCCAATTAGTCCATGGCGTTGAGTGCACTCAACGCCCCGTTCCCAAATATTTTCTAAGTAACTTCCTGACCTAAATCGACGTTTTCTAGGGTTTTGTCATGACCTAGTCATGACAAAACCACTCCTAGGGATCTATTAGTCCCATGGATGTTACACCATCACCACTAATCACATGGCCTAGAAATACCACCTTCTCCAACCAGTACTCGCACTTTGAGAACTTTGCATAAAGCTGGTTCTCTCTCAACACTTGCAACACTATTCTCAAATGATTCTCATACTCCACCTCCGATTTGCAGTATACCAAAATATCAGCAATAAATATGACAACAAAAGAGTCCAAGTATTAACGAAATACTCGATTCATCAGATCCATGAATACTGATGGTGCGTTCGTCAACCCGAACGGCATCACCAAGAACTCGAAATGACCATACCTCGTTCCAAAAGCTGCTTTGGGTATGTCCTCATCTCGAATCTGCAATTGATAGTATCCTGACTTCAAGTCCAACTTAGAATGCACCACTGACCCCACCAACTGGTTGAACATGTCATCTATCTGAGAAATCAGATACTTATTCTTGATAGTCAGTTTATTTAACTCTCGGTAGTCTATGCACAACCGCATACTACCGTCTTTCTTCTTCACAAGCAACATTGTCACGCTCCATAGTGAAGAACTGGGTCTAATATACCCCTGCTACAAAAGTTCCTGCAACTGTACTTTGAGTTCGGCCAAGTAGCTGAGTCTAGTGCGTGGCTAGATCGGTGATGTGGAAAGTGGATATACCCAAGGTTGGGAAACCACTATAACTTTTGGTGTTGTCTGGTAATGCTTAGTTATTTTTCTGTGCATCGCTCGCTAAATTTTTATTCCGTAAAAAGACGCACAACTCACCTATTCACCCCCCTTTAGGTGATTTAGGTAGACAACTTAAACATTTTCACCGGTGTAAGACCCCATTTTTATCTTTTAAACCAACGGGGTCTTATGACCAAAATCGCCATTTTGCGGTGACGTACACCGGCACTCAGGAAGGTCGCCACCATAAAATGTCGATCTTGCCGACCTTTACGATCACCAAAGAGATAGAAGCTTATGCACAATACAGATAAAACTAAGTCCACAATCACATATAATATGAAATATAATAAATCACATCAAGTCCACAAAGTGATAAAAGTACTAAAATAGAATAGTATAAAGAAATATAAACGGGCTCAAGCCCGGTATAGCAAATGCTCACTACAAACTCCCGTGAAAGCTAAGTAAACTAATCACTCACGGATCTGAAGCTCATGTGCTAGACTGACCCACCTCCATCAGCATCACGCTCCGCTAGTGTTGTATCCCATGCTGCTGCTCCATGTCTCTCATCCAGAGCCACTGAAATGTTGTGGTTGTCGACCATTAGTCAAAAATACTAAGCTCTATCATCCCCTACCCCTCCCCCATGGCTCCTAGGCACCGAGCGGGGAGGAGGAAAGGGAATGTAATGAAGGTGGGGAGTACAAAGAAAGCAGGTGGAAGTGGAGATACTTTAGTAGTGGTTTATAGTGGTTATAGAATTAATGAAGAGAAATACAAGCTAGCAGTTCTATAATAGCAAGCAATAAGTATAAAAGAAAAAGTACATCGCAAGGTAGGTAAATAAATATCCATAAGAATATAACCATAACTTATAAGCATGCCCACACAAGCTTATAAACAATGGGGTCATTTTTCCAGGCCTAACATATTAAAAACCTCATACCGATTTATACGTTAGGGGTAGGGGTTGAATGATGATGCCATGGTATGTTATGTTATGTGGGTTTAATGATATGTTCATGTAGTGCAACTCAAGCACATGTCTCTATGCGCACAGACCTTTAGTTCCCCCATTTGGGCAGCTAGCTTCACTCCCAGGAACCTCCATAGTGGCAAACAGAGACAGTGGGTCAGACCCCCCACTCTTAGGCGGGTATCCACACTACAAGGCCTAGCCTTTGTGTATGCCTCTGGAAGGACACAACCTAGAGTCACCACATACTAATGCTGGCCATATCCACCAGACTTCCTTTGGCTAAGTGTCAACCACACCCGCCGAGTCAGCGTATCGACATCAGTGTGAACGACCATCCAATACCGAAGAACCAACACCTTTTGTTCATGTATCTAAGCAATTAGGGGTGTTGTGGTGCAGTCATGGAGTCAAGTTGAAGCCCTAAGTTCAAATCCTAAGTTTGGTAGTGAGGCCGTATTATAGGCATACCAAGGTGATCTTCACATTGGCCTTTGTTCACTTGGTCCTTTGAGCTTCTTATGGTTTTGTCATGACCTAGTCATGACAAAACCACTTCTAGGGGTATAATTGTTTGAGGGATATTACAAATCCCAATATATAACAATCAAAATTTCATCCCCAAAATCAAGGTTAATCCTACGGGGTTTCTACTAAAGTAAAAATTATGTAACATCCCTAGGAGTTGAAGGTATACCTGACTCGAAGAGATCCGGGTACTTTTGCTACATCAAGTCCCGTGGCTCCCAAGTGTGCTCCTCCTGCCCATGGTTTCTCCATAGGACCTTGACTAGCGGAACCTTCTTGCGTCGCAAGACCCGCATTGTTGTATCATCGATCCTGATCGAATCCATGCTGACTGATCGATCTGAGGCCATCGGGTCATCCATAGTGGAAATCAGCTGCTCAGGGCATAGTAGACCCCTCCGAAGTGAAGAGACGTGAAAGACGTCGTGCAATCCCGCCAACTCCGGCTGTAGATCCAGTTTGTAATCCAAGGGGCCGATCCGCTCCAGGATCCTGTAAGGCCTCATATATCTCGGACTGAGCTTCTTCCACCCGCGAACCCGCGAGACTCCATGCATCGGCCGTATCTTTAAGAAAACTCGGTCTCCTACCTGGAACTCTACCTGACAATGTTGCGCATCATAGTATTTGGCATGTCTGCTCTGGGCTTCCAACATCCTATCCCGGATCAATCTCACCTGGGCATCTGTGTCTTCCATGAACTCCGAGCCGAGTATCTTTGGATCCTCATCCTGGATCCAAGATAGTTGATGGAGATGATGCTGATGCGGGCATGGATCCACGACATCGAGAGTTTGTGGATTGGGACGGTCGTTGCCACAAGCTCGAAGATGGGAGTCTACCACGATGTTTCTTCGTCAACGCCGTCACCACTACATGTTTTGCTCGACGTCCGCCGCTGCCAATAAATAAAATATATAATTATAAATTACATAATTATAATTATATATTTTATCATTTTTATTTTAAGCAATTTTATTTTAGTATTTCATTTCACGTATGATGGGTGGTTATAAACATCAATTGTTATTTCTTTATTTCATGTTTTTAATTATTGTATTTGTTATGTCATGATGGGCATATAACCATCATGAGTGGTTTATTTTTCTAGGGTGGAGATTGAGTGGTGTAGGATATATATAGCTTTGTTATGAAGGATTTTAGTAGAGATGTAGAAGAAAAATTGAAACCCTAAAATTTGGTCTCCCTCCTCCTCCTCTAAGGCAACTTCGGCCTCCTCTCTCCCCCTCTCTCTTTGGCCACCCGCCACCCCTCCTCCTCCCTCTCTCTCCCTCTCTATACCTGGCCTCCCTTCCTCTCCTCCTCCTCTAATTCTCCCTCCAAGCCGAGCCCTCTTTTACTTACCAAAATAAAACCCTAGTCGGCCTCCCTCCCTAGCCGCCACCCTCTTCCTTTCTCCAACCTCCACCAACCTAAAATCCATCCACCACCAAACCTCCCTCTGATACCAAATTAATGTAGGCCCAATGCTTCTAGGGGATTAAACTACATGTTCTTAGGTTGAACAATTCCACAACAATCAATGCAAAGGGACGCTGCCCCTTTTATAGATTGAACAATGGCTATAGGCCAATGTTTGGTCAAGCGAATAGGACCCACACAATCTGGACAATTAGCTATTCAAATTAAATTTATCCGCTAACAAATCACAAACCAATAAAAGAGGATCCGAACTAAAAATGTGATTTAAAATGAAGTCAAAATCAATTCCCAAAAATTAATTAATATGGAAGTTTGCCAAAATCACTTGAATTCAAGGGGAATCAAGGGTAGTGAACCTGATTCCTTCAAGTGTTCACGAGATCTACCCGCTCCAAATTTTACGAAAAATATTCGGATAAACAATACTTAAAAATCAGATTTAATTACGAACAACATTCAATATAAATCATGACTAATTACTAGCTTCTAATTCCACCAAAACTCACAAATAATATAGAAGAAAACACACAAAAGAGGTGAAAGATTCGTTACCCACACCCAAGAAATTTGTCCACGATATTGAGTGCAGGAAAGCAATCACGATGGTGGTTGATTTTCTATTTCCACGCAAACTCCACGGATCCGCACCGAACGATGAAAGATGCGAGCCATTCTTCCTTTGCAATACCCTTGAAGAGGGAGACTATTGACACCCTAGATATATAAGGAAAGAGTTGAGAGAAAATGTGGTGTAATATTTTAACCAAGAGGATGTGGGGTTGGCGGCTAGGGAAGATGTGGGTGGCCGGATTTTATGTTGGAGGGAAGAGAGGGTGGCGGCTAAGTTTTTTTGCAAAGGTGAGGGTGGTTTGGTGGTGGACGGATTTTAGGATGGTGGAGGTTGGAGAAAGGAAGATGGTGGCGGCTAGGGAGGGAGGCCGGCTAGGGTTTTATTTTGGTAAGTAAAAGAGGGCTCGGCTTGGAGGGAGAATTAGATGAGGAGGAGGAGGAGAGGAAGGGAGGCCGGATATAGAGAGGGAGAGAGAGGGAGGAGGAGGGGTGGCCGGCGGCCAAAGAGAGAGGGGGGGAGAGGAGGCCGAAGTTGCCTTGGAGGAGGAGGAGGGAGACCAAATTTTAGGGTTTCAATTTTTCTTCTTCACCTCTACTAAAATCCTTCATAACATGGCTATATATAGCCTACATCACTCAATATCCATCCTAGAAAAATAAACCACTCATGATGGTTATATGCACCCATCATGACATAACAAATACAATAATTAAAAACATGAAATAAAGAAATAACAATTGATGGTTATAAGCACTCATCATACGTGAAATGAAATACTAAAATAGAATTGCTTAAAATAAAAATGATAAAAATATATAATTATAATTATGTAAGTTATAATTATATATTTTATTTTTTGGCGGCGGCGGACATCGAGCAAATCATGTAGCGGTGACGGCGTTGGCGAAGAAACGTCGTGGTAAACTCCCAACTTCGAGCTTGCGGCAACGACTGTACCAATCCACGAAATCTTGATATTGTGGATCCACGAGCGCATCAGCATCGTCTCCATCAATAGTGGGGTCATGCACCTCCGTCCGTATAATGCCTCGTAAGGGGCCATGCCTATGCTGGACTGATGGTTGTGTTTTACGAGAATTCAATTAGCGGCAACAGGCTCTCCCAGGGCTCATCGCGATCCAAAATGCATAGGCACAGAAGATCCTCCAGTGTCCGATTGTTGCGCTCCGTCTACCAATCTGTCTAAGGGTGGAAAGCCATGTTGAACGTCAATCGAGAACCCAGATAAGCCTGAACCGACCTCCACTCCTTGGATGTAAACCGTCCATCCTGATCTGACACGATCGTCCTAGGCACTCCATGATAACGAACAAACTGTTCGACGAACCTCCGCACTAGGACTCTGACCAGAGCATCATTCGCAACGGGAATAAATCTGGCCACTTTCGTCAATCTATCGATGATCACCCAAATCGAATCATTCCCCGCATGAGACCGCAGCAGCCCATGTATAAAATCCATGGTTATGTCCTCGAACTTCCATTTTGGCATTGGAAGTGGCTGTAATAATCCGGCCGGGCTCTTGCACTCTGCCTTTACGAGCTGGCAAGTCTCGCAATGCGTCACAAAGTATATAATATCCTTCTTCATGCATGTCCAATACATCATCCTCTTCAGGTCTGCAGTCATCTTCGTGATCCCCAGATGCACGGAATATCCGCTACCGTGTATCTCTGTCATGATGTCCTCCCGAATTTGTCCTCCTGCTAGCATATAAACCCTACCTCTAAAGCATAGTAGTCCATCTCTCAGAGAGTAATCCTCTACCGTGCCTTCCACCAAATCCCTAAATATCGACTCTGTCCTCGCATCAAGCCTCTGACTGTCCCTGATGCGATCCCGAATGTCATCGGTGGCAATCATCGACGATAGGTACTCTGCATATAACTCTGGATCATCCTCGGAAACCAGAGATATCTGTATCTCCTCCAAAATCTGCACCAACTCCATAGCCATCAGCTGAGGCCCTGCTCCACATATAGTTGCTCTCCGACTCAGAGCGTTTGCAACCACGTTTGCCTTCCCGGGATGATAGTGTATGACATACTGACAGTCTGACAAAAACTCTACCCAGCGTCTCTGTCCGATGTTTATCTCCTTTTGCGTGTCCACGTACTTCAGGATCTTGTGGTCAGAGAATATATCGCAGTGGACCCCGTAGAGGCAGTGTCGTCAGATCTTCAGGGAAAAGATAACCTCTCCCATCTCCAAGTCATGCACCGGGTAATTTTGTTCGTGTTTATTCAATTGACGGGAGGTGTAAGCTATCACGTGTCTTTTCTACATCAGAACGACACCCATCCCCTGATATGATGCGTCCGTATAAACCTGAAATCCTTCCTTCCCAAATGGAAGAGCAAGGATAAGGGCCGAGGTAAGCCGACCCTTCAGCTCAAGAAAGGCAGCCTCGCACCGTGGTGTCCAAACAAATGGAGTCTCCTTCTTCGTCAGAGACATGAGAAGGAGAGATATCTGAGAGAATACCTCCACGAACTTCTGGTAGTATCCGGTAAGCCCTAAGAAACTCCTCACCTCAGTGGACGTCTTCAGTGGTGGCCAATCTCGTACTGCCTGAACCTTCGCCGGATCTACTATCAATCCTGCCTCAATGATAAGATGGCCCAAAAAGGCCACCTCCATCAGCCAAAACTGGCACTTAATGAACTTAACATATAACTGGTGCTCTCGGAGCTTCTCCAGAGTCAGATCCAAATGACGTGCATGCTCCTCCTCATTCCTCGAATAAATGAGGATGTCGTCAATAAACATAATGACGAATACATCTAGATATGGCTTGAATACCCGGTTCATCAAACTCATGAACGCGAATGGTGCATTCGTGAGCCCGATGGGCATTACGGTAAACTCATACAACCCGTATCAACTGTTGAAAGCTATCTTAGGGATATCCTCCTCCTGAATGCATAGTTGGTAGTAACCTGACCTCAGATCCAGCTTTGAGAACCAATGAGCTCCCTCCAACTGGACAAATAGCTCGTCAATACTCGGTAGAGGATACATGTTCCGGACCGTCAGCCTGTTTAGAGCCCTGTAGTCAATGCATAATCAGAGTGTCCCATCTTTCTTCTTGACGAACAACATCGGAGCTGCCCATGGTGAAGAACTTGGTCGGACAAATCCGGCTTCCACTAGCTCCAGCAGCTGGCTTCGAAACTCCACCAACTCCTTCAGGGCCATCCGATAAGGAGCTCTTGATGTCGGCTTAGCCCATGACACGAGCTATATCTGGAAATCCTTCTCCCGATACAGCGGTAGCCCTGGAAACTTCTCCGGGAATACTTCAGCAAAATCTCGTACCACCGGGATACTAGGAATGGAATCCTTGGCCTCGACCATCTCGAACAACACTTGATAGACCTCGTCTCCCTGCAGATGGGCCTTGACGGCCTGTACGGACGATAGTAAGCGGTGAGAGGTAGATCTAATACGTTCGATGACGACGTAGGACTCCCCGTGCCTCAAGGTGAACCTCTTCGGCAGGCAAACGATCTGGGCATGGTTCCAATACAACCATGCCATGCCCAGGATCAGGTCGAAGCCTGGCATCCTTAGGATCGTCGTTGGTGCTTCAAATGCCCTTCTTCCGACTTATGCCTCCATGTTGCAATGGGCAGAGGCTAATAACTTTGATCAGTAAGGTAGACTCACCCTCATTGTCAAGCCTGTGAATCATTCCACGCCTTCTAATCCTTCCACGAAGCTTCTGACACAAACGAGTGTGAATCACCCGTATCAAGCAGTGTATGAGAGGGCTTGTCGCTGACGAAGACTATGCCTGAGGTGGTTAAATGTCTTAGAAATCTAGTTATGGTTTTCTTTCATATTTCTAACGATTCTATATACATGATTCTAGCTTTTAGGAAAGAAAAGAACTTAAAATCACTGGCATACCTGCTATCACCTGCTCCGGGTTCCGGTGCTGAGCCAGTCCAAGGCATACACTTGCCCTCTATCTTGCATGCGGTCTCTGCCCTGAAATCCACATCCTCGGTCGCATCCTCGACCACCAAACTGCCGAGCGGGTGGGGCATCCTGAATGCTGGTAGGGGTGCTGCCCTCATGGGGCAGTTTCTCTTGAAGTGCCCCGGCTGGTTGTACCGGAAACATACATATGCCCTTTCCCTTGTCCTTAGCATCTCCCATATTTGTAAAGGCTGAGGAGCCAATACCACCGGGTTCCTTTATTCTTGTCTGTCCTCCCGGCAGGGTTGATCCATGTTCCTCCTTTCGCCGATAACATGACCTATGGGCTGGTCTCTCCTGCCACCAATCACTGTATCGTTAGCAGCTATCTTCCAGCCCCGGACTGTAAGAAATCCACCTCTCGCTTCTTGGCCATCTCTAAGATTCTGGTCAGGCTCCCATCAAAGATGAAGAGGAGGGTCTGTCTCATGTCATCATGTAGGCCTTTAAAGAACCTCTTAGTGTAACCCGCATCATCCAATTGATATGAGTTCGCATAGTGGGCTAGATGTGTGAACTCCCAGTAGTACTCTAACACTGTCTTGTTGCCCTGCCTCAACTGCAGGAACCTGTCTTTCAATTAATCCCTCATTGACTGAGGTACAAAATGCTCCAATAGATCTGCTCTGAACTCCTCCCAGGAGATGTCTCTGCGCAATCCACTACAGCAATGGTGGTGTCCAGTTGTGACTTCCACCATCTCTTCCAATGTGACTCTAAGCAGGAAACTGCCATAGCAACCGCCTCCTCTGTCGGACATCGAATTCTAGCCAGCATCTCGTAGATGATGTCCGACCACTCCTCGTACAGACTGCTGACTCCGACCCGAGGTAGGATGGAGGAGAAAGCCCCCGAAAGGCAGTCATCCAATTGGCCTCGGGATTTGGCTGTGGAGTTGGGGCCTGCTGAGTCCTGAAGGCCTCCATAATGGTCATTAGTGTCTGCCCCATCTCTGTCTACTGGAACGGAGTCGGAGCTGGCGGGGGTGGAACCACATTCTATGCCTGAGGTGTACCTTACTGTGGAGTAGGGTTCGTCGCAGGCTACAAAGGAAAACTTTCAAATGTTTGATAATTTACAAGTGAACCTATCAACAAAGTGGACTTTTACATATAATTCCCCCTTATGGGCACACCATTGCTTTTGCTGCTAGTTTATCCGCAAACTAAGCTCGTGCGGGGTGGCCTAGGGTTTTTGTGGACTTCTTCTCTTTTGATCGATGTTTCGCTATGATACCACTTGTAAGACCCATTTTTTCTTTTAAACCACCTGGGTCTTATGCCCAGAATCGCCGTTTTGCGGTGACACCGACTCTCGGGAAGGTCGCCACCACAAAATGCTGATCTTGTCAGCCTTTACGATCACCAAAGAGAAAGAAGCTTATATACAGTTCAGATAAAACTAAGTACACACTCACATATAATATGAAATACAATAAATCACATCAAGGCCACAAGGTAATAAAAGTACTGAAATAGAACAGTATAAAGAAATATAACTCTCACATAAGCTAAGTAAACTAATCCCTCATAGAGCTAGTAGCTGGAGCTCCGGTGCTAGACTGGCCAACCTCTATTAGCATCGTGCTCCGCTAGTGTTGTATCCCCTGCTGTTGCTCCCTGTCTCTTATCCGAAGCCCCTAAAATGTTGTCATCGACCATTAGTCAAAAAGGCTAAGTCTTATCATCCCCTACCCCTCCCCCATGGCTCCTAGACACTGAGAGGGGAGGAGGAAAGGGAAGGTAATGAATGTGGGGAGTACAAAGAAAGCAGGTGGCGGTGGAGCTACTTTAGCAGTGGTTTATAATGGTTATAGAATTAATGAAGAGAAGTACAAGCTAGCAGTTCTATAATAGCAAGCAATAAGTATAAAAGAAAAAGTGCATCGCAAGGCAGGTAAATAAATATCCATAAGAATATAACCATAACTTATAAGCATGCCCACACAAGATTATAAACTACGAGGTCATTTTGCAAGGCCTAACGTATAAAAAGTCTCATACCGATTTATACGTTAGGGGTAGGGGTTGAATGATGATGTCATGGTATGTTATGTTATGTGGGTTTAATGATATGTTCATGCAGTGCAACACACGCACACGACTCTATTCGTATAGACATTTAGTTCTCCCATTTGGGCAACTAGCTTCACTCCCAGGAACCTCCATAGTGGCAAACAGAGACAGTGGGTCGGGCCCCCACTCCTAGGCGGGTATCCACACTACCAGGCCTAGTCTTTACGTACACCTCTGGAAAGACACAACCCAGAGTCACCACGTACTAATGTTGTTCATATCCACCAGACTTCCTTTTGCTAAGTGTCAACCACACCCGTCGAGTCAGTGTATCGACGTCAGTGTGAACGGTCGTCCAATACCGAAGACCCACCACCTTTTGTTCATGTATCCAAGAACTCCCAAGCCATCGGCTCCTCGGACTAACCCGTCTGTTATAACTACCACCGAGCCTACCACTCGGATGACCGTACAAACTAACCTCTCGAGTCAACAGGGTGTGTGAAAGTGAATCACCATTTATACTATTTTCTCTTTAACATTGATTATTCTTACAGTTTAGGTTAGCCCAGGACAGCCCCCGACATACCTGGTGAAGGGTTCTCAAAGGGCACTAGGAACTATGATAGTAGCTGAAGCCCACCATTCCCTTTCGCAAAACACTTACTATTATTGGTTAATATTCAATCCCCGGTCCACTTATTATTATACTGGATCTAACCCTAGTGTATTTTGACTCTCTCTCCACAGGAAAGACGATCTTTCGTCGATCCCGAGCACCATGTACTCTACTCACCCCAACACATTCCACATCATGACTCCTAATGATGAACTCATTTCTACTTCACAATAACTAGTGAACTGTTAACCCCAACTCCCTATGTCCATTTCACATCCTATCACTATTTCTGCAGTTTTATTATATGTAGACCAATATAAGCTATATCATGTATACGATAGGAGGTACTCCAAATTTTCATCCAAAAGACCTAATACATTTATTAGTGGTCTATCATGATATTTTCAGCCTAAATCCAGAAACTTGTAATTTTCCTAAATAATTTGACATTTATTTAATTTTTCCAAAAATTAGTCCATGGGTGATTTGAACATAAAGTACTAGATTTTCTTTAAGTTATGACCATAAAAAAATTATGAACACTAAATGATAGATAAATATCGGTGAATACCAAATTTCATAGATTTTCATAAATGTATTATCCTCTAAATAATTAATCCATAATAAATCTTATAATTACGGGTAAAGAAGGAAGTACTAAAATTTTTCATCAGAAAATTATGAAAAAATTACTGAATCTTACAAGTGACCAAAAAGGACCTCTGACCAAAGATCATAATTTATCAAGCTCATTAGGTACCAAAATAAAATCAATTAAGTTTACTTACAAACAAGCACCTTGTGAAGCAACCCCTGTAAACAGACTTCCAAAAATTCCACAAAAATTTACAGAGCTTTACAATATCATAAAAGGTCCTCTGACTAAATTTCATGAGTTTACAGTAAGAGGTTAAATCATAAGAAATTCTCAAATAGATAGAGCAACTAGATGGGTTGTGAATGAAGTACTCCAATTATTGATCTAAAATTCATACTAAAATTTCTAGAGTTTTGTTATAGTCTTAAAACATAACTGAATAATCTCATGAAAATTCAAGGTTAGAAAGTCATATATAAAAATTCTTCAAGAAAACTCATGATAGTGCACTTTACAAAGGAACCTACTTGTAAACTCATTCAACCACATGTACAATATTCTAGAGATTAATATGACTATAAAACTGACTCCTACCATCATCCCATAGAAGTCCAAAGTCCTTGGATCCCTAAATTATTCTTTAAGGTGCAAGGGCCTAATTAGGCATAAAGTTATTTAAGTGGGGTACAAGAGTCTAACTACCACCTACAACATCCCTAGGGCATTATTCCACCGTAGAAACCCATGGGGTAAACCCCAAGTCCAAACAAGGACTAAACACTCCAAGTCCTTCACAAACCCTAAAAAGCTCAATCCAAGGCTTGAACTAGGGCACTAGGGTTCAACCACCCTAACCCACCCCAAACTCTAATAGATGGTGACCCTACTGACCTTGGGACTCTGGCCAGAGCCCTGACCCCTTTGGGTGAGGATTAGCCCCTCCATGCCCCAAGAATCCTAAACCCTAAACTCACCCTTAAGGGCACAAAACTTAGTCACATCAAAATCCAATCAAATCATACTCAAATGGGTTGATATTTTAACTAGTGACTCATGATGACCCCTAAGACCATCCACCAAATTTTTGGGGGTTGGTGAGGTCATTAGACCCATTAATTAATTCATGAAATATGAAATGTTTACCAAACCTTTTGAAAATTCTTATCCAAAAATTCTCATTTTTGGATATATTATAGGTCTAGATATGAATGGCCTATGCTCCAAATTTCAAGTCATTTGGAGGTCAGGATTGATGGGGGCACTCCAATCATTCAATGATCAACCCTATGCATAGACCTCACCAAAATGAGTGTTGAGGTCTGATCTGAACTCCAAATTGGTTCAAATAAATTGTAAAATAAACTAAACTCATAGAACTACAAGTTTCATGTTGACCACTTTTCTGAAATGGCCTTTAAGTACTTTTAATTTAATTCCTAAGGTAAGTGATTTTCTGTGACAGAAATGCACATAAAATACATTTAATATATTAAGATCTGCACAGATCTTAAAGCAGATCGGGCGGCTGCGGGCTTTCTTCTTCCTCCAGCCAACAACCTGGATCTACCTGACCTGGAGCTACTTCCAACAGCCACCGTCGGCCACTAGGCCACCTCCCTGGCCGGCCACCGCCACCACCTCCGTTGAGGTGGTGGTTATCGTTGGGCTGCGACACAGCAGCCGGAGGGGTCGTTTCTCGTGAACCCGGCATTTCGTTTTTCTCAAAAAAAACCAGGGGAAATCTCCACTCGATCGGGCTCAATTGAGCCCGATTCTTATCCCTAAAGATTCCTAAGATCTATCCATAAAAGGAGTAAAGGAGGACCTTAGTGGTGGGCTGGAGTCGGGCCGATCGCCGGGTTGCCATGGCCGGATCTTGAGCTTGCGGATGTTCTGCAACAACATTATTAAAGGCCTTGGCTCCTTCAGGTAAAGTGTGGAAACTGCTACTCTTGGCCTATGGAAGCTTTTAAAATCATCAAATGGGGGAGGGGAAGGGTCTAGCATGCAATGGCCATTAATGGCTACTAAAGGCTTGTTTTGGCCATGGCTTGGGTGGGGGGGTGAACATGGGCTCAACCATGCCAGGAAACAGCTAGAAACTCCTCCTCTTCCCCAGGAGAGCTGAATCCAGCAATAAAGGGTGGCCCTTGGCTTCCCTAAGCCATGGATGGCTTTTGCTCTCCATTTTCTCTCTCCTCCATTAAAGAGAAATGAAGCTTTTCTCTCTCCTAATCACCAAGGCTGAATTTGATGATTAATTCAATATAATGTCACCCTCATTAACCCATATTATTAATTAAAATAAGATTCTAGCCCAAGTGGATTGGGCTTGAGCTTGAGTTAGCCCATTTGAGCTAGTTTGACTAAATATTAGGGTGGAGTTGGCCTTGATCAATTTTACCTTTTAGGTGGTCCACAATGGGTCCTTGGTGACCCATTGGCCTCCACTAAGGTTTAGGTAGGGTTTGATAGGGTTGTCTTGGCACCTTGGAGGTCACTTGCCCCTTAGTTAGGGCACTTTGACCACTTTGGGGTTAGGGTTGACTTGGGTCAACTTAGCCTCTTTGGTTGACCCCAATGGGTCCTTTGTGACCCTATGGACCACCCAAGGGATTAAGGGTGTTGTGGTGGGGTCATGGAGTCAAGTTGAAGCCCTAAGGTCAAATCCTAGGTCTAGTGGTGAGGCTGTGTTATAGGCAGACCAAGGTGATCTTCACCTTGGCCTTTGTTCACTTGGTCCTTTGAGCTTCTTATGGTTTTGTCATGACCTAGTCATGACAAAACCACTCCTAGGCGTCTAGTTGTTTGAGGGATGTTACACCTGGGGTCTGCTAGGGACGGCCGGGAGGAGATGTGTTGGTCACACAACTGAGGTCAGCCTTTGCTGACACACGTTACAACAAATTTTTACAGGATAAGGACTGCAAGCAGGAGTAAGCTCACCGGACAAAAAGGCTTAAGCCTCATGAAGTTAACTCTTTATTTGGTAGCTTTGTTTTGTTGAGTGTTATGGTTAGTGCATTATGTTTCCGGCTTGCATGCTGAGGTAACCTAGTAGTGCCAAGGCATGTTGCTCTGTTTGTGGATGCTATTTCAGTTTCTTGACAATTGGATATTATAAGGCCTTAAGGCCTATTCGAACTCCTTTAGTAGTGGATAACTTCTAGTTTGTTGTTTGTTTTCGTTGCTTTATTTCGAAGTTTTGAATTAGGTAGTTTTATATCATCTTATAATGCTTAAACTGTTGAGTCTGTATGTTATGGAGCCCCAACCGGACTCATATTATATGGTCATTACAGGGGAGATGTTACAGTTGACATGTGTGTGTGTGCGGGGGTGGGGGGGTGGGGGGGGGGGGTGGCGCAGGAGTCTGTGTCGCTCCCAAGTTTCTCAAGAGAGTTAGCATCTCAGCCCACCGCTCCTCCATCTGGACAAAGGGCCCTGCCAGTGCATTTATGAGCTTACGAGGCTGCAGTTTTGGCATGTGGATCGCGTAGGGGGATTGTCTGCGCTTTGGTTAGCCTTAGATCGCAGGTGGATCGTTCACGCAGATTGTGCTTGTGGCGGTTTTTCCCATAACTCCCCACTTAATTTGTGGCAGGTATGAGAATTTCGGCTATTTGCATCCCATAATTCCTATAATATGTGGGAGACCCCATCAATAAATAAAGAAGAAAGAAAGATTGAGTGAATTTTAAAAATGCCCAAAAAAACATTTAATTGCAATGAAAATGAAAACGTCAAAAAATAAAAATAATGCTGAAAATAGAGAACCCAGATATAAAAGAAAGCTAGGGAAGTGAATGCTCACAGTGTTATGTTGTAAGAGAAGAAGGTAAAAGCAACAGTACTATGAAAGAGAAAGATCAAACATTGACAGAATCACAAAAGAGATCTCTGTTGGAGAAAACGAAAGCGGCGTCGTCGACCACACAACCAGAGCACCAAAGTGAGAAAATGAGAGTCACCTCTTGTTTGTTAGGGCAGATCGACAAAGAATGTGAATTGATATATGATAAAGGTCAGAGATATCGTCTGATAACGTGATGATTTACAGTGCCGAAGATTCTTTTCAAAATATTGATTTCATTGTGATTTGCCCAAAAAACTTTGTCTGACAACACTGCCCACGAATGGATGAATGAAGCTTGGGGCACAACAAATCAAAACAATTCAAATGATTTGTTTTTTTAATAATAATTACACACCATTTGTTATAGAGCATTGATATCAACACATCTATTATGAGCACATATTTGATATGAGCACATTAAATTAATAAAAATAGGTAGCATGTGTAACACCCCCCATCTGTCACGAATAATATAACAGAAGATCCGGTCGGGGCCACACGTCATATAAAACTGACAGACATAAGAGTTACTAAATGAAACCATAAACTCATAACATTTTGAAAACGAATCCTAACTCAGAGTTGCATTTAGTGGAAGAATAAAAGGAGTTGTACAAAAACCACGTACAAAGGCGAATGTCTACTAACCAAAATAGGAATGAAATACAACGACCACATATTCGGCCTTAAGGCCTTACATCAAGAATGTTTAACCAAATAAAATGGTTTGCATACATCGGCATGCATACCAACAACACATGACAAACAACAAAACAAACAATTAGGCCTTCGAGGGCCAGCTCAGCAAGAAGGGTTTCAACCCACTATTTCCCGCTTGGCACCGCAGCACCTGTAAGCAAACATTCCACCAAGCGGTGGCAAATAAAGCAACTGTCAGCAAGGGCTGACCAAATTATAACGACCACACTCCTTTCTAGGGATGGCAGTGCTTCTTCCCTGTAAGCGGATTAACATAATTACATAAAGCTAGAATGTGTCATTTAAGCACCAATCATCACAAATGTTGGCGCGACCGGCCCAACGTCTCATGCACTCCGGGCACCTTAATGGTGTACCGGACTTCCCCGGGTCCCACCACCATCCTCGGTCCTTGACTGAATGGCAACACATTGAGCATTTGCTTGCCGTGACTCAAGGTCCTCGGCTCTCTCCTATACTTGTAGCAACACACCAATTTCCTTAGGTAGTCGAACTACACCACATGGTGTAGGTACAGTTCAGTCAAGCCCATTGCTCAAATCGTCGTACCCAATACGCACGATGCGGGTCAACCTCCCCTTGCTTGTTGTCGCCTACATAACTGATTGTCATGTAACAAGGGTGGCACTCGCGGCCACCTGCATTGTGTACTCAAGGCACACAACTCCACACACTAGTCCTACGGTTTCTGAGAGACGGGCTTCGCACAAACATGACAAAACTCCCCGGGAGTTAATGTCGATGATCCAACGACTTCGTGCAAACATTAGGGTGTTTCCTGGAGCACACCTCCAATACTAACTGCTGCCCCGGGCATACCCCCATTCCGAAATATTCAACTTCGACGGAGTCTTCTCCGAGAACTTCAGAACATCACCAATCCAGACCAACATGTTCAGATTGGCTTCACACAGCATGTCTAAACCGTACTCGCACTTCCGGGTGCTAATGTAATTAATAGCGGGGATGTAAACATCGGCCCATCGGAGATCACCCTTCCCCCACTCGTCGGTGGAGAGGAGCTTCCATGCAAATATGCTAATTAAGGGCTTCACCTGCCCAAGAAGAAAAGTCGTTACCCTTGACACGCGTTTCTGAGGCATGACTTAGTCACGGACTCACGAACAACTCTCATAGTGGTTGTCCATGCACCGGTATGAACTCCGAAGGGGATGTTCTTCTAATACCATTGGTTGGCTTCTATTAAAGTGTCCAAGCCCAAACCCTACCCCTCTTGGTCAGCCAAGAGGAGAGGAGGTGTAACACCCCAAAATGGAGGGCTACCGCGCCACGATAGTCTTATCGCACGTGGTAGCTCAGCGATTTAAAGGACCTAGCGGTCGGGTTGGGTACCGCGAAGCTAGCGCGTTGCGGTAGCCACTCAACGCTCTCAACGCTTTCGAGCACTCGAGAAATCATCGAGAGTGCTAGCACCAGGCGGTAGGAGTTACCGCTCCGCGCTAACCACTCAATGCACTCAACGCTTTTCGACTCAACGCACTTAATGCTTTTCCACTCAACACTTTCAACGCTCTCGAGAAATCATCGAGAGCGCCAATGCCATGCAGTAGGGGTTATCGCGCCACGCTAAGCACTCGACGAACTTCAAACGCTTTACCATAGCATAATCGTCGAGCGCGCTACCTCCAGGCAGTAATAGTTACCGCGCTGCGCTACTTGCTCGACGAAGGTCGAACGGTTTACCGCCAGCGCTAAAATGTTAGCGCACAACGCTTGCTATAAGAGCGGCGTCAGCTAGTCAAAGCGGTTACTGCCATAGTTACCGAGTGGCGGTAGTAGTTACCACGCGGCGGTAGCTTTGGTTTAAGTATGGACTTGAGATTTACTTTCATCTTCTCATATCCTTTGCTGGGAAGGAAGAAGAGGAACATACAGGAGCTATGTGCAGGTTGATCCATCCGCGGAGGGGAAGTTGTGCCAATCAATTCCATCTGGATCATAAATCACGGTCATGGCTCCGAAGAGATCTTCAAGGGTAACGATTTTCTTCCTTGGACATATGAAGTCCTTATTTGGCATATGCATGGATTTCCCTCACAAAAAGGGATTTTCGTTAGGCTGATTCTTAATATGCCCAAAAGGTCTTGCATATAGATCTGAAAGTGTGTTGTACGGAATAGGCATACTGTGTGAAGCCAATCTGGATAGGTTGGTCTGGATTGGTGATGTTTCATTTTGTGCAACGAAGAAGACTCCACATATAAACGAGTATTTTGTGGAATTGGTGGGTTATGCTTGTGAAATGGAGTAGCAGGAAGTACTGGAGTGAAATTCCAGGAAAATACTCGCAAAGTGCATGTGTTGCATGCTATGAAAGACCAGTGTTTCTGGCACTATAGGTGGTTGCATGGATTTCTGGATGGTTGGTCCAGTTATGGTTAGGGATCAGGACGGAAAGAGAGTTCTGTCACTAACGTCGGGCGATCGTGGTTGTCGCTGGCGATGGTTCCTAGCTAACCTGTGATTGTGAAGCCAGCCCTTGGTGGACAGTGTGGCTCTTGTGAGCTATGCGAGCTCTTAAAAAGGCTTCGTGCCGAACGGATAAGGGAGAAGCCGACCCGCATCAGTTGTGGCAATTTGAGCAACGGGTAGGGCTGACCTGTCTCCGTGTTATGGTTTTCAACTTGAGTTGCCGGGTTATTGGACATTCGTTGTATCCATAATGAGAATCTTAGGCCTGCACGCCATTAAGACTAAAGTCTCTGGCTGTAGGCCGTGGAGCGCAATGCTAAAATTTATCGTTGGGAATGGTGGTGGGACCTGATACTTCAGTACACCAAAATGTGCCCTGAGTGCACGAAACGTTTGGTCATTGAGGCATTCATTTGTGATATGTTGAACTGTGCGTGAGTGCACGTTCTTGTGATATATCTGTTGTGAAAATGTCATGCTTGCAAGGAAGGATTGTCCCTGCCCCGGATAAGGGGTAGGGTCGTTATAAATTGGTCAGCTGAATGTTGACCGTTGCTTTGTTTGCCACCGTTGTGGTGGTTTGTTCCTGTGCAGGTGCAGGAGAGCCGAGCGTAAAATAGGGGGCCGAAGCCCTTGCTGTTGTTTTTGCTGCTGTTGCTACTATGCTGGCCCTCGAAGGCCAAATAAAGAAGTGTTTTATGATTTTCATGTGTAGTCGGCTTGCGTGCCGATGTATGTAATCCACGCGTATGAAGAAAACTTATAAGGCCTTAAGGACAAATATTTTGTGTATTTTTGTAAACATTTCTTGGTGTTATATCAATATGATGGTTTATATAGAGTGGGCATTCATGGTAGCTGAGTTCAAAATTTAACCCCTAATGCTTCCGCTAGAGTGCTCTGAGCTAGGACGCGTATACTGGTTTTGATATTCATAAGTAATATTCTCGGCTGTCTGTGGAATATAGCATAGGGCTCCGGTCGGACCTTCTGTTATATTTCATGTGACGGACGGAGGTATTACAATTTGGTATCAGCTTGTCTTAGTTTTCCTCCTTCGAACAAATGTCCACTAAGGAATGCAAATACACTTGTTTGAGGAATCCGTGCGTTCCTATTTTGTTGTTGTTGCTTGTGTCAAGTCGCTAAAGTATGTCTTTTACACGTATAGGTGACTCGAAGTGGTGCGGGGCAGTCTGATCCCCAACGTTCTGATGAGAGTACGACACCAGCTGAGGTGCCTACACCTCCTCCTTTTGCGGAGACAATACATTTAGTTGCTGAGGCGTTGTTTGCAATGATTCAAGCACAACCGACCGGGCAGGCGTAGCCTGCGATGGTGCCAGAACAGGTGGGTGAGAGGCCCGAACCTTTTGCGGCTATTGTAGACCCCCGAACAGCTGAACATCAGTTGAAGTAATTTATGAGCTTCAATCCTCCTATGTTTACGGTGGCGGGATCCCCAATGAAGGTAGAGGATTGGTTGTCGTGCGTCAAGCGAATATTGACGGCGATAAAGACGGAGCAAAAACAGAAAGTCACCTTGGCCACCTTCTTGTTGGAAGGAGAGGCTCGGTTATGGTGGGATGAAATAGAGCTGCACCACATGCCAGACAGACAACTGTTAGAAGTCTCGACCGAGGAGTTTTCGAGACTGTTTTTGGCAAAGCATTTGCCATCGGCTCAGCGCATAGCAATGGAGAATGAATTTCAGCGTCTAACTCAGGGAGAAAGTAGTGTAGATATCTACTTGCATGAGTTTACAAGATTAGGACGCTATGTGAGAACGATCTTTGCTGACGAAGAGCGTAAAACCAATAGGTTCTACGAAGGGTTGAGGGATGAGCTGAGATTCCTTCTCTTGAGTTCGTTGAACCAGGGATTTCAAGCATTTGTTGATACGTCTCGTGCGTTGGAGAAGGATATGAAGCGGGTACAAGACAAGAGGTACTTGGCTGTGACAAAGCCCGAGTTCAAAGCGCCGCACCCGGGAAAGTCGGGCTGCCACAAGAAATGGGGTAAAAGACTCAAGTCTTCTGGATCGGCTCCCTCTACAGTTTTGTCTGGAGCAACCTCTGGGCAAGGCCCGCGTACTTGTTATACCTGCGGCAAGCCAGCACACTTTGCCCGTGAATGTCGATTTGGTCCTCCATCGGGGGCTAAGAAGATAGGAGCAACCTATGCTTAAAAGGGAAAGGCAGTGACGGAGTCCTCTGCATCCCAGGAGCAGCCCCGAGTATATAATCTTGGCCAATAGGAGACCATAAAGCAAAGTGACGTCGTCACAGGTACAAGTTAGATACTTTGTTATTGCTTTTGGTATGTCGTACTTTGTATGTCGATTGTGTATGCTATGTTTGTCGTATGCTTCATCTTGATTCGAGATTATCCGGCGAGAGCACTGTTTGATACGGGTGCTTCGCATTCATTTTTATCTGTGGACTTCGTGTCACGAATCGGGGTGCTGATTCGTATGGTGGCAGATAGTATGAAGGTGTTATTACCGAACTGATGTGTGATGTATGCGGATAGGTCTTGCTTTGTGGAGGTACGGAAAGGATGTCGGGACTTCGGATTGGAAGCATCTGTGCTGCCGATATCGGAATTTGATGTGATCTTTGGTATTGACTGGCTCTTGGAGCAGCGTGCATATATAGATTGCAATTCAAAGGAAGTCACACTGGGGCAGAACACCGAACGAGAGACTAAATTCGCTGGTATGTGAGGATCGGGCAGGACATTGATGTCTGCGATTCAAGTGGTCAAAGCTGTTCGAAAAGGCGCGGAATTGTTCTTCATGCTTATTGAGGTTGTTTCGCCAAAGGCCAGTATGAGTGATGTTCTGATTGTTTCGGAGTTTGCTGATGTGTTTCCGAAGGAGCTTTCGGGGTTACCACCACAGCGGGAGATTGATTTCTCGATAGAGTTGGTGCCAGGTGCAAAACTTGTGGCTCGCTCGCCATATCGAGTAGCGTCAAAGGAAATGGTGGAACTGAAAGTGCAAT
Source organism: Platanthera guangdongensis (assembly GCA_039583875.1). Taxonomy (NCBI): domain Eukaryota; kingdom Viridiplantae; phylum Streptophyta; class Magnoliopsida; order Asparagales; family Orchidaceae; genus Platanthera; species Platanthera guangdongensis. The sequence continues at coordinate 19,878,142 of CM077164.1, forward strand.
TACAAGAGTTATTGGAACAGGGTTATATACGCCCAAGTATGACATCTTGGAGTGCACCTATTCTCTTTGTGAAAAAGAAGGGCGGTAGCTTGCCGTTTGGACTATGTAATGCACCCTCGGTGTTAAATAAGCTGACGGAGAAGAACAAGTATCCAATACCTCGAATTGATGACTTGTTTGATCAGCTCGTGGGATCAAACATCTACTCTAAACTAGTCTTGAAATCTGGTTATTACCAGTTGAGGGTTTGGTAAGGTGACATTCCCAAGACAGCGTTTGGAACACCCTATGGTCACTACGAGTTCACTGTAATGTCGTTTGGGCTATGTAATGCACCCTCGGTGTTCATGAACTTAATGAATCGAACATTTCGAGAGTACTTGGATTTGTTTGTGATTTTCTTCATTAATGACATCTTGGTGTACTCTCAGTCTGAAGAAGATCATGTGAACCATTTACGAATGGTGTTGTATGCCATGAGGAGAATTAAGCTCTACGCCAAGTTCTCAAAGTGTGAGTTTTGGTTTTCGTCAGTGGATTTTCTTGGCCATGTGGTGAGTTGATAGGGCATTGTAGTGGATCCGGCAAAGATAAAAGCCATACGAGATTGGCCAGTGTTGTCTTTTTTGGCCGAGGTTAGGAGTTTCCTTGGACTGGCGGGCTACTACAGACATTTCATAGAAAACTTCTCACAAATCTCTTTTCCTCTTACCACACTAACAAAGAAGGATCAGAAGTTCGTTTGGACTCCAGAGTGCGCGCGAGCTTTTGAAGAGCTGAAGATTCGCTTGACCACGATGCCAATCTTGGCATCGCCATGTGGTTCAGACGACTTTGAAATTTATAGTGATGCATCCGGGAGCGGCTTAGGCTGCGTTCTTCTTCAATTTGTCAAGGTGATTCAAAGGCATATCTAGGATTTGGCGCTTGAAAAAACTGAGTCCAAGGTATCTTGGCCCATTTGAAGTCGTGGAACGAGTTAGAGAAGCTGCCTATCGGCTAACTCTTTTAGAGGAATTGAGTGGACTGCATGATGTGTTTCGCATATCAGTGCTTTGGAAAGCTGTGAATGATCCAACTCAAGTGATTGCGAATGATTGTGTACCGATCGAATCCGGGCTAACAACGAAGGTTAGGCTCATTCGGATTGAGGATAAAGCGGTTAAGCAGCTGCGGAAAAAGACAATTTGGATGGTCAAGGTCCGGTGGGACAACTGTGCCCGTGAAGAGCTAACATGAGAGCAGGAGCAGACCATGCGTGCGGAATATCCCGAGTTGTTTATTTAAATTGTTGTAACATTTGTTGTTGAGTAGAAACTCATTGTTGAAATAGATTTGTTACCGGTTCCTGCTTGGTACCGTATGCAAATTTTGCGACGAAATTTTTTTGTAAGGTGGGGAAGATTGTAACACCCCAAAAAGGAGGTCTACTGCACCGCGATAGACTTATCGCAGGCGATAGCTCAGCGATTTAAAGTACCTAGCGCTCGGGCTGGGTACCTCGAAGCTAGCGCGCCGTGGTAGCCACTCAACGCTCTCAACGCTTTCGAGCACTCGAGAAATCATCGAGAGTGCTAGCGCCAGGCGGTAGGAGTTACCGCTCTGCGTTAACCACTCAATGCACTCAAGGCTTTTCCACTCAATGCACTGAACGCTTTTCTACTCAACGCTCTCAACGCTCTCCAGAAATCGTCGAGAGCGCTACCGCCAGGCAGCAGGGGTTACCGCGCCGCGCTAAGCACTCTACGAACGTCAAATGCTTTACCACAGCACAATCATCAAGCGCACTACCGCCAGGCGGTAGTAGTTACCGTGCTGAGCTAGTCGCTCGACGAAGGTCGAACGGTTTACCGCCAGCGCTAAAATGTTAGCGCGGGGAGCTTGCTGTAAGAGTGGCATCGACTGGTCAAAGCGGTTACCGCCTTAGTTACCGCGTGACAGTAGTAGTTACCGCGCGGCGGTAGATTTGGTTTAAAGTATGGACTTGAGATTTATTCCTATCTTCTCATATCCTTTACTGGGAAGGAAGAGGACGAACGTCCAGGAGCTGTGTGCAGGTTGACCCATCCGCGGAGGGGAAGTTGTGGCTCCGAAGAGATCTTCAAGGGTAACGATCTTCTTCCTTGGACATGTGAAATCCTTATTTGGCATATGCATGGATTCCCCTCACAAAAAGGTATTTTTGTTGGGTTGATTCTTGATATCCCTAAAAGGCCTTGCATATAGATCCAGAAGTGTGTCGTACGGAATATGCATATTGTGTGAAACCCATCTGGACAAGTTGGTCTGGATTGGTGATGTTTTATTTTATGCATAGAGAAGACTCCACGTATAAATGAGTATTTTGTGGAATCGGTGGGTTGTGCCTGTGAAATGGAGTAGTAGGAAGTACTGGAGTGAAATTCTAGGAAAATACCCGCAAAGTGCATGTGTTGTATTGTAACACCTCCCCTGTAATGACCGTATAATATGGGTCCGGCCGGGGCCCCACAACATACAGACGTCACAGCTTTAGTATTATAAGATGATATAACTACCCAATCTCAAAACTCATAGCCACAACACAGTGGAAACAACAAACAAGACTAGACGTTATCCACCCCTATAGGAGTATCGAAACGGCCTTAAGGCCTTACAACAAAAGTGAGTCCAAAGCTCAAATAAATACACCAGACAAAAATGTGCATAAGCACCCCTAGACTACCTCGGCATGCAAGCCGGAAAATAAGAGCATCAAACATACAATGTCACAAAAGTAGAGCTAAAGCAAAGCGGTAACTCTTCATGAGGCTTAGGCCTTTTTGGCCGGCGAACTAGCTCCTGATTGCGATCCTTGCCCTATAAAAATTGGTGGTAACGTGGGTCAGCAAAGGCTGACCTCAAACTGTGTAACAAACACATCTCCTCCCGACCGCCCCTAATAAACCCCGGGGTACTCCTCCAACCTGCAAGTCAGCACTTCGTATACAATATACATAAGCAAGCAAAGCACTAAGGAACAAGCTTGGATGTCTCAAACATCATACACGTTCTCTATTATTGAGCATATAATAAAAGGGGCTTATCATGCAACATGAATTCAAAACCCAGGTTTCACCCAAGGCACCTTATAGCGTATGCATCTAGCACAACATCACATCATCTGGGTACTCACCATTTCCCCATTGGCATAAAGCCACAAACAAAAGGGGATACCACGATTTCCCACAACGGCATACAAGATGCCACACGGAACTCTTGCTAAGGCCCCGCCCGCTTATGGTCGTAGACCCGGGCTTGCATGCAAGCTCTGACTTCTCATTGCAGGATTCCGTCCAACACACTGACCGATTATAAGAACACTTGATGGACCCCACCTGCTCATGGCCTCCTTGCCCCGGGCTTGCCCCATGCTTGGCATTCTCGTCAGTCTCACAGAAGGGGACTAGTCTCGCCGGGACACTCTCCACACATGACTTGCACGTCACGAGATAGCCAGCCGACCATGGAGACACAGCCACACCTTGGCACATCACAATCCAAGACAATTCCACCCTAATCCCTCATTCGTACTACAGCATTCCCGCGCACCAAGAAAACCATCTACCGCCAATGCGGAGCTAAACTTGTCCACCAAGGAAACCATCTACCGCCATTGAGGAGCTAACCTTGTCCGATTCCGGCTACATGTACTCCCACGAGAAAAAGGTGAAAGCATCACAAACATCACAAACGGTCTCTTGCCGCAACAGATTTCTACCAAATCCTTAAAGCTCGTATGCAACATCACCGGGTCGGACTAATGGTCGCGACTGCGGCTTCACCCACCATGCCTAATCCACTAACGGAGCGGATCTCTAATGCAAAATCATGTCGGGGACGGACTCAATCGACCCGGAGGTTTCTCTTGAACCATGGCGACCAAACCCCCTCTCATTTGAGAGATTGGTGCCCCAAAACCATGAAAATAAGAGATGTTAAACACGCATCCTAAAACCAAGAGGAGAAGTGTCGTTACCTTCCGACCCCTCTTCCTAGCCATGGAAACTTAGTCGAATGAAAACCTTCACAATGATATTGCCTCCACGGATCCGGACTCGGCTCGCGATTTGGAGCACCGAAGCTTATCCAATAGCTGAATCTCTCCTTTACCTTCTTCCTTGCTCTCCCTTCTCTCTAGATCTTAGACAGAGATTACTTGGAGAATAAATGAGGGTTTCTAACCCTATTCCCGGGCTTAACCTAGCAGGAACAGCCCTGGACCATCAGATCCCAAAAGGAGGAATCGAACGGCCACGATTCGCACTGAAAATCAAAATACCTAGCCCAAACACGGCTTGTGACACGCCCGTGTCCCAGGCCGTGTGCCTCAAGCGACGCCAAAACCGTCGCACCCAGAACAGGACACGGGCTCTGAACACGCCCGTGTCAAAGCTGACACGCCCGTGCCACTCAGTACACGCCCGTGTACCTGGGCGTGTGCCTCCATCGACACAGCCCCGGAAACCACCCGAGGAGAACACGGGTCGGTGACACGCTCGTGTCACATTTGACACACCCGTGTCACACGCGAACATGCCTGGGCTCCAGGTAGTGTTTATTCCCTCACACAGCGCGACTCACAACCCGCACAGGACACGGTTTGGGACACGCCCGTGTCTCAGGTCGTGTTCGAAGTCTTGACGATCGTCGACCGCCATTTCGTCGACCATATGGAAATTCGTCGACCCGAACATGACACGGGCATGGACACGCTCGTGTCCTAGGCCATGTTCACTCTCTCGACACGTCGTCGAGCGCAGAACGTCGACTTCCCAGGCTCTTGACGAACCCGACCACGACACGGCCATGGACACGCCCGTGTCCTAGGCCGTGTTCCCTGTCTCGACACTTCGTCGAGCTCAGTTTGTCGACCACCGAGTTCTTCTCTGAACCCGAGCAAGATACGGCCTTGGACACGCCCGTGTCCTTGGCCGTGTGACCCCTTACCAAGAACCAAACTTGGCCAAAAACGTTAATCGTCCCTCATTTGAAATTTGGGGCGTTACAACTCTCTCCCCCTTAAAATAATTTTGTCCCGAAATTACAGAAAATAAAAGGGGACAAAAGCTTAAATGGTACCTGAACGGAAAAACTTTGGATACTCCTCCAGCATGGTTTGTTCTCGCTCCCAAGAGAGCTCCTCACGACCGCAGTTGTCCCATCGGACTTTCACGAGTTTGACCTCTTTGTTTCGCAACTGCCGAATCTCGGAATCCTCTATAGCAACTAGATGTACTCGTGTTCTCAGGTCTTCCTCTATCGGCACCGATGCCGATTCGATTACCACACTAGCCTCTACCAAGGCTTTCCTCAAGACGGATACATGGAAGACGTCATGTAATCCACTCAGTTCTGCGAACAACGTCAACCGGTATGCTGCTTCTCCCACCCGTTCAACAACCTCGAAAGGTCCCAAAAACCTTGGAATCAACTTCTTGAGTCGGCGAATCCGTGAAACACCTTTGAACGGCTTGATCTTTAAATAGACCTAATCGCCTACCGCGAACTCCAGCTTCCTGTGGCGAGCATTAAAATATTTTGTTTGCCGATCTTGAGCCACCTTCATGCGCTCTTGAATGGTCCACACCAACTCACATGCATCAGGTACCACTTCTTTTCCCAAAATTTTGGTGTCTCCCGCCTCTGTCCAAGACATCAGTGTTCGACACTGCCTCCCATACAAAGCTTCGTATGGCGCCATCTTTATACTTGCTTGGTAACTATTGTTATACGCGAACTCCACCATGAAGAGGTGATCCTCCCATTTCTTGCCGAAGTCAAGAATACACATCCTCAGCATATCTTCCATAGTACGATTTGTTCTTTTGGTTTGCCCGTCAGTTTGAGGATGGAAAGCCGTACTGAACTTGAGCTTCGTGCCCAAACTTTTCAGAACCAATCTCCAGTCCTTGGACGTGAAATGTCTGTCACGATCGCTGACTATACTCTTAGGAATCCCATATAGTCGCACAATGTTGCGAACATACAACTCCACCAGGTTCTCCACGCTGTCCTCCTTCTGATTTGGGATGAAGTGAGCCATTTTTTTAAGCGATCCACAATCACCCAAATCGCGTCGTTACCCTGTTGTGATCTAGGTAACCCATGAACAAAAACCATGGAGATGTCATCGAATTTCCACTCGGGGATTGGAAGAGACTTCAGGAACCCGCCCGGCTTCTGACACTCGGCCTTCACCAAGGCACAAGTTTGGCATCGATTCACGTACAAAGCTACGTCCCGCTTCAGCCCAGGCCACCAAAAAGATTTCTTCATATCCAAGTACATCTTTGTACTACCCGGGAGAATGGTGTACCTTGAGAAGTGAGCCTCAAACATCAACTCCTCACGGAGCTTGCCGAACTGCGGTACATAAATCCGTCCGTCCTTCCTCAAAATCCCATCAATCATCTCCCAAGCGCTGCTCTCGCCCTTTTGAGCTTCCGCCACGTGTGGCTGAAACTCCACATCCAAACGGGTCACTTCCCGAATACGATCGGACAAGTCGTTCTATATTTCAATCCAGTTCAACCGAGCCATGCTAGACTCGCCTCTCGCTACACATTCCATGCCCAAGGACTCCCAGTCCTGTACCAACCACTCATCAAGAGCTTCAATCCACTTCCCTTGCCCCGAGTATTTTCTACTCAAGGCATCCGCCACCACATTGGCTTTGCCTGGCGTATACTGAATCGCCACCTCGTAGTCTCCAAGGAACTCGACCCACCTGCGTTGCCGCATATTCAAGTCCTTTTGATCCAAGAGATACTTCAGGCTTTTATGATCCGTGTAGATCTCCACCTTCGCACCATAAACATAGTGTCGCCATATTTTCAATGCAAAAATTACCGCTGCCAGTTCCAAGTCATGGACGGGGTAATTCCTCTCATGCGGCTTCAGCTGTCTAGACCCAAAGGCTATCACACTGCCATGTTGCACCAAAACGCAACCCAAACCGCATCCTGATGCGTCACTAAAAATTTGGAATCCTTCAGTCCCTTTCGGTAGACTTAGGATTGGAGCCGTCATCAGCCTTTTCTTCAGTGTCTCAATTGCCTGACTGCACTCTTGAGTCCACACAAACTTCTGGTCTTTACGAGTGAGTGAGGTGAGGGGTAGAGCTATCCGCGAAAAGTTCTCCATGAATCTCCTATAATACCCGGCTAGTCCAAGAAAACTTCGGACTTCCGCCACGATCCTTAAAACCGGCCAATCTTTGATGGCTTCCACTTTTGTTGGATCTACCTCCACCCAATTCCCACTAATCACGTAGCCAGAACTCACACTTTGAGAACCTTGCATAAAGCTGGTTCTCTCTCAACACTTGCAAGACTACTCTCAAGTGAGTCTCATGCTCCACTTCCGATTTGGAATACACCAAGATGTCGTCAATGAAGACAACTACAAAAAGAGTCCAAGTATTTTTGAAATACTCGATTCATCAAATACATGAATATAGATGGCGCGTTCGTCAGCCCGAACGACATCACCGAGAACTCGAAGTGACCTTACCTGGTATCAAACGTTGTCTTGGGTATGTCATCGTCTCGAATTCGCAACTGATAGTACCCTGACTTCAAGTCCAATTTTGAATACACCACCGACCCCACCAACTGGTCGAACAGGTCGTCTATCTGAGGAATCGGATACTTATTCTTGACAGTTAATTTATTCAACTCTCGGTAGTCTATGCACAGTCGCATACTACCGTCTTTCTTCTTCACGAACAACACTGGCGCGCTCCACAGTGAAGAACTGAGTCTGATATACCCCTGCTCTAACAGTTCCTGCAACTGCACTTTGAGCTCAGGCAACTCTTTTGGTGCCATCCTAAATGGAGGACGTGACACCGGCCTAGCCTCCGACACTAACTCAATCAAGAAATCAATCTCCCGCCGAGGAGGCGCTCCAGGAATTTCATCGGTTAACACATTCTCGAACTCTGACACCACTGACACTTCCGCAAGCGATAACTTGGAGAGATGAACCTCCAATAATGCTACAAGAGTTACTCCACCCTAGTTAACTGCCCGCACCAACTGCAAGGCCGAAATCAGGGAACAGGCCACTCCATTAAGGCCCTCAAACCTGACTTCCGACTGCCCTTCGCTTCTTAGGGTCACCACCTTGGATAGGCAATCAATATTAGCACGCTGCTCCGCTAGCCAGTCCATCCCCAAAATCACATCAAACTCGACCAACGGTAGAACCTATGCCATCAACACGAAGACAACTTCGCTTAGCTCCCAACAAATGCGCCCCTTCTTCCCGGTGGTCATGGATGACCCATTGGGCATGCGCACCTTCAGCTCCGCGTCCGCCGAAAATGACTCAACTCCAATCCTCTGGATGAAGCTTTCCGCAAGAAAGGAGTGCGACGCTCCTGTATCAAACAATACCCTAGCGGGGTATCCGAAAACTAACACAAAGCCTAAGACATAGACATCAAATGTAACGGTCTAAAGATATGAAGCACAAAGTTAAACTTAAACTTCCTCATACCTATCACCACATCGGGTTGGCGGATCGCTTCCTGCTGTCCAAGGTTGTAAGCCCTTAGTTGCACTGGTTGGAACTGAGAAGCGCTAGACTCCACCATCTTCCCTTTCTCTGCGGCACTGGGGCCGGAGCGCATAGTATGCTCCTGCCTTGCCTCCTGCTCCGCACCTCCTTGGTCACAAAAACGCGCAATGTGCCCCACCTTACCACAGTTGAAGCACGTCGGCGGCCCCTTAGAGTGAGACCCTCCGGACGTCCACTTGCTTTTCTCACCGGACTTGTAAGGGTGAGGCTTCTTCCTCCATCTATTCCCTTCAGACTTTCCTTGGGATTGAGAACGCTTCCCTTCTCCTTGCTTGGGCGCAAAACCTTTACGACGTTGGCTCCTCTCCAGATCACTTTCCAACGTCCTGGCCGCCTCAACCAACTCATTGAAACCAGCTCTCTTCATGGCGATGAGGGGTTGCCTTAGATTCTCCCTCAGCCCCTGGTAGAAGAGGTTATCCCTCTCTTCATCATCGGCCATTGTCGTTCTTGCATAACGACCCAACCTAGTGAAATCCTGAACATACTCATCCACCATCTTATCTCGCTGCACCAAGTGCAGAAATTGCCTCTAGTGGGCCAACCTTATTGAAACAGGAATGTACTTCCTGAGGAAGGCATCCCCAAATTTTTCCATGGACGGGGTGCACCCAGGAAACTGGCAGCCGCTATGGCTCACCCACCATAACTTTGCATCTCCTTCCAACATGAAGGCTGCAAACTCCGACTTCTTCTCTTCTGGCATCTCTACCGCCCTTAGAAGCTCTTGAATCCGTGCCCACCAATCCTCTGCATCAGTCAGAGTACCGACTCCCTTGAACGACGGGGGATGGAAGCTCAGAAAATACTTCATCTGCCGGTCTCCATGCCCGACCACCACTCGTTCTGCCAAAGGCTCTACTCGCCTGGCTTCTCCTCCTGGCACGACCATCGTCGTATCATGGGTAGCAAGAGTTGCCACCTGAGCAACAGGGGTTGCTACCTGAGCTGTCGCTGCAGCTTAGGCTGCCACCATTGCTTCTGCAAGCATGCGACAGAAGTCGGCCGGGTTTACACCCATGCCCAACGGACCCTGAGCAGTGGCGCTGCTCGCCGAAAGCTCTTCTCTTGGTCTCGATGTACCCTCCTCGTTGCTTGCACTCTTCAGAAAACCAAGAAAACAAGAAATCAGCCTCAAATCGCAGGACTCAAACATAAGGACACTCATGGTCCTGCATTACTTTTATGTGGATAACTCCTACACGCACTGACCTTGAATCTAACCTGGCTCTGATATCAAATTATAACACCTCCCCTGTAATGACCGTATAATATGGGTCCGGCCGGGGCCCCACAACATACAGACGCCACAGCTTTAGTATTATAAGATGATATAACTACCCAATCTCAAAACTCATAGCCACAACACAGTGGAAACAGCAAACAAGACTAGAAGTTATCCACCCCTATAGGAGTATCGAAACGGCCTTAAGGCCTTACAACAAAAGTGAGTCCAAAGCTCAAATAAATACACTAGACAAAAATATGCATAAGCACCCCTAGACTACCTAGGCATGCTAGCCGGAAAACAAGAGCATCAAACATACAATGTCACAAAAGTAGAGCTAAAGTAAAATGGTAACTCTTCATGAGGCTTAGGCCTTTTTAGCCGGCGAGCTAGATCCTTCTTGCGATTCTTGCCCTGTAAAAATTGGTGGTAATGTGGGTCAGCAAAGGCTGACCTCAAACTGTGTAACAAACACATCTCCTCCCGGCCGCCCCTAACGGACCCCGGGGTACTCCTCCAACCTGCAAGTCAGCACTTCGTATACAATATACATAAGCAAGTAAAGAACTAAGGAACAAGCTTCGATGTCTCAAACATCATACACGTTCTCTATTGCTGAGCATATAATAAAAGGGGCTTATCATGCAACATGAATGCAAAACCCGGGTTTCACTCAAGGCACCCTATAGCGTATGCATCTAGCACAAAATCACATCATCTGGGTACTCGCCATTTCTTCATTGGCATAAAGCCACAAACAAAAGGGGATACCACTATTTCCCCCAACGGCATACAAGCCGGCACACGGAACTCTTGCCAAGGCCCCGCCCGCTCATGGTCGTAGACCCGGGCTTGCCTGCAAGCTCTGACTTCTCATGTCAGGATTCCTTCCAACACACTGACCGGTTCTAAGAACCCTTGCTAGACCCCACCCGCTCATGGCCTCATTGCCCCGGGCTTGCCCCATGCTTGGCGTTCTCGTCAGTCTCACAGAAGGGGACTAGTCTCGCCGGGACACTCTCCACACATGACTTGCACGTCACAGGATAGCCAGCCGACCACGGAGACACAACCACTCATTGACACATCATAATCCAAGACAATTCCACCCTAATCCCTCATTCTTACTGCAGCATTCCCGTGCACCAAGGAAATCATCTACCGCCAATGCGGAGCTAACCTTGTCCACCAAGAAAACCATCTACCTCCATTGAGGAGCTAACCTTGTCCGGTTCCGGCTACACGTACTCACACGAGAAAAAGGGGAAAGCATCACAAACATCACAGACGGCCTCTTGGCGCAACGGATTTCTACCAAATCCTTAAAGCGCGTATGCAACATCACCGGGTCGGACTAACGGTCGTGACCGCGGCTTCACCCACCATGCCTAATCCATTAATGGAGTGGATATCTAATGCAAAATCATGTCGGGGATAGACTCAATCGACCCGGAGATTCCTCTTGAACCTTGACGACCCAAACCGCTCTCATTTGAGTGATTGGTGCCCCAAAACCATGAAAATAAGAGATGCTAAACACACATCCTAAAACCAAGAGGAGAAGTGTCGTTACCTTTCACCCCATCTTCCTAGCCATGGAAACTTAGCCGGATGAAAACATTCGCAACGATCTTGCCTCCACGGATCCGTACTCGGCTCGCGATTTGGAGCACCGAAGCTTCTCCAATAGCCGGATCTCTCCTTCACCTTCTTCCTTGCTCTCCCTTCTCTCTAGATCTTAGACAGAGATTACTTGGAGAAGAAATGAGGTTTTCTAACCCTATTCCCGGGCTTAACCTAGCAGGAACAGCCCCGGACCATCAGATCCCAAAAGGAGGAATCGAACGGCCACAATTTGCACTAAAAATCAAAATACCTGGCCTGAATACGGCTTGTGACACGCCCGTGTCCCAGGTCGTGTGCCCCAAGCGATGCCAAATTTGTCGCACCCAGAACAGGACACTGGCTCTGAACATGCCAGTGTCAAAGCTGATACGCCCGTGTCACTCAGTACACGCCCGTATACCTGGGCATGTGCCTCCATCGACACAGCCCCGGAATCCACCGAGGAGAACACGGGTCGGTGACACGCCCGTGTCACATTTGACACGCCCGTGTCACACGCGAACACGCCTGGGCTCCAGGCTGTGTTTATTCCCTCATGCGGCGCGACTCTCAACCCGTGCCGGACATGGCCTGGGACACGCCCGTGTCTCAGGCCGTGTTCGAAGTCTCGACGATCGTCGACCGCCATTTCGTCGACCACGCGAAAATTCGTCGACCCGAACACGACACGGCAATAGACACGCCCGTGTCCTAGGCCGTGTTCACTCTCTCGACACTTTGTTGAGCGCAGAACGTCGACTTCCCGGGCTCTCAACGAACCCGACCACGATACGGCCATGGACACGCCCGTGTCCTAGGCCATGTTCCCTGTCTCGACACTTCATCGAGCTCAGTTTGTCGACCACTGAGTTCTTCGTTGAACTCGAGCAAGACACGGCCTTGGACACGCCCGTGTCCTTGGCCATGTGACCCCTTACCAAGAACCAAACTTGGCCAAAAACATTGATCGCCCCTCATTCGAAATTTGGTGCGTTACATGTATGCTATGAAAGACCAGTGTTTCTGGCACTGCAGGTGGCTGTAAGGATTTTTGGATGGTTGGTACAATTATGGTTAGGGCTGGGGATGGAAAGAGAGTTCTGTCACTAACGCCGTGCGATCGTGGTTGTTGCTGGCGATGGCTCCTAGCTAACCTGTTATTGTGAAGCCAGTCCTTGGTGGACAGTGTGGCTATTATGAACTATGTGAGCTCTTAAAAAGGCTTCGTGCCGAACGGATAAGGGAGAAGCTGACTCGCATCAGTTGTGGCGATTTGAGCAACGTGTAGGGTTGACATGTCTTCGCGTTATGGTTGACAACTTGAGTTGTCCGGGTTATTGGGCATTCATTGTAGCCATAATGAGAGTCTTGGGCATGCGCACCATTAAGACTAAAGCATCCGACTGTAGGCCGTGGAGTGCAATGCTCAAGTTTGCCGTTGGGAACGGTGGTGGGACCTGATACTTCGGTACACCAAAATGTGCCCTGAGTGCATGGAACGTTTGGCCGTTGAGGCATTTGTTTGTGATATGTTACACGTTCTTGTGATATATCTGTTGTGAAAATGCTATGACTGCAGGGAAGGAATGTCGCTGCCCAGGGTAAGGGGTTGGGTCATTATAAATTGGTCAGCTGAATGCTGACCGTTGCTTTGTTTTCCACCATTGCGGTGGTTTGTTCCCATGCAGGTGTAGGAGATCCGAGCGAAAAATAGGGGGCCAAAGCTCTTGTTGTTGTTGTTGTTGTTGCAGCTATGCTGTCCATCGAAGGCCAAAGAAAGAAGTGTTTTATGATTTTCATGTGTGGTCGACCTGCGTGCCGATGTATGTAATCCACGTATATGAAGAAAGCTTGTAAGACCTTAAGACCAAACATTTTGTATATTTTTGTAAACACTCCTTGGTGTTATATAAATATGATGGTTTATATAGAGTGGACATTCATGGTAGTTGAGTTCAAAATTTAACGCCTAATGCTTTCACTAGAATGCTCTGAGATAGGACACGTATACTAGTTTTGATATTCATAAGTAATATCCCCGACTGTCTGTGGAATATGGCGTGGGGCCCCGGCCGGACCTTCTGTTATATTTCATGTGACGGGTGGCGGTGTTACAGGAGGAAGGTCGGCCTTCCTCGGCTCAGTAAGGAGGAGGGGAGAGGGAGATGTAGGGCTCTTCTCCTCCTTCCAGTCGGCCAGGGGAGAGAAAGATGGAGGCGGGCTTCTCCTTACCGACAGCGGCCGAAATAGGGCTTGGCTCCTCCTTCCAGCGGCGCAGAGAGAGAGAGAGAGAGGAAGAGGGATCTGGAGAGAGGCTTCTTCCTACTTCTAGTCGGCGACGGGAGAGGGAGGCGGGGCTCGTCATCTGCGGTCGATCAGGGCTCTGCTCCTTCGATTTCGTTGAGAGAGAGAGAGAGAGGTAGATTGGGAAAGAGGGAAATCGAGAGAGAGAGAGAGAGAGAGCGGGGTGAATTGCGGCTGCGAGATGGTGAGGGGTTAGGTTTAGGTAAATATATTAAAACCCTAGCCCGATCTGCTATTCGCAGACCAACCCTCTAAACGCACCCCCAAAATCATTTTGGTTAAATTTAGGGGCGTTACAATTCTCTCCTCCTTAAAGAAATTTCATCCCGAAATTTAAAATACGAATAACAAAATGAAATTCGTCATACCTGAGTAAAATAGATCGGGGTACTACTCGTGCATGACCTCTTCTGGCTCCCAAGAGAGCTCCTCGCGGCCACAATTGACCCAACGGACTCTCACCATCTTGATTGTCTTTATCTATAACTATCGTATGTCACTATCGATAATGCAAACTGGGGCCACTCTGGTAGATAGGCCACTATCCACTGGCACACTATCGGTCTACAACACAGAATCGGGTTCCCGCACCGCCTTCCTCAACACAGAACTATGGAAGACGTTGTGCAACCCACTCAGCTCCGTCGACAAAGAAAGTCGGTAAGCTGCCTCGCCGATGCGCTCGGTGATCTCAAATGGCCCTAAATACCTTGGACTCAGCTTCTTCAAGCATCGAACCCTCGACACTCCTTTGAAAGGCTTTATCTTCAAGTACACCCAATCTCCAACCGCGAAATCCACATTCCGGTGTTTGGCGTTGTAATACTTCACCTGACGATCTTGGGCGGTCAACAACCGCTCTCGAATGGTCCGTAAGGACTCATTCAGCTCATCAAAATCTTTGCGCTTCAACAACTTGGTATCACCGATTTCTGCCCACGCTAACGGAGTGCGACACTTCCTGTCGTATAACGCCTCGTACTGGGCCATCTGAATACTTGCCTGATAACTGTTGTTATACGCATACTCTACCATGTGAAGGTGATCCTCCCAACACTGTCTGAAATCCAAAACGCACATTCGCAGCATATCTTCCATCGTACGATTTGTCCTCTCAGTTTGCTCATCCGTCTGCGGATGGAAGACTGTGCTAAACTTGAGCTTTGTGCTCAATGACCGATGAACGTGCCGCCAATCACCGAATGTAAACCACCCATCACGGTCACTAATTATGCTGCAAGGGACGCCATGTAATTGCACGATGTTCTCCACAAACAACTTTGCTAGTTTCTCTACTGGATCGCTTTTCTGATTCGAGATAAAATGCGTAACTTTGGTCAACCGATCAACAATCACCTAGATAGAATCGTTTTTCTGCAACGACTTTGGCAAACCGTGCATAAAATCCATGGAAATATCATCAAATTTCCACTCCGGGATCGACAACAATTTCAAGGAGCCTCCTGGTCGTTGGCATTATGCCTTCACTAGCGCGCACGTTTACCATTTTGCCACGTAGAGGGCTATGTACTTCTTCATACCTAGCCACCAGAACAGTGTCTTCATGTCCTTGTACATATTTGAGCTCCCCAGGTGGATTGAGTACTTGGTATTGTGAGTCTCATACATCAACTATTCCCGTAGAGTGCCAGACTTTGGGATGCACAAGTGATCACCTTTCCGCAGAAGACCTTCTTCAACCAAGAACTAGGAATTTGACCCTTCCGCTGCATAACGCTTCATGCTCTCATCGAGCTCCAACGCTCTCTGAACTCTGTCCATAAGGTCACATTGCACCTCTGTCCAGTTCAAGCATGCGTTTGCACTAGTAGTCCTATCGACATAGGTGACACCCAAGGCTTCCAATTCATGGATTAAACATTCATCATGCATGCGCAACTAGTTTGCTCGTGCTAGAGTTCTGCGACTCAAAGCATCAGCGACCACATTCCCCTTCCCGGGTGTGTAATGTATCTCAAAGGTGTAATCTTCGAGGAATTCCATCCACCTTCTTTATCGCATGTTCAACTCCTTCTGGTTCAACAAGTGCTTAAGGTTCTTATGATCCGTAAAGATGTCAACCTTCACGCCATATAAGTAATGTCGCCACATCTTCAGGGCGAATATCACCGCCGCTAACTCCAAGTCATGGACGGTATAGTTTCTCTCATTCACCTTCAGCTGGTGCGAGCCGTACGCTATAACCTTTCCAAACTATAGGAGGACGCAGCCTAAGTCGCTCCCTGAGACATCGCTATAGATCTTATAGCCTTCTATACCATATGGCGAACTCAAAATATGCGTCATGGTTAGACGACCCTTCAGTTCCTCAAAAGCGCGTGCGCACTCCAACGACCACACAAACTTCTGATCCTTTCTCGTCAAGGTAGTGAGAGGTAAATCTATCTGCAAGAAGTTCTCCCTGAACCGTCTGTAGTAGCCGGCAAGTCCCAGGAAACTCCGTACTTCCGCCATTGAAGTCAATCCAGGCCACTCCTGTATAGCTGTTATCCTCGCCGGATCCACAGCAATACCCTCCCCACTAATGACATGACCGAGAAACGCCACAGTCGATAGCCAAAACTCGCACTTAGATAACTTGGCATATAGTCGACTCCTCTTCAAGGTGTGCAAAACCAACCTCAAATGCTTCGCATGATCCTCCTCTGACTGCGAGTATACCAATATGTAATGTATGAAGTGTAACACCCCCTATCTGTCACATAGCATATAACAGTAGGTCCGGCCGGGGCCCGACGCCATATACCACAGACAGACCGGGTGGTTACTCAACGGAAACCATCCAACCAATAATGTTGGGTACATTGGTCAAATGTACCTGATTTGAAGAAGCCTCACCCAACCCAATGATATACATCATAATGTATTTGATGTATGTTGAGTTTACTTGTGCAGGTTAAGAAATCACTGGACTGAAGCAAAACGTTTCTAAGTCCATGTATCGACACCCAGAGGGAAAGTGTCGACACTCAAGAAAACTTGTGTCGACACCCAGACAAGCAGTGTCGACACTTGGAGTCATTGTGTCGACACCTGGGATGCAGAGTCGACACCAGGCAGAAAGTGTCGACACTTGGAGCTGTGTCGACACTCAGTGAAGAAAAGTGCAGACAGAAAGTGTCGACACTTGGAGCTGTGTCGACACTCAGTGAAGAAAAGTGCAGACAGAAAGTGTCGACACTTGGATCTGTGTCGACACTCAGTGAAGAAAAGTGCAGACAGAAAGTGTCGACACAAGGAGCTGTGTCGACACCCAGTGAAGCTGTGTCGACACTCAGCAAAAGTCTGCAGAGACTAAGTTAAAGTGTTGACACTCAGAACATTGTGTCGACACTCAACAGAAGAGTCAACACTTGAAGTATGTGTCGACTCCCAAAACAATGTGTCGACACACAACCAGAAGAGTCAACACTTGAAGTATGTGTCGACACCCAGCACAATGTGTCGACACACAACCAGAAGAGTCAACACTTGAAGTAAGTGTCGACACCCAGCACAATGTGTTGACATACAACCAGAAGAGTCAACACTTGAAGAAAGTGTCGACACAAGGAGCTGTGTCGACACTTAGCAAAGATCAGAAAGATCAACAAAATTATTCTAAGTACAAGTGTCGACACTAAGGGAATGTGTCGACACTCAGCTGAAGTCTCAACAAGAAGAAGGTGTGTCGACACAAGGAGCTGTGTCGACACTCAGCAAGTATCGACATTAAAGACTATGTGTCGACACCAAGAAGCAGTGTCGACACTTAACAGTTACAACACATGAAGATGTGTCGACACAAAGGAGATGTGTCGACACTTAGAAGAATTCAGCTAAAGATAAAAGATCAAGTACTTGTGTCGACACTCAATTTCAGTGTCGACACCTGAAGAAGAATCTATGTCGAGACATACAAGGAGTTGTGTCGACACCTTGTAGACTTGTGTCGACACATACACAGCATGTGTCGACACTTGGTCTATAAGTGTCGACACTTAAAGACAGAAAGTCTCGACACTTTCAGACAGTTAGAGATTTTCAAGAAATGACTGGATGACTTGACAGCTGCCGTTCCAGCCGGTCTACAGCACCTGTCAGAGATGTCAGAAGACAGTTATGGATCGGACCAGCCGGTTACCATGAAGAAGGCCTATAAATAGGCTCATACAGTTTACAGAAACTGTTGTTGTTGTTCAAGTGCATCACATTGTTGAAGAACAAGTTATAAAAGTGGTACATAGAGTATCAACACAAGAAGATCTTGCAGTCCAAGTGCAGATCTAAGAAGTTGGAGAGAGAGGGATCCATCCAAGAAATCAGCCTCTGGAACTAGGCTGAGAAGAAGGATTCAGATTCATTCTGGATCTTAAGTGGCAGAGGTCAAGGAACAACTGCAGGAGGATTCAGTCTTATTCAGTTCTACTCAAGAAGCTTTGAAGAAAGCTAAGTCAGATTGAATCCAGCTGAGTTCTTCCAAGAACTCATCAAGAAACTCTCAACTCCCCTCTATTATTTCTGAGTTGTTGAGTTAATATTTGTAATTCATTTTTAACTTGTAGGATCCTTTGGATCTGAGTGAATTGTAAGCCTATAATTATAAAGGCTGAGGGTAGGGCTTGAGAGCCTGAGTGTAGGAGATTGAGATCTCTGAGTGTAGGCCTTGTTGGCTGAGTGTAGGCCTTTGGGGCTGAGTGTAGGCCTTGGTTGGCTGAGTGTAGGCCTTGGTTGGCTGAGTGTAGGCTTTGGGATAAAGCTGAGTTATAGGGCCTTGGGCCTGAGGTGTAGGAACCAATTTGGGTTCTGAGACAGTGGAGGAGTTTGGCCGAATCTAGTACACTGCTAGATAGGCGAAGGGGGAAGTGGATGTACCCATATCTTGGGGAACCACTATAAACCACTGTGTGCTGTGCTGTGTTGTGATTGTTGTTGTGTATGTTGTGCGTTTGCTGTGATAAAATAGTTAGTATTCTGTGATATAACTGATTGCTGCCATTAAAGTTCAAAAGGATTAGGTCACCTATTCACCCCCCCCCTCTAGGTGTTTAGGTACCATATGTTTCAAATAACTAACGTTCTACACAGAGTCATTCTAGCGGAAGTAATTATTAAAAGTTGCAAATGAAAGAACCCAACCAACATGAATGTCCACTACTCAAAACAATAGGAATGAAGGTACAAATATGCAAGTACACTGGCATTAAGGCCTTACAAATTGTTTACTCCAATTACATGTCTTACAAACTTTGGTACGCAGACCAGTCATACATGAATAAAGCAAGTAAACACTCAATATTAGGCCTTCGAGGGCCAGCTCAGCAACTTGGGCTTTAGCCCGCTATTTACCGCTCGGCTCTGCAGCATCTGCAAGCACAATCCATCGCATCGGTGGCAAACAAAAGCAACGGTCAGCTATGCTGACCAATTTATAACGATCCTGCCCCCAAACTCGGGGCGGCGATGCTCCTTCCCTGCACTGTATTAGCATAACCAAGCAGTAATGAATCAACATTTCATCACAGGCGTAGGCATGCTCGGCCACACACCCCGTGCACTCAGGTCACATTCTCGGTGAACCCGGTCAATACCGCGGTCCCACCACCACCCCTTGGACGACAATATCTCGTGAGCATTTTGGTCTTTTTGGCCACTGCCTAATACCCTCCATCTATGCCAACGGTAAGTGTCATGTACCTTAGGTGTCTTTAACCGAACCACATAGAGCGGGTACGGTTCCTCCTAACCCGTTGCTCACACCGCAACGTCAATTTAAGACGTCTGTGCGGGTCAAGCTTCCCCAAGTCCCAAACAGATCACACACTTCACATAACCCGGTTATGTGCAAGTTGGCTCCCAGGACACCATGTTAGCAGAATCACGCATCTGCCCAGTTTTTCGGGTACACCTTGGAGTTAATCCCCAAGGCTCCCCGTTGCAATCTACCACGTAGAAAACCCGAAAAACAATTATTTGTGTGGAGTCTTATCCGGCCATTCATGCAATGCAACATCACCGATCCAGACCAACTTGTCGGAGGCAGAGGTCAAGGAACAACTGCAGGAGGATTCAGTCTTATTCAGTTCTACTCAAGAAGCTTTGAAGAAAGCTAAGTCAGATTGAATCCAGCTGAGTTCTTCCAAGAACTCATCAAGAAACTCTCAACTCCCCTATATTATTTCTGAGTTGTTGAGTTAATATTTGTAATTCATTTTTAACTTGTAGGATCCTTTGGATCTGAGTGAATTGTAAGCCTATAATTATAAAGGCTGAGGGTAGGGCTTGAGAGCCTGAGTGTAGGAGATTGAGATCTCTGAGTGTAGGCCTTGTTGGCTGAGTGTAGGCCTTTGGGGCTGAGTGTAGGTCTTGGTTGGCTAAGTGTAGGCTTTGGGATAAAGCTGAGTTGTAGGGCCTTGGGCCTGAGGTGTAGGAACCAATTTGGGTTCTGAGACAGTGGAGGAGTTTGGCCGAATCTAGTACACTGCTAGATAGGCGAAGGGGGAAAGTGGATGTACCCATATCTTGGGGAACCACTATAAACCACTGTGTGTTGTGCTGTGCTGTGATTGTTGCTGTGTATGCTGTGTGTTTGCTGTGATAAAATAGTTAGTATTCTGTGATATAACTGATTGCTGCCATTAAAGTTCAAAAGGATTAGGTCACCTATTCACCCCCCCCCCTCTAGGTGTTTAGGTATCATATGTTTCAAGTGGTATCAGAGGGAGGTTCCTCAAAAAGGACTAACAGTCTGAGGAGATCCTGTTTGGCAGATTCAGTGTAAGGCAAAACACAGATTCAAGAAATTCAAGAAACATGGGTTCCTCTGAGAATCACAAGGAATTGGGTTCCATGAAATTACCCGTATGCAGAAAAGAGATCTTTGGGATCTGCAAGGAAAGGGTAAGGCTGTTTATGGAGGTCTCAGACCCTAGAATCTACATCACAGTAAAGGAAGGGCCTTATGTGCCCATGAAGATTTCAGTTTTAGATGCAAATCAGAGAACTCCAAAGGATTTCTCTGAGATGACTAAGGATGAGATTATCCTAGCCACAATGGACAAGAGGGCACAGAACATAATAGTGAGTGCCATAGATGATGCAACATTTCAGAATCTTATACACTGTAAGACAGCCAAGGAGATGTGGGACACTCTTATAGTGTATATGGAAGGATCTGAATAAGTAAGACAAGATAGAAAATCCTTGCTAAATCAGGAGTATGAGAGTTTTAGACAAGGAAAAGGTGATAGCATAACTGAGTGCTACAAGAAGTTCTACAGAATAGTTAATGAACTCATGTCTTATGGAAGAGAGTTCAGTAACTATGAACTAAATGATAAGTTCTTAAGGTCACTAACCAAAGATTGGGACACCAAGATCTGTGCCATAAGAGAAATGGCTAAGTTGGGGGAAATTCCTCCTCCTACACTGTTTGGCAAGTTGTTGTCATATGAAATGTAATTGATAGTGAGGAAGGAGGAGGAGAAATCAACAAGGACTGAGCACAAAGAAAGAACTGTTGCTTTCAAGACAGAAGTTCCCAGAAAGTACATGAATAAGTCATCAACTCCACCTCCAGAGGTAGTTGAATCAGAATCAGATGAGTCAGTCAGCACAAAGACTGAGAACAGTGAAAGTGATGAAGACTTTGCTGCCTTCACTAGACACTTTCAGAAATTCTTGAAGAAGAAACAGTGGAGGTCAAGACCTTCTACTTTAAAGGGAAAGGAAGTTTTTTATCAGGAGAAAAAGCCTTCAAAGAAAGACAGGAAGAGGACAAAGTCAAGCAAGACAACTGGATCTAAGATAGTGTGTTATTGCTGCAATAGACAGGGCCATGTTATTGTAGATTGTCCTGAGAAGAGAAAGGAATCTGGTGACAGGAAAAAGGCTCACTTCAAAGGCAAGAAAGAGAAGTCTTTTGTTGCCAAGAAGGAGAAGACTCTGTCAGATATCTCTTCTTCAGAAACTGAGTCTGAGGCTGAAGCCTACAAAGGGCTATTTGCTGAAGAAGAAGAAGAAGAATTCATGCAGATCATGGAGTCTATTTATGAACAAGAAGACAGTCAATGCCAAGGGCTAATGGCTTTGACAGAGAGTGCCAAAATCCTGGAGCAGCCAGGGCCCAGTCAGGTACAAAGTTCAAGTTTAAATTCAGTTTCTTGTTCTAGTTCAGAATCAGATTCATCATCATCAAGTGATGAGAATGTATCTGAGTCTGAGGATGATATTCATCAGCTTATAGATGAATATAAGGTGCTGTTGCAAGCTTACAAGAAAAGCAAGTCCCTAGCCAAAAGTCAGGCAAAGGAAATTGCTGATCTTAAAGCTGCTGCAACAGATTCTGAGAAGCAGTTTGATCAAAAGCTTAATGAGATAGCTAGGCTGAAACACATAACAGTGTTTCAGATGGGTACTATATCCTTTAAGAATGATCAAATTAAGAGTCTGGAGATCAATCTTCAGAAGGAGAAGGACTTAGTTGCTAGGTTTTCTAAACCTAAGTCAGTGTTACCCATAATTGATGAATTTGTTCATCATAAGGGTAAAGCTGGACTGGGCTTTACTAGACCTGCAAGGACTGAGCAGTCCAAGTCTAAGTCCAAGAGAAAAGCCCCAACATTCAACAAGTCTGTTGTAGATAAGACAGCAAAGGTTGTATCTAAGCAAAGGTACAATAAGTTTGAATGCTGGTGCTGTGGCAAGGTTGGCCACTTTGCAGTGGACTGTTGGCACAATGTTAGTGCCAAAGTGAGTAGCAAGCTACCTGGTGGAAAGCCAGCAGGTAGTTTTGTCAAGTTGTAGACTAACAAGTACCAAGGACCCAAAAATTCTTTGGGTTCTAAGGTTCATTAATCTGCTTTGCAGGTGAGTCCAAGTGGCCATACCCCAACATGGTACTTGGACAGTGGATGTTCCAGACATATGACTGGAACAAGAGGATTACTAAAGGACTACATTCCAGTAAAAGATGGTCCAAAAGTAACCTTTGGTGGTTCTGAAAAAGGAATCATCAAAGGATTTGGTAACATTTCTACAAACTTAGTTACCATTACTCAAGTGGCTTATGTTAAAGGGTTGAAACACAACCTAATAAGTATAAGTCAATTAAGTGATGTAGGGTATGACATCTCATTTGTTAAAAATGGTTGTCATATCAAGAGGTCAAGTGATCAAGAGATCATTTTGACAGGTTATAGGAAGAGAAATGTTTACTGTCTAGACATTATGGTTGAGAACAATGGTTCTCCAGTTTGTCTTGTAGCTGATGAGACAGTCTCTCATTGTGTCAAATGGCATAAGAGGCTTGCCCATCTTAACTACAAGACTATTAGCAAACTCTTTAGCAAATAGTTGGTGAGGAATGGTCCTCAAGTTAAGTGTGTTAAAGATGGCATTTGCTCAGCTTGTCAAAAGGGCAAGCAGACTAAATCCACCTTTAGAAGCATAGAAAACAAAGATGTTGTGAGGTGTCTATACCTCTTGCATATGGATCTCTTTGGTCCAATGCCAGTTCACAGCTTAGGTAGGAAGGTCTATACCTTTGTAGTTGTAGATGACTACTCAAGGTTTTCCTGGGTGTTCTTCTTAAGACAGAAATCTGAAACACCTAGTGTCTTCCACAACTTTGTCAAGCAAATTCAGAATGAACTAAATAATACAGTGGTCAAGATTAGAAGTGATCATGGCACTGAGTTTCAGTCTGATAGCATGACAAAACTATGTGAAGACTTTGGGATATTTCAAGAATTCTCTTCACCTAGAACACCTCAGCAAAATGACATTGCTGAGAGAAAGAATAGAACCTTGATAGAGGCTGGTAGGACCCTACTAAGTGATACATCACTGCCAGAGTATTTCTGGGCTGAAGCAGTTAACACTGCATGCCATGTTATAAATAGGGCTACCATCACTAAAAGGCTTAACAAGACCCCCTATGAAGTTGTGAAAGGCAGGAAACCAAACCTATCCTATTTTAGGATCTTTGGTTGCAAATGCTTCATACTTAACAATGGGAAGTCTTACTTAACTAAGTTTGCTGCCAAGTCCCAAGAGGGAATTTTTGTGGGGTACAGCAATAACAGTAAGGCTTATAGAGTCTATAACTTGACTACACAAGTTGTAGAAGAATCAGTGCATGTAGTTTTTGATGAGACTAAACTTATTAATAATGAGTTGTCTAGTAGTGTATGCAGCCCCACAGGTTTGACAAATAAAATGGACAAGCTTACTATAGAAGAAGTGTCTGCTGCAAGACAGCAAGTAGAAGACAGTAGCTGTTGTCCAGGGGGAGAACTACATGTGCCAACTGCTGAAGAAATCCAAGGAGTACAGCATGATGCAGATGCTGAAATGGTTCAACCAGAAGTAAGGTTGCCTCCAGCCCACAGGCATCTTAGAGATCATCCAGTAGAGCTGATTATTGGAGATCCAAGATAAGGAGTTCAAACAAGGAGCAGAAATCAGAATGCTGCAATCTATTCCAGTTTTCTGTCTCAAGTTGAACCTAAAAAGTTTGAAGAAGCAATACAAGATCCACAATGGACTGAAGCAATGCAAGAAGAGTTTAATCAGTTCAAGAGGTGCAAGGTTTGGGAACTTGTTCCTAAACCTAAAGATCACAATGTAATAGGAACTAAGTGGATCTACAGGAATAAGATGGATGAACAAGGGGTCATCATTAAGAATAAGGCTAGACTGGTTGCTAAAGGATATAGGCAAGAAGAAGGTATTGACTTTGATCAAACCTTTGCTCCAGTAGCCAGACTGGAAGCCATAAGAATGTTCTTGGCTTATGCAACCTATCAAGGATTCAA
The DNA here is from genome assembly GCA_039583875.1 of Platanthera guangdongensis. Classification (NCBI taxonomy): domain Eukaryota; kingdom Viridiplantae; phylum Streptophyta; class Magnoliopsida; order Asparagales; family Orchidaceae; genus Platanthera; species Platanthera guangdongensis. Next base: position 19,902,700 of record CM077164.1, read on the forward strand.
GGTTTACCAAATGGATGTCAAGTCAGCATTCCTAAATGGTAATCTTAAAGAAGAAGTCTATGTTGAACAGCCTTCAGGTTTTGTTGATCCAACTCTACCTCATCATGTCTATAGACTTAGGAAAGCTTTATATGGGTTAAAGCAAGCCCCTAGGGCTTGGTATGAAACCCTATCTAGTTTCCTCATTGAGAACAAATTCTCAAGGGGGAAAATAGATAAGACTCTATTCCTTAGGGAATCTAGAGGCAAAGTTATACTAGTCCAAATATATGTAGATGACATTATATTTGGGTCTACTGAAAGCAGCCTTTGCAAAAAGTTTGCAAAACTTATGCAAGGTCAGTTTGAGATGAGTAGTATGGGAGAGCTGAAGTTTTTCTTGGGTCTCCAAGTTAAACAGACTGAAAGTGGTTTATCCATATGTCAGTCCAGGTTCACCCTAGAACTCATAAGGAAGTATGGTATGGATTCATCCAGTACCATGAAGACTCCTATGGGGTCAAGTATGTCTCTTAGCAAGGATGATGCAGGGAAACCTGTAGATGAAACCTTATATAGAGGGATAGTTGGCTCCCTATTATACTTGACTGCTAGTAGACCTGACATCATGTATGCTACATGTGTTTGTGCCAGGTATCAAGCCTGCCCTAAAGAGTCTCATTTGACTGCAGTCAAAAGAATATTGAGATATCTAAAGGGCACTCCCTATCTAGGCCTCTGGTACCCTAGGAATGGAGATTTTGATCTAACAGGTTATTCAGATGCAGACTTTGCAGGATGCAAAGAGGATAGAAAGAGCACTACTGGAACCTGTCAATTCCTAGGTGGGAGACTAATTTCATGGAGTAGCAAGATGCAAACCAGTGTGGCTATCTCCACAGCAGAGTCAGAGTATGTGGCTGCAGGAAGTTGCTGTGCTCAACTTCTATGGATTCAACATCAGCTAGAGGACTATGGATTTCAGGTAAGTAGAACTCCACTTTTCTGTGATTCTACAAGTGCTATTTCAATAGCTAATAACCCTGTATCTCATAGTAGAACTAAACATATTGAAATTAAATATCATTTTCTTAGGGAACATGTAAAAAGAGAAGATATTTTATTAGAATATGTTAAAACTGATAATCAAATAGCTGATATGTTTACTAAGCCCCTAGAAGAAGCTAAGTTCAATAGATTCAAAATTGAACTAGGAATGATAAACTTAGAGTAAGTTTACAGAATCAAAATTGGCTAAGTAAAAAGGTGTCGACACATAGACAAGTCTATGTCGACACAGAATAGTGGTGTCGACACTTCAGGAAAAAGGTGTCGACACATCCAGGATGTTGGTGTCGACACTTCAGAATGTTAGTGTCGACACATGACAAGTAGGTGTCGACACATCCAATATGGTGTCGACACTTATGTTTTACTCAGAATTTTCTAAGTAAAGTCTCGACAATGTGTCGAGTTATGTTGTGTCGACACATAATCAAGTGTCGACACATAAAATCTGTTGACTAAACTTATGTCGATACATGTGTGTCGAGACATTATAAGTCAGTATCGACACTTATTGCCGGTGTCGACACATTTTAAGTTAGCTGTCCCGCCTGTTCATCTTCAAAATTAGAAAGGTATAAATAGGGTTCTGTCTTTGTTTGTCGACACGCTTTCAAAGTTTCGAGACCAAAACTACTGTGTCGACACCTCTCTTTTTTAAAGACAAATTCTACAAACCCTAATGGCACCTAAGCTTGAGGAGAACGTTAACGAAGGATATGAGCTTGTGCGCGGCGCGTTCGACGATGCAGATGCAGAAATCAAGGCGGTCGTAACCCTAGTCGCTGATTCTGGACTAGAATACTTAGTTTCTGAACCTACTAAGATTTGGAAGAAGGAGGTACTTGAATTCCTTAATGGAGCGAAGGTCGATGAATCTGGATACAAAATCAAATCCAGAGTTCATGGAACTAAGGTCAAGGTTTCACCTAAAATTCTGAGGAAGGTGCTCCAGCTACCAAAAACTCAAGATGAAGAAGAAATTACTGCATCCAAGACCAGGGAAGCTCTAATCTGGTGTGGACTTGATCCAAAGATGAAGCTGGGTTCTGTTTTCAACAGAAAAGGCATGAATAATCAAGGAAAGTTCATGTCTGAGATTGTGGGAAAAGTCTTACTCAGTAAGCCTGGAGGGCATGACAGAGTGTCTGCCTATATGTTTGGAATCATGACAATGATAATCTTCACTTTGAAAACAGACTGGTCTATAGTGGTTTATGAGAAGATTAAGGAGAGCTTGAAGAAGCCCAATCTGGGCAGAATCATTAGTCTATACCTAGCTGGTGTGATATCAGAGGTAATGAGTACTGATGCAGGAAGCAAGATAAACCACATGAGGAAAATGGATCTAAGGATCTTTTCAAGATGGGACAGGGTGTTGTCCAAGGAAATGCCAACCCCAGAGAAGATAGTTACTAAGAAAGATACTCCTCCAAAGAAGAAAAGGAAGACAGCTCCTGTGAAACAAGTGTCCACAAGTAGTTCTGAAAGTGAAGAACATGTTGTTTTCACTCCTGATGATCAAGAGGAAGAGCCTGTAGTGAAGACTCTTGCTCCTCAAGAGATTGCAGAGATCCAGGGGGAGCTACCACAAGCTAGCCCCATCCACAGGGATCAAAGCAAGGGGGAGCCTCCAGTTGTAGAAGAACCATCTACACTGGACAGTGAGCAAGCCACCATCATCATACAAGAGGTACTCACTGAACTAAATACATTAGATTTTTCTATGGAAGATACTGATTTGTCTGATGTTCATCAGCAAACTCAGCTGCCTAGTCAAGCTCCAGATGTTGTTATAGAAGACACATCTGTTGTACAAGAAGAGATTCCTGATCCAGTAGTTGAAGAACAAAGAATGTCTCCAGCTTCTTCACCCCCTGAATACACCATGGAAGATTTATTTCTAAATCTAGATCAAGCAGATTTTGACATGGACAAGGATACTGCTGAAAAAGATCATACTGCTGCTGAGGGGGAGCAAATGCCAGTTCTGGAAGAGCCCATAAGGCAACAACCTGAGAAGCCTCAAAGCCCTAAGGATAGGGTTGACATAGCCAGCACTTCTGCCTCTGAAGATGAGGAGAGTGCTACGGCAAAGAAGAAGAAATTGTATGTCTTTAAAAGGAGAAGTCTGAGTTATAAGAAAGCTCTGCAATCTATAGCCCCACAGCCTATAGTTCAACAAGCTCCAACTGTTGATTATAGTGCATTAATGATTGCAATGCAGATAAAACTGGATGAACAGAGAAAAGCTATAGAGGCTTATGTAGATGAAGGGCACAAAACTTTGCAGTTTGATCTGGCCCAAGATATAAAGTCTATAAGGTTTGAAATGAACCTTAACAAGAAGGAGATGAATGAATGCTTCCACAAAGGTGGAAATGCAGTGGTGTACTTGGCCACCCACCAAGAAAAGATAAAAGAACAAGTGGATGACATAGCATTGAAGCAAGGGTATGTACTGGAAAATCAGATAAGAATGAATGACAATTTGACTGCTTCACATAATGCTCTTGTCACTGAGTTAAAGAACAAGGCTGCTGAACCTTCTACATCTTCTGCTACTATCAAAGCTGAATTTGACAAAGCCTTTCACGAAGAAATTTATGCTGTTAAGTCTGCAATCCAAGCCTCTCAGAAGGTCATATCTGAACAACTTCAAAAGCTTAAACCTTTCTTTAAAGATGGCATCAGATACTTGGATAGTCAAATCAGATTTCAGAAGGATGATGTCAGAGATCACATGGCTAGAGAAGTCATAAAGGGGGAGAGAGTATTAGTCAAGGCAAGCTCTGAACATGCTAAGTGGATATCAAATTCCATCAGAGCTACACTTGGATATCCTCCTCTGTGTGATGACAATGAGGTTGCTGAATCTGGAATAAATCCTGCTTATTTTGGAGGTGAGCAACCAGAAGTAGCTCAGGTCATTTATCCACCTCCAGACTTTGAAATGATTCAAGCAGATGTGAGCACAATGTATAGCCCACCTGAGGGCAAGGACAATGTCCATATTGAAAAGGTTGTTCAACCTATATCTGAAGCCATGCAAGAGGCATTACAGAAGGAGGAAGAGACAAGGTTGTCCAAGAAGAGGTTTAGGGAACAAGCAGAACAAAGGCCAGACTTTGAACAGTGGAGCCCTACCTCTAGGAATATAATTTTAACTGCCTGGAAAGCTGCCAAGGACAATACTCATGACAGGAACAAGTGGTTCTCTAAAGCTGAATGGAGAAAACATGAAATAAGACAAGAGGCCATTGTTCAATTTAGAAGGAAGGCAAAGATGGGAAAGCTACCTCCTACTACAGTGGAGCCTAGCAAGTACTTCCCTAAGCCATATCACTATTTTGAGAGGCAGAAGATCAAGGCAGAAGAACTTAAAAAGAAAGATCTAAAAGGCAAGAAGCCTGCTGTTGCTGAAACTGCTGATGCCCCTGTCAAAGCTCAAGTTCAAGCTGGCAAGGGAATAGTTATCAAGGAACCTGATCAGAAATAGATTAAGATATTTACTTGAGGATTATTTTGTAATCTTTTAAATGTAAAACATTTTTGTAAACTACTGAAAATGTATAAGAAAAATGTTAGAACAATATATGATCAATATATTTCATGATTGTTCTGTGAATGTGTCTATTTCTTATTTGTTCTGAAATGATGAATGTGTATACATGTGTGAATTAATACATGTTTATGTTTACCCTGCTGAATATAACTGCTTTACATCATTTTGTATTTTTAATTATGAATGGTGTATATCATTGACTAAGGGTTATGACTTCTCCAAATAGGGGGAGATTGTTGGGTACATTGGTCAAATGTACCTGATTTGAAGAAGCCTCACCCAACTCAATGATATACATCATAATGTATTTGATGTATGTTGAGTTTACTTGTGCAGGTTAAGAAATCACTGGACTGAAGCAAAAAGTTTCTAAGTCCATGTATCGACACCCAGAGGGAAAGTGTCGACACTCAAGAAAACTTGTGTCGACACCCAGACAAGCAGTGTCGATACTTGGAGTCATTGTGTCGACACCTGGGATGCAGAGTCGACACCAGGCAGAAAGTGTCGACACTTGGAGCTGTGTCGACACTCAGTGAAGAAAAGTGCAGACAGAAAGTGTCGACAATTGGAGCTGTGTCGACACTCAGTGAAGAAAGTGCAGACAGAAAGTGTCGACACTTGGAGCTGTGTCGACACTCAGTGAAGAAAAGTGCAGACAGAAAGTGTCGACACAAGGAGCTGTGTCGACACCCAGTGAAGCTGTGTCGACACTCAGCAAAAGTCTGCAGAGACTAAGTTAAAAGTGTCGACACTCAGAACATTGTGTCGACACTCAACAGAAGAGTCAACACTTGAAGTATGTGTCGACACCCAGCACAATGTGTCGACACACAACCAGAAGACGTCACACTTGAAGTATGTGTCGACACCCAGCACAATGTGTCGACACACAACAGAAGAGTCAACACTGAAGTAAGTGTCGACACCCAGCACAATGTGTTGACATACAAGCAGAAGAGTCAACACTTGAAGAAAGTGTCGACACAAGGAGCTGTGTCGACACTTAGCAAATATCAGAAAGATCAACAAAATTATTCTAAGTACAAGTGTCGACACTAAGGGAATGTGTCGACACTCAGCTGAAGGCTCAACAAGAAGAAGGTGTGTCGACACAAGGAGCTGTGTCGACACTCAGCAAGTATCGACATTAAAGACTATGTGTCGACACAAAGAAGCAGTGTCGACACTTAACAGTTACAACACATGAAGATTTGTCGACACAAAGGAGATGTGTCGACAATTAGAAGAATTCAGCTAAAGATAAAAGATCAAGTACTTGTGTCGACACTCAATTTCAGTGTCGACACCTGAAGAAGAATCTATGTCGAGACATACAAGGAGTTGTGTCGACACCTTGTAGACTTGTGTCGACACTTACACAGCATGTGTCGACACTTGGTCTATAAGTGTCGACACTTAAAGACAGAAAGTCTCGACACTTTCAGACAGTTAGAGATTTTCAAGAAATGACTGGATGACTTGACAGCTGCCGTTCCAGCTGGTCTACAGCACCTGTCAGAGATGTCAGAAGACAGTTATGGACCGGACCAACCGGTTACCATGAAGAAGGCCTATAAATAGGCTCATACAGTTTACAGAAACTGTTGTTGTTGTTGTTCAAGTGCATCACATTGTTGAAGAACAAGTTATAAAAGTGGTACATAGAGTATCAACACAAGAAGATCTTGCAGTCCAAGTGCAGATCTAAGAAGTTGGAGAGAGAGGGCTCCATCCAAGAAATCAGCCTCTGGAACTAGGCTGAGAAGAAGGATTCAGATTCATTCTGGATCTTAAGTGGCAGAGGTCAAGGAACAACTGCAGGAGGATTCAGTCTTATTCAGTTCTACTCAAGAAGCTTTGAAGAAAGCTAAGTCAGATTGAATCCAGCTGAGTTCTTCCAAGAACTCATCAAGAAACTCTCAACTCCCCTCTATTATTTCTGAGTTGTTGAGTTAATATTAGTAATTCATTTTTAACTTGTAGGATCCTTTGGATCTGAGTGAATTGTAAGCCTATAATTATAAAGGCTGAGGGTAGGGCTTGAGAGCCTGAGTGTAGGAGATTGAGATCTCTGAGTGTAGGCCTTATTGGCTGAGTGTAGGCCTTTGGGGCTGAGTGTAGGCCTTGGTTGGCTGAGTGTAGGCCTTGGTTGGCTGAGTGTAGGCTTTGGGATAAAGTTGAGTTGTAGGGCCTTGGGCCTGAGGTGTAGGAACCAATTTGGGTTCTAAGACAGTGGAGGAGTTTGGCCGAATCTAGTACACTGCTAGATAGGCGAAGGGGGAAAGTGGATGTACCCATATCTTGGGGAACCACTATAAACCACTGTGTGATGTGCTGTGCTGTGATTGTTGCTGTGTATGTTGTGTGTTTGCTGTGATAAAATAGTTAGTATTCTGTGATATAACTGATTGCTGCCATTAAAGTTCAAAAGGATTAGGTCACCTATTCACCCCCCCCCCCCTCTAGGTGTTTAGGTACCATATGTTTCAAATAACTAACGTCCTACACAAAGTCATTCTAGCGGAAGTAATTATTAAAAGTTGCAAATGAAAGAACCCAACCAACATGAATGTCCACTACTCAAAGTAATAGGAATGAAGGTACAAATATACAAGTACACTGACATTAAGGCCTTACAAATTGTTTACTCCAATTACATGTCTTACAAACTTTGGCACGCAGACCAGTCATACATGAATAAAGCAAGTAAACACTTAATATTAGGCCTTCGAGGGCCAGCTCAGCAACTTGGGCTTTAGCCCGCTATTTATCGCTCGGCTCTGCAGCATCTGCAAGCACAATCCATCGCATCAGTGGCAAACAAAAGCAACGGTCAGCTATGCTGACCAATTTATAACGATCCTGCCCCCAAACTCGGGGCGGCGATGCTCCTTCCCAGAACTGTATTAGCATAACCAAGCAGTAATGAATCAACATTTCATCACAGGCGTAGGCACGCTCGGCCACACACCCCGTGCACTCAGGTCACATTCTCGGTGAACCCGGTCAATACCGCGGTCCCACCACCACCCCTTGGACGACAATATCTCGTGAGCATTTTGGTCTTTTTGGCCACTGCCTAATACCCTCCATCTATGCCAACGGTAAGTGTCATGTACCTTAGGTGTCTTTAACCGAACCACATAGAGCGGGTACGGTTCCTCCTAACCCGTTGCTCACACCGCAACGTCAATTTAAGCCGTCTGTGCGGGTCAAGCTTCCCCGAGTCCCAAACCGATCACACACTTCACATAACCCGGTTATGTGCAAGTTGGCTCCCAGGCCACCATGTTAGCAGAATCACGCATCTGCCCAGTTTTTCGGGTACACCTTGGAGTTAATCCCCAAGGCTCCCCGTTGCAATCTACCACGTAGAAAACCCGAAAAACAATTATTTGTGTGGAGTCTTCTCCGGCCATTCATGCAATGCAACATCACTGATCCATACCAACTTGTCGGGTAGTCTTCACACATCATGCTTATGTCCGTTCTCGATTACGGACTCTACATGTACATAACGGGGACTATTCATGTCGACCTGAAGGAACGCCTCAACTCACCGCAAACTCGCGAGAGTGGGCTTCCTATACAAAGAAACGAGGACTTCACATGTCCTAGGAAGAGAATCGTTACCCTAGCATTTTTCCTTGGCGCCATGGAAATGTATGCGGATGAAAAGCACCGCAATCTCCTTGCCTCCGTAGATCCGAAGTCGGCTCGCGATTTGGAGATCCGAAGCTCCGCAGGTGACCAGATCTATCCTCCTTTCTTCTTCTTTGCTCTCCCCTCTCTCTAGACTTTAGAAAGAGACTAAGTGAAAGAAATGAGGGATTTGAAACCCTATTATCGGGTATATCCCAGCAGGAACAACCCCTAGCCGTCGGATCCCAAAATAAGGAAACGAAGGGTCACGATCCGGAGCTGAAATGCAAAACCTGGGTTGAACACAGCCTATGACACGCCCGTGTCCAGGGCCGTGTTCCCCATTCGCCGTCGAAACCGACGCGTACCGAAACACACACCGGCACCCGACATGCCCGTGCTTGATCTGACACGCCCGTGTCAGCCAGTACACGCCCGTGTTCCCGGGCGTGTTCCTCCATCGACATAGGACCAACACCAACCCGAGACACACACGGGTCTTGGACACACACGTGTCCCATTTGACACGCCTGTATCAAACCCGAACATGCCTGGGCTCCAGGCCGTGTTCACTATCTCGACAGTTCGTCGAGCACAGTTCGTCGACCACCCGACACAGCCATGGACATGCCCGTGTCCTAGGCCGTGTTCCCTATCTCGACACTTCGTCGAGCGAAAATCGTCAACTTCCCGGGCAGATCGTCGACACGAGCTCGACACGCCCGGGGACACGCCCGTGTCTCAGGCTGTGTTAGCTGTTCGACGATCGCCGACTCCAAAATTCGTCGACCTCTCGGCCAGAACGTCGAACCAAACACGACACTCCCTGGGACATGCCTGTGTCCCAGGCCGCGTGCCTCCTACCAAATTCCAAACTTGGCTCAAAATGCCTTCCACATGCTTTGCAAGTTTCGGGGCGTTACAACTCTCTCCCTCTTAAAAGAATTTCGTCCTCGAATTTTCATAAAGGAAAGATAAACATATAAACTTAAACGGTACCCTAGTGAAACAACTCCAAGTACTCCTCAAGCATGGTCTGCTCTCGCTCCCAAGAGAGATCTTCCCGACCACAATTGTCCCAACGGACCTTGACCATCCTGATCTCTTTGTTGCGTAGCCGCTTGACTTCCGAGTCCTCAATTCGTACGGGCTTGACCTTCGTCGTCAACCCATTATCCATCGGCACTTGATCTACCGCGATCACATGAGAAGGCTCTTGCACCGCCTTCCGTAGCACCGATATATGGAATACATCGTGTAGACCACTAAGCTTCACTGATAGCTCCAAGCGATAAGCTGCTTCGCCAATCCGCTCCAGAACCTCAAACGGTGCAAGGTACCTCGGACTTAGCTTCTTTAAGCGCCGCACCCGCGAGACACCCTTGAACGGCTTGATCTTCAAGTACACCCAGTCGCCAACAGTGAATTCCACATTCCTGTGCTTGGCGTTATAGTACTTAGCCTGGCGGTCCTGAGCAATTAGCAACCTTTCCTGAATGGTTCGCACCAAAGAAGTAGCATCTTCCACCTCTTGACGCTTGTACAACTTTGACTCGCCCGTTTCCAACCAAGAAAACGGCGTGCGACATCTTCTACCATAAAGGGCCTCGAAGGGCGTCATTTGTATGCTCGCCTGGTAGCTATTGTTGTATGCGAACTCCACCAAGTATAGGTGGTCTTCCCTCTGTTTCCTAAAGTCCAGGACACACATGAGAAGCATGTCTTCCATTGTCCTATTGACCCTCTCGGTCTGCCCATCTGTCTGCGGATGAAAGGCTGTGCTGAAACTTAGCTTTGTTCCCAACATCTGCTGCACCAGCCTCCAATCATTGGACGTGAACCATGCATCCCGGTCACTCACGATGTTGCGGGGCACACCGTGGAGCCGCACAATATTATCCGCATACAGCTTTGCGATTTTATCCACCGAGTCATCCTTCCTATGTGGAATGAAGTGTGACACCTTCGTTAGACGATCTACGACCACCCAAATGGCGTCGTTCCCCTTTTGCGACCTTGGTAACTCGTGCACAAAGTCCATAGAGATGTCGTCGAACTTCCACTCCGGAATAGCCAAGGACTTCAAGAATCCTCCCGGTTTTTGGCACTCCGCCTTCACCAAGGCGCAAGTTTGGCACTTCGCCACGTACAGTGCCACATCCTTCTTCAGTCCTGGCCACCAGAACAGTTTCTTCACATCGCGGTACATCTTCGTGCTCCCTGGGTGAATCGAGTACTTGGTATGATGCGCCTCATACAACAATTCCACCCGCAAATTGCCCACATTCGGGACGCACAAACGACGACCATCCTTCCAAAGCAATCCATCCTCAACAACGAATTGGGAATTTGACCCATCCAGAGCCTCTGTCATGAGTTGCTTCATGCGGACATCCATATCCAAAGCCTGTCGAATCCGATCAGCCAGGTCACACTGAACTTCAGTCCAGTTCAACAGCGCTTCAGCACTTGATTGCTTGTCTACGCAAGAGATCTCCAATGCCTCCAACTCCCGAACCAACCGCTCGTCATGCACCGACAGCCAGTTGGCTTGAGTTGGGTCCCTGCGACTCAACGCGTCCGCAACCGCATTACCTTTCACAGGCACGTAATGGATCTTGAATGTATAGTCCCCCAGGAATTCCATTCAGCTACGCTGCCGCATATTCAGATCTTTCTGATCCAACTAATACTTCAGGCTCTTATGGTCGGTATAAATATCGACCTTCACTCCATACAAGTAGTGTCTCCACAGCTTCAAGGCAAAAAGCACGGCCGCTAACTCCAAGTCATGGACCGGATAATTCCGCTCGTGCACTTTCAGCTGTCTCGAGCCATACGCTATCACACTACCATGCTGCAGTAGCACACAACCCAGGCCACTGCCTGAAGCATCGCTGTAGATTTCAAAACCTTCGGTCCCACTCGGCGAACTCAGCACAGACACCGTGGTCAACCGACTCTTCAACACCTCAAAAGCTCGTGCTCACTCCGGCGTCCAAATGAACCTCTGCTCTTTCCTCTTCAGATTCGTGAGAGGTAACGCTATCCACTAAAAGTTCTCCACGAAGCGCCTATAATAGCCGGCAAGCCCCAGAAAACTCTGGACTTCCGCCACCGTAGAAAGCACATGCCACTCTTGTATCACAATAATCTTCGCTGGATCCACCACAATTCCCTCCCCACTGACTATGTGACCAAGTAACGTCACTGAAGACAATCAAAACTCTCACTTGGAGAACTTGGCGTACAGCTGATTCCTCCGCAGCATCTCCAGCACCAAATGTAGATGCCTAAAGTGATCCTCCTCACTCTGGGAGTACACCAATATGTCGTTGATGAAGACGATCACAAAATGGTCCAAGTACTCCCTGAAAGTCATGTTCATCAAATTCATGAACACCGACGGCGCATTAGTCATCCCAAACGGCATGACCGTAAACTCGTAATGCCTGTATCTCGTACTGAACGCTGTCTTATGGATATCACTCTGTCTTATTCTCAGCTGATAGTACCCAGACTTGAGGTCCAACTTTGAGTACACTGTCGACCCAACTAACTGATCAAATAGATCATCAATCCTTGGGATTAGGTACTTGTTCTTTTCTGTTAGCTTGTTTAGCTCTCGATAATCGATACATAGTCTCAAGCTTCCGTCCTTCTTCTTAACAAAGAGGACCGATGCGCTCCAAGACGACGAACTTGGATGCACATAGCCTTGCTCCAACAACTCTTGCAGTTGCACCTTCAGCTCCGCCATTTCCTTAGGCGTTAGCCGATATAGAGAGTGTGACACAGGTTTCGCACCTGACACTAGCTCAATCGTGAAATCTATCTCTTGTTGAGGCGGGGCTCCAGGAAGATCGACAAGGAACACATCCGGGTACTCTGATACCACTGAAATACTACCCATCATAGGCTTAGGCTTTGCAACCTCCACTAGCGTAAAGAACAGCTCTGCACCAGCACGAACCGCCTTCACCACCTGAAGATCAGACATCAACGTCTTACTTGACCCCTTTCAAGCCCGTAAAAGTCGTCTCACGGCCTGTTCCCAGCTTGACTTCCTTGCGACTGCAATCAATATAAGCTTGTTGCTTCGAGAGCCAATCCATGCCAAATATTATGTCGAACTCCACGAACGGTAGTAACGACGCTTGCAAATGGAACTCTTGACTCCCGATACGAATTTTAACGCCACAGATTCTATTCGCGGGCATCGAGCACCCATTGGGCAACAACACATCCATTTTTTCCTTTGTCATCGAAGTAGGTACTCTGATGCGCGATATGAATTCTTCGGACAAAAAAGAGTGTGAAGCTCTCGTATCAAAGAGCGCTCTCGCCGGATTCTCACAAATCAAAACAAATTCTAAACAAGCAGTGGTAAGGTGATATGCGCATAACAAGTATTTACAAATTTAACTTGTTATAAATTAAACCATACCTGTCACCACATCCGCTTGCTTAATGGCCTCCTATTGGCCAAGATTATAAACCCTCGGTTGAGCCGGAGCATAATGGGACACGGTTGACTCCACCGCCTTGCCCTTCTCTTCATATGTTGCTCCCGGCTTCCTCTTGGACTTTGAACGTCTGCTCCAGCAGTCCCAGGCAAAATGTCCCGGCTTCCCACAATTGTAGCATGCGCCCGGGGTCCGACCCGAAGTCGCCCCAGAAGCACCAGAAGAAGGGGCCGGACCCGAAGTCCTAGCCTTCTTATTAAACTTCTGATATCCAGACTTCGAGGCGTTCGACACCTTGAACTCAGTCTTCTTATCACCAAAGCTTTTCTTTGCTTGCACATTCTTCAGGTCCTTCTCCAAAGACCGGGCCGTGTTGACCCGGGTCAAGAAGCCCTGCGTCATAGGCCCCGAGAGTAATAGCCTCAAGTGATCTCTCAAACCTTTGTAGAATCGATTCATCTTGCGCTCCTCATCCGCGATGGTGGAGCTAGCGTACCGACCCAATCGAGTAAACTCGTGGAGATACTCATCTACGCTACTCTCTCCTTGAACCAACCTCTAGAACTCGTTCTCCAAGGCTATCCTCTGAGTTGAAGGGAGGTACCTTGCCAAGAACAGTCTCAAGAACTCCTCCATCAAGACGTCCGCAATTTGTCTACCCCTCAAGTGATGTAGCCCCAAGCCTTCCCACTACAACTTAGCATCACCGTCTAGAAGGAACGTAGCTATAGTGGTCATCTGCCACTCCTCCGTCTCCGTCGCTGTTAATACTCTCTTCACTCGGGAGAGCCAGTCTTCAGCTTGGGATGGGGTTCCCAACCTTGAGAACACTGGAGGATTAAAGCTCATAACGTGCTTGAGCTGCCTTTCGGTTGCTCTCCTCGGCACCAAAGGTTCCACCACTACCTGCTCCATGCTTCTTTGCTCCGCTGCTTGAAGCAGTACCTGCTCCACCGCAGGGGCAGGCTGCTGCATCTGCCTTGCAGGCTGCGCATTGATCATCGCAAACACCGCTTCAGCCACTAATCGTATGGTTTCGGCCGAAGGAGGTGTTGCAGGAGCATCATTTGGTGCACTGCTAGCCTCAGAAACTCGACGTTCTGATGGCCCAGCACCGCTTCTGGTCACCTATAGTTGTACAAAACACTGTTAAACGACCATACAAATTGCAAAACGCAATTATAGGAACACGCAGGTTACTCAAACACGTGTATTTTCATTCCTAAGTGGACATTCATGAGTTCTTTTGATGTTATAACGATGACGCACACACATGTGCTCACCACCCCTTAAAAAGAATTCGCCCACGAATTCATTTAAGCCTGACCGAAACCAGTAGTCTGATACCAAATTGTAACACCCCCTATCCATCACATAGCATATAACAGTAGGTCTGGTCGGGGCCCGATGTCATATACCACAGACAGACCGGGTGGTTACTTAATGCAAACCATCCAACCAATAACTAACGTCCTACACAGAGTCATTCTAGCGGAAGCAATTATTAAAAGTTGCAAATGAAAGAACCCAACCAACATGAATGTCCAATACTCAAAGCAATAGGAATGAAGGTACAAATACACAAGTACACTGGCCTTAAGGCCATACAAATTGTTTACTCCAATTACATGTCTTACAAACTTCGGCACGCAGGCTGGTCATACATGAATAAAACAAGTAAACACTTAATATTAGGCCTTCGAGGGCCGGCTCAGCAACTTGGGCTTTAGCCCACTATTTACCGCTCGGCTCTACAGCACCTGCAAGCACAATCCACCGCATCGGTGGCAAATAAAAGCAACGGTCAGCTATGCTGACCAATTTATAACGATCCCGCCCCTAAACTCGGGGCGGCGATGCTCCTTCTCTGCACTGTATTAGCATAACCAAGCAGTAATGAATCAATATTTCATCACAGGCATAGGCACGCTCAGCCACACACCCCGTGCACTCAGGGCACATTCTCGGTGATCCCGGTCAAAACCGCGGTCCCACCACCGCCACTTGGACGGTAATATCTTGTGAGTATTTTGGTCTTTCTGGCCACTGCCTAAACCCTCCATCTATGCCAACGGTAAGTGTCATGTACCTTAGGTCTCTTTAACCAAACCACATAAAGCGGGTACGGTTCCGCCTAACCTGTTGCTCACACCGCAACGTCAATTTAAGCCGTCTGCGCGGGTCAAGCTTCCCCGAGTCCCAAACCGATCACACACTTTACATAACTCGGATATGTGCAAGTTGGCTCCCAGGCCACCATGTTGGCAGAATCACGCATCTGCCCAGTTTTCCGGGTGCACCTTGGAGTTAATCCCCAAGGCTCCCTGTTGCAATCTACCACGTAGAAAACCTGAAAAAACAATCATACGCGCGGAGTCTTCTCCGACCATTCATGCAATGCAACATCACCGATGCAGACCAACTTGTCCGGGTAGGCTTCACACATCATGCATATGTCCGTTCTCGATTACGGAATCTACATGTACACAACAGGGACTATTCATGTCTACCCGAAGGAACGCCTTAACTCACCGTAAACTCACGAGAGCGGGCTTCCTATGCAAATAAACAAGGACTTCACATGTCCTTGGCTTTTTTCCTTGGCTTCATGGAAATATATGCGGATGAAAAGCACCGCAATCTCCTTGCCTCCATAGATCCGAAGTCGGCTCGCGATTTGGAGCTCCGAAGCTCCGCCGGTGATCGGATCTAGCCTCCTTTCTTCTTCCTTGCTCTCCCCTCTCTCTAGACTTTAGAAAGATACTAAGTGAAAGAAATTAGGGATTTGAAACCCTATTCCCGGGTATATCCCAGCGGGAACAACCCCTAGCCGTCGGATCCCAAAATAAGGAAACGAACGGTCACGGTCCGGAGCTGAAATGCAAAACCTGGGCAGAACACGGCCTATAACACGCCCGTGTCTAGGGCCGTGTTCCCCATTCGCCGTCGAAACCGACGCGTACCAAAACACATACGGGCACCCGACATGCCCGTGCTTGATCTGACACGCCCGTGTCAGCCAGTACACGCCAGTGTTCCAGGGCTTGTTCCTCCATCGACATAGGACCAACACCAACCCGAGATACACACGGATCTTGGACATGCCTGTGTCTCATTTGACACGCCTGTGTCTAACCCGAACACGCCTGGGCTCCAGGCCGTGTTCACTGTCTCGACACTTCGTCGAGCACAGTTCGTCGACCACCCGACACGGCCATGGACACGCCCGTGTCCTAGGCCGTGTTCCTTGTCTCGACACTTCGTCGAGAGAAAAATCATCGACTTCCCAGGCAAATCGTCGACACGAGCTCGACACGCCCTGGGACACGCCCGTGTCTCAGGTCGTATTAGCTGCTCGACGATCGTCGACTCCAAAATTCGTCGACCTCTCGGCCAGAACGTCGACCCAAACACGACACTCCCTGGGACACGCCCGTGTCTCAGGCCGTGTGCCTCCTGCCAAATTCCAAACTTGGCTCAAAACGCCTTCCTCATGCTTCACAAGTTTCGGGGCGTTACATGAAGACTATTACAAACCGGTCCAGATACTCCCGAAAGGTTATGTTCATCAAATCCATGAATACCGATGACAAATTTGTCAACCCGAAAGGCATCACGATTAACTCATACTGACCATAGCGTGTGCCAAACGCTATGTAACACCCTCATCCGTCACGTGGAATATAACAGAAGGTCCGGATGGGGCCCCACGCCATATTCCACAGACAGTTAGTGGAATTACTTAAGAATACCAAATTAATAGCATAGGAATACACATCATAACTCAGATAATTCTAGCGGAAGCTTTTAAAACAGTTATAAGAACCCAAATACCAAAGCATGAATGTCCACAAAACCCAAAGTAGGAATGACAGCAAAATACACCAAAATCTCGGCCTTAGGGCCTTACAAGGGTTTACTTAAACAATACATATTTTCTATACTTCCGCACGCAGGCTGGCCACACATGAACATGATAAAACATTTCGCTTTGGCCTTCAAGGGCCAGCACAGCATCAAGGGCTTCATCCCGCTACTTGCCACTAGGCTCACATGTTCCTACATACAAACAACCAACCAAATGGTGGTAAAACAAGGCAACGGTCAGCTAAAGCTGACCAAATTATAACGACCCCGCCCCTTAATCGGGGCATCGGTGCTCCTTCCTTGCATTTCATTAGTATAATCAAACATGATAGTGAAAGTACAATTTAAGCACACTTCACCATAGGCGTAGGCACGCACGGCCACACATCTCGTGCTCTCAGGGCACATTCTCGGTAAATCTGGTCCATTCCGAGATTTCACCACCGCCCCAAGGACGACAAACATCGTGAGCATTTTAGTCTTTCCGGCCGAATCCTAAGACCCTCCATCTATGCCATCAGTAAATGTCATGTACCTTAGGTCTCTTTAACCAAACCACATATAGTGGGTACGGTTCCACCTAACCCGTTGCTCACGCCGCCATGTCAATTTAAGCCATAGGCGCGGGTCAAGTTTCCCCAAGCCCCAAATCGATCACACAATTTTACATAACCCAGTTATGTGCAACTTGGCTCTCAGGCCACCAAGATGGCAGAACCACACCTCTGCCCAGTTTTTCGGGTGTACCTTGAAGTTAGTCCCCAAGGCTCCCTATTGCAATCTACCACGTAGAAAACCCGGAAACAAACGGCACGGAGTCTTCTCTGACAATACATGCATAATAAAAACATCACCGATCCATATCAACATGTCCGGATAGGCTTCACACACCATGCCTACGTCCGTACTTCGATTCCGGACTCTATATGCAAAACTACAGGGATAAACCATATTTACCCGAAAGAATACCTCACACTCACCGCCCACTCGCGGGAGAGAGTTTCCTATGCAAAAAAGAAGAGGACTTCACATGTCCAAGTAGCTAATTGTTACCCTAGAGGTTCGCTTCGGCGCCATGGAAATCTAGCTGGATGAAAACCACCGCAACGGACTCGCCTCCGCGGATCTGGGATCGGCTCGCGATTCAGAGCTCTGAAGCTCCAACGATGGCCGGAATCCTCCTCCTTCTTCACCATTTGCTCTCCCCTCTCTCTATCTCTTTGGAAAGAGAATGGACTAAAGTAAATGAGGTTTAAACCCTCATTTCCCGACCTTATACCACCAGGGAGGGTTCCGGGCCGTCGGATCCCACTTAAATGAAATGAAAGGTCCTGATTCTCCTTTAAAATCATCTTCCTGGGTCCGTACACTACTTGTGACACGCCCGTATCACAGGCCGTGTCTCACAATTGTAGAAGAAATCGTCGACCTCAGAACAGGACACAGCCTCTAACACGCCCGTGTCAACCTTGGACACGCCCATGTCAACCTTGGACATGCCTGTGTCACAGGCTGTGTGCTTCAATCGATGTTGAAACCGTCACGCCCGAATAGGACACGGCCCTGTGACACAGGCACATGCTGTGTGCCTGACACGGCTTTGGACACGCCCGTGTCCTAGGCCGTGTTCAACACTCGACATAACTTGGCAAACACAGAGCAGGACACGACTTTGGACACGCCCGTGTCTGCCCTGGACACGCCCGTGTCCGCCCTGGACACGCCCGTGTCACAGGTCGTGAAACTTCAAGGGCTCTAAAAGTCCTTAAAAACACTACCCGTATATATTCGCGTTTTGGGGCGTTACACGCTATCTTGGGGATATCACTCTCCCTTATACGCAACTGATAACAACCGAACTTCAAATCCAGCTTTGAGTAGATAGTTGATCCAGCCAACTGATCAAACAAATCATCAATTCTCGGAATCGGATACTTGTTCTTCTCTATTAGCTTGTTCAACTCTCGGTAGTCAATGTATAGACGCAAGCTCCCGTCCTTCTTCTTCACTAAGAGGACCGACGCACTCCAAGGTGAACCACTTGGATGTATATAACCATGCTCTAGTAATTCCTGCAGCTGAACCTTCAACTCTGCCATCTCCTTTGGCGCCACTCTGTATGGTGCAAGAGACATAAGTTTCGCACCTGGAATCAGACCAATAGGGAAATCGATCTCTCGCTGGGGTGGAATCCTAGGGAGATCCTTAGGGAACACATCTGCAAACTCTGACACGATAGGAATGTCACTCAAACGAGACCTCGGCTCTACAACCTCCAATAGCGTGAAGAACAGCTTCGCGCCCTTCTGAACTGCTTTGACCACTTGGAGAGCAGACATCAGTATCTTGCTCGATCCTCGCATACCAGCGAATTTGGTCTCGCATTCAGTACCCTGTCCTAGTTTGATTTCCTTTGAGTTGCAGTCAATACATGCACGCTGCTTCGAAAGGTATTCCATTCCAAAGATAACGTCGAACTCGGATATCGGCAGTACAAATGCTTCCAACTTAAACTCATGATTCCCCATCTGCACCTGAACACAACAGGTCCTATCCACACACATCAAGCAATCGTTAGGAAGCAAAACAACCAATCTATTAGTTGATAAAATGGAAGGCACTCCAATACACAATACGAAGTCCTTGGATAGAAATGAATGAGAAGAGCCTGTATCGAACAGTGCTCTTGCCGGAAAGTCCCAAATTAGGACGAAACCTAATACAAATAAGTTAAGGAAGGCACAATGTAACATGTATACAAAGCGGTAAAATCTATATACTATGTCATATCTGTCACCACATCATTCTGTTTTATTGCCTCCTGTTGGCCAAGGTTGTAGACTCGAGGCTGTGTAGGAGTATAATGGGAAGCTTTTGTCTCCACCGCTTTCTCCTTTTCAGCATAAGATACTCTTGTCTTCTTCTCAATCTTCGGCGGGCCACTGCGGCACACTCGGGCGTAGTGCCCCACCTTGCCACTTGTATAACATGCAAACGGGCCTCGACTCGAAGTAGCTCCAGAAGTAATTGTAGGAAGAGCTGGTCCAGACGACTTAGCCTTCTTGTTCCACCTATTGCGGAACCCAGACTTCGAAGAGGTAGGCACCTTGTACTCTGGCTTCTTCACAGCCAAGTCCTTCTTACTTTGCACTCTCCTCATGTCCTGATCCAAAGATCAGGCAATGTTTACCAAAATCTGAAAGCCCTGCGTCATTGGGCCTGAGAGAAGCAACCTCAGGTCATCACATATTCCTTCATAGAATTTGTTGGTCTTTTGCTCCTCGTCTGCAAACGTGAAGCTGGCGTACCGCCCCATCCTTGTGAACTCATGTAAATAGTCGTCAATGGAACCTTCTCCCTGGGTCAAGCGCCAAAACTGATTCTCCAACGCAATTCTCTGCGTGGAAGGGAGATACCTGATCAAGAACAGTCACGAGAACTCTTCCATAGAAACATCAGATAGCTTCCTGCCAGCAAGCTGGTACAACTCCACCTCATCCCACCATAGCCTTGCCTCTCCATCCAGTAGGAAAGTGGCTATGGTCACCTTCTGCGCTTCATCTATCTCTATCGCCGTCATGGTTATCTTTATAAGGGAGAGCCAATCTTCGACCTGTGTCGGTGATTTCACTCCCGAAAATGTCGGAGGATTGAAGCTCATCACATGCTTCATCTGCTTTTCAATTGCTCGCTTTGTCGCCAAAGGCACAACAGAGACTTGCCTTGCGACCACTGGCTCAGCTACGACAGCCTGCACCGGGGCCACCACCGGGTGTACTTGCTCTCTTGGTTGCGCATTGATCATAGCAAATACAGCTTCCACAACTAAATGGATTGTCTCGGCAGAAGGAGGAGGTGTAGGAACCTCCACCGGTGCATTACTCTCTGTAGAATGCTGATTTTGGGACTGTTCAGCGCCACTTCTGGTCATCTATAGTTGCGCCACACGCATTTTAGTAACTAAAATACATATCAAACAACAAATAAAGGAATGCTCAGATTCCACAAACAATGTTTTCAACGTGTATCATGTGTGTTTTTCATTTTTAAGTGTACATTCATGAGTTCTTTTCGTGATATAATGACAACACACATGAGTGCTCACCACGCCTTAAAAGGAATTCGACCACGAATTCAAATAAGGAAGAACGACATCAGGGTCTGATAAGGCGATCCCCAAACTGCTATAAATTTATCATAGACAACACTGATAGAACTGAGGTCGGTGACATCGGAATATGAGGAACACTGACGATCTGGACAATCACCATCGGACCTGGAGGAAGAAAGTAGCCCGACGTCGGTCAAGCAATGGAAAGTTGGCGTCAGGCTTGGATAGTCAGCGTCGGGCTTGGAGGTATGCGACACCGAGCAATGGAACTGAGGTCAGCGACGTTGGAAAGAGAGGAAGGCAACACCGACGTGGCTGGGAGGAAGGCAACAACGAAAAGTCTAGGCGATCGAGCAAGCGTCATCTTCACGCACGTGAAGAATCACCGATTTAGGGTTTCACGGGAATGGGGGTTAACAGAAAACGTAGAGTCATGGGTGTGCTCATAAGGGAAACAAATTTGTGTACATGTGGTGCACCATGCTTATGGTCCCTAAATAAATATCCCCTTCCCTACATAATTACGAAAATACCTCTTCCCTTCCTTTTCGTTTCCGCGACCTACCTGCCTTCCGGAGCCCACAAAGACGTCGCGCCTCTTTCTTTCCCTACACTTCAGGTATTATCGATCGCGCCTCTTCCTTTTTGAAACACACACCAAAAACACCTCTTCTTCTTCTTCTTTCGCGCTGTAGTCCACATAATTACATCAAGGTTTTTGCGATAGTGGGCGTTAGAGACATCTCCGATCCTCGCCGTTCTCGTGCCTCTTCATTACCCAAACATAAAACGAAGACCTAGGGCTACCTTCTTGGCTTTCTTCCGTTGCCGTTTCTACGATCCAGGCCGTCTTCATTCGCCATTACTGCCTTCCAACTCCAAACGAAAGAGGCGCTTCTGGTTTAGGAAGTTAGAAAATCATAATCTAAATAAACTGAAATTTAGGGTTTATGTTTCACTTCAAATGAAAGTTGTTTGGTGAAATTTTTCCGTTCTAAGTTATTATTTCTCTTGGAAATTAGATGTAGTTGTGAGTTTGTTAATGTATGTGATGTTTGCAATTGTAAATTGTGTTGAAATTGCAGTCCACATTGTATGAAGATTAGCAGTCCTATTTGAAATTACAGTCGTTATTCTAAACCAAATTAGAGCCACCTTCTCTTCATTTTGAAATTGCAGTGCAAATTTAAATTATAGTCGTAATTGGAGTTTTTGTTGCAATTCAAATTGTATAAATATATGCAGTCGTTATTGTAGTTTGGCTACAGTTCAAAGACCCTCACAGTTATTTTTGTCATTCTTGTTATAATTATATTTGTTTTTAGAGTTCTTTGTTTTTGAACTGTAAAATACTGTCTAATTAAATTTTTTTTGGATTTACGTTACTTTTTTCCAGTTGTAACTTCTGAACTATTTACAGTTCTAATTTTTGTACAATATTGTTACAATGCCTTCTCTGTTAAAAATCTCACCAATTTTTTGTATAATTATGATTGTGGGACAAAAAATAGTCGTAATCATAGTTGTATTTAGGGTAAATTTAATTAATAAACTATTCACATCATTAGTTATACATAGCTCCAGGAGGTAGAGAGATTACCTTAAATTTTTTTTGGACTTCTGTCTCGTTATTCCAGTTGTAACTGTTGTAATGTTTAGAGTTCTAATTTGTGTAGAAAAGTTTTACAATTTATTCCTCTCTATTTGGAACTCCAATTGTTTGTATGATTACAACTGCAGAACCCAAAAATTCTAATTCACAATTCTATTTGTATGAAGTCAATGACTTAATTTTTTTGCGATTTCCGTTTGATTATTCCAGTTGTATATGTTTTAATGTTTAGAGTTCTAATTTGTGTAAAAAATTTTACAATTTATTCCTCTCTTTTTGGTACTCCAATTGTTTGTATGATTACAACTGCAGAACCCAAAACAATCTAAATAACGGTTCTATTTACAGTTGTAAGTAGTTGTCGTTCTTTTTTGGATTTTCTATTTTATCTTGCATATTAAAATGAAGTTACATAACTATTTTTTATGTAGATGTACATTCCAATTGTAATTGAATGTGTATTGTTTCATTTTACAATATGGTTCTTAATTACATATTTTTGTAATACAACTTTCTTATAGGTGACATTCAAGGAAGAGAACATTCATAAACAAGTAAGATTATCTACATATTCTTTGGCGTGTTTTTGTATTTATATATGCTAAATCAAAACCTCTTTGTAATACCTGGGAACAATTACTTACAATGCAGATGTGCTATATCGACTTTCAAGTTGAATGCCCGTCCTTTGTTAGACGCTTTAGAAAAGAGAACTTTGAAGATTTTGAGGGAAGTCGGTGTGTTGTAGTTGTTTGAGATGCTCAGCCTTCTGCAAAATATTCCATTACTTTATGTTCTTGTACGGACCTTTAACAAACATAAACAATCTTTTTTAATAGGTAATAAATACTGTAAATTGACTGTTAATGAGGTTTCTTTGATCTTGAGTCTTCCAAACTAGGGAGAGGCCTTTACATTCGTTAGACTGTCGTGTATAAATATATCCTACAAAGATTTGTCTGAGGATCTTAATAGTCTGGATTTGGAAGATTGGTCTCCCACTTTGGAGAGTAGGAGATTGGATAATTTAATCCTCTATTTGGTCAACGTATTCTTCTTCCCGTTGAAAGGGATGAAGATCTCAGCCTCTCTTGTACAAAATTAGAGGTTTCTCGAACTTTTTGAAGTACAACTAGCCAAAGACAATTCACCGTTTTTTGCTATCACAGGTTGATGCACTAAGTCAAGCTAGTGTAGTTAAGAAAGTTGGTGTTAATTTGGGATACTTGGAGGGTTGTGCAACCATACTGTTGGTAAGTAAGATAACTTTCAGTACATTCTTTTTATATTAAACATTTTCTAATTACAATATTTTTGGCTCTAGGTATGACTTTATGAACACACAGATGTGCAGGTGATTGTTGATGAACTTGCTAGGCCGAGAATTTGTCGTTAATCATCTAAGAAGAGTTATCGTGCCCAGTTTTGCTTCGATCTGTTAACGAAACTACGAACGAGTTATAAGGTTGGTAATACCTAAATGGTTGCAACTGCAGTTGCAATTGTTCTTTTCGTTGAAAATTTAAAACCAGTTACAGTCATAAGTCTAAAATGCATTTACACTCCTAATTGTAGTAGGCATTTGCACTCGTAATTCTATTATGCATTTACAGTCGTAATTATAATAGGCATTTGCAGTCGTAATTGTATTATGCATTTGCAGTTGTAATTCTAGTAGGTCCTTGCAATCGTAATAGTAATAGACATTTACAGTCGTAATTGCAGTATGCATTTGGAGTCGTAATTCTGCTGGACATTTGCAGTCGTAACTGCAGTACGCTTTTGCAGTGGTAATTCACTTTATGCATTTATAGTCGTAATTCTAGTATGAATTTGCAGTCGTAACTGTAGTAGGCATTTGCAATCGTAATTCTAAACCGCATGTTCAATTGTATTTTGATGTAGTATATTTTTTGGGTTTGAACTGTAGATAAAACCAAACTTCGTGGACATTTTGAAAAGTGAGGAAATGTTACTTGCTGAAGAGGAGGAAGAGGATGGTTCAGACTTCAAACATGTTAAAAAGAACAAGAATGTTATTACAAAAAATATATCTGACGAGAAGGTGCATGTGGAATTAAAAACTGAGTTAGATAATTATATGTTGGCCGCTGAAGAACTTCGAGAGAATTCTAAAAATGAGAAGAACTTGTTGAAGAAAAGAGTTAAAGAAATTGTGAAGAGGAAAGTAAAGAAAAAAAGCAAGAATGCAAGCAGAGAAATTTTTATTTGATGATGACGTGCGAGGATTGGAGGCCCGTCTCAAGAATTTTATTCAAACAGAAGTGCGGTTGGAGGTGCGCTTAATTATAGACTGTTGTGAGTCAGGGTTTACAAAATTAGAAGCCAAATTATGTGGTGAACCACAACCACCTCATGCTACACCTCCCCAGACTTCTCCATTGCATTCTACAAAGCCCCAGACCTCTACACTGCATGCACAACCCGTAATGCCAGATGAACCATTTATGCCGATTATAAAAGTTAAACCGGAGGTCAATACAAAAGACATTAAAATTAGTAATCTGGTTAAAAATATAAAGAATAGAGAAAACAGAAAAAAGAATTTACCAAATATCATTTTGAAAGAAAAAGTTATGCTCAAGGAGAAGGTAAAGGAAAATATCAATTACCCCGGCAGACCGTACATATCCGCTTTTGAGTGCAAGGTTATAGATGATATGATTCAAAAATTCCCAGAAAGGTATTGTTACTCGTCTATGTAGCATGTATGTAATATTGTTATAGTCAATTACATATTAGTAATATGTAATTGATATGTTTGCTATTTGCAGCAGCGACACCGTTTTCAACAATGGAACCATTTTGATGACGCGAGGTGGTATGGATGAACTCCTTCATGGCCGATGGCTGCACAACACGCACCTAAATGCGTATGTTGTTGCACTTAGAGCCAAGAAGACACTTTCGAAGTCGAATATAAGAAATTTTCTTTACGTTTCATCCGACTATGCTGTAAGTACCCCAAAAAATGCATATACTTATATTTTGTGTTGCTCTCATGTTAACTAACATTTCTCCACAGTACTACCGCAGAAACAATGCTAGCAATACTAGATGCCTAATAAACCATTTAACAAAAGTCAGTGTGAAAAATAGTGATTTAATTATGATGTCATGCCACCTAACCAATCATTGGACATTATTGGTGTGCCAACTGAAGCAACATAGATGAGAGTTTTATGACTCAATGAAAAGAAAAACGTCATAGTAAGAGACTTGAATCATTGGTGAGTTTTTTAAAGAAACAATTAATTAACATTCAGATTTCAACCACCTTTTGATTTTCTGAGTTCTCTTGCAGGTTAAAATAGTACATGAAGAAGCAGCATGAGCACTTCCAGTCGGAATCGAGAATTGGCCTATTGTGGAAGTTCCAGGATTGCCACAACATGGAAATGGAGACGATTGTGGAGTTTTCGTTCTAAAGTACATGGAGGCGGTTCTATCAACTGATGAGATATCCTAGACAGAATGCAGCTCTTGGTCTGCTCAAACAGCCAAATTCCGCGCAGAAATTGCGGCTGATTTAATTACAACATTTGCGAAGATATGTTCACACTGAAACTTATGTTAGATGCTAGTTGGTGTCAACGACTTTGAAATTTTTGTGATACTTTAATTTGTTGTTTATGTATAATATCTTTGGTAACATATGACATGTCGTATGCTAATTTTATTTGTAATTTACATTTCAAAAAAGCAATTGTTGTTTACTTACCAAAAAAAAATAGCAACTTGAGAAAAAAAAATTTTCAGTTCAAATGGGTAGTTGTTCCATAGTTTCAAATTATAGTGCTAGAAAACATCACATTTTGAAAGTGCAGTTTATATGATGCATTGTGCTTATACTAATTTATAGTTCAAAAGTTATGTGCTCTTATAGTTGCAAAAAAGACAGTCATGTACTTGAGTATATCTTTCTTTTCAGTGCCAAAACGATAAGACAGAGCTAACTGTAGCTCTATATAGGAGTTAAATTACAGTTCAAAATCACAAAAAATGCAGCCACAAGCATTTAGTACAACTTCCAGTTCTAAAGGTCAATTAAATTACAGTTGCAAATCAAATTTCAAAATTATTGTCCTGGAATTGCCTAAATAACTACAACCCCTCATATAGTATGGTATCTGATTGGGCTTCAGTCTTCATCAGCAACGCTATAAGAAGAATTGGCTCAAACATTTTTTCCCTACAAGTTAATAAAAGAAAAATATTAAAAAAACATTTACTAATAAATGACGTAAACATATAGATGAAAAAAAATTAAACATTAGTTATTAACTGAACATATTACTGTTTTTTTTTCGTCCCACGTTCCCAGTGCTCCTTCATACGAGAGCTACTTGCACCTTTTCGCCTCTTCAGAGGCGGATTCATTATAGTTGGTGGATTATTAGGATCTTCCGCTCCCATAAATCCTTTCTTTTCCATGTCATCTTTGTCCAACATCTCATCTGTAGACTTTATCAACTCGTGCATAACATTATTACATGAATTTTAGCAGCCCGACAGTTCTCAATGCGGGTGGCTAAATTGTAACTGGATTACATGAGATGATTCCTGAATATCTTGCTCAACTCAAACTTTGTCATAGATGATATATTCGAAAGGTATATGCCTTTTTTAGCATCAACGGTGAACCGCTTCAACACATATTTCATTGGAATTTGCTTCACATTTCTCCAATTATAGACTCTTAATATATGTCGACATAATAGACCTTTTGTTTGAAATCCTCTACACGAGCAATCTGAATCATAAGTGGTTGAGTTGAAATTTACAAACCATCTCTTTTCATCCTCAGAACCATCACAGTTTGTTGTCACAAATAACATGTGTTCCTCATCATATCGCGTTTCGTCCACAATGCTTGATCCAACTGCTCCCTCCGTGTATGTCTTCTCAAAAAACCCGTATATTTTTCTAGTGTATAATTTTGAGGCTTGCTTTAGTAAGACAGATGTCTTGTGCCTCAAGGTAACTGCACCGTGCTTGTTTTTGAAATCCTCATCACGCTCACCTCTACGCCAAGATAAAACAAATCTTTCTATGCCAAAAAAATATTCAACTAAATTACTAGTAGCCTTGGAACACTCATGCAAACAATTATTAGCGGATTCACTTCTTTGGGTTGATAAGATAACAAGGTTAAGCACATCCTTGTTAAAAGCCGTAGACGACTTCCTCTTGACATTGTGCAAATCATTCAACCATCTATTATCTTGTAAATTTCATTTGATTACCATCTCATACCAATTTATGTCAAATTCAGTTTCGTCATCACACTTCGACATGCATCTATAAAAAAATCCACGAATGTCACTGTTATGGTTGAATCTAGGGACCTTAGAAGGGGCTTTTTTGCAGATGTGCCATTGACATAATCTATGTCTAGTCCTCGTGAATACTCGGTCAATAGCAGCAAACATAGCTTGGTCTTGATCTGTAAAAATAGTTATTGGTTCCTTGCCACCAACGCACTTCAATAAGGACTCAAAAACCAAGTAAACGACTCAATTGTTTCTTCAGCAATGAAAGCCCCTCCTAAGAAAATGTTCTGCCAATGATGGTTGACGGCGATGAAAGGTGCACATGCAAGATTATACTTGTTCAAACGATACGTTGTATCAAATATCAGAACGTCACCAAAACAATCGTAATCGAGTTTGCTATTGCCGTCCATCCAAAAGAAACTCGTTAAACGCTTTAGCTCATCTGTCTGAACATAGTACGAGAACATGTTATCATTCGACTGTTTCTCTTGTAATATATCAAGCAAACTAGCTACATCTCCACTTTCAATTAAAGTTGCTCTTTCACGTTGTATGTAGTTGAAGGCATCTGTCTTGGAAAAACCAATATTTTCAGGTCCTCCTGCCTCATCCGACATAAAGTTGTATGCGTCAACGTGTTTAATCCCTGCACCAGTCATATTTTTAAGAAAACTACCCTGCATTTCTGAAATAGACCGGCAGGATCTCAATGAATGACTCTCTTTCTCGGTTGCCGTCGGATGGTTGTGTTCCTTAACAAATTTAGTAACTGTCCAATTTTTGCCATCTGAATCGGTATGAAAATTAATACAAGCAAGAAAACCCATTCGGGTATCTAATTTGTGATATTTCTTTGGGGATGGCTTTACGCGTTTGCTTCCTACTTTGGAACAACTATATCCTCTAACTTTGATAGTTGATGTATGAGTCCAATAAGTAATATGTTGCTTTCGCACACTGAATCCTATTCGGTGTGCATATTCGCAGTACATTATGTAAGCCTCTTCTTCTGAATGCACAATAGGGAACACAACAAGAATCTTAAGAAAAAATAAAACTTTTCTCAGTTATGACCTATCAAATACCTTTTTTTATTTGAGTGCTAAAAATACATATAATGACAAAATAAATTTACAGTTCCAAAAAATGAAATATTACAGTTCAAAAAATCCAAAGTGAAACAAAAACGATGGTCTATAATATGAAATTACTTATTGTTAATTACAGTTTAGGGTAGACCCTACCTAAGTATGGTGACTTTATTCTTTCAATTACACTTCAAAAAATAATTCTTTTTACAGTCCAAAATTTCAGATACTTACAATTCAAAAAAACTTACTCTTTACAGTCCAAATTTACAGTCCAACTTTCTTCTTTAAATTAAAGTTAAAATAATTTTTTTTTTCGATTACAGTTCAAAAGACAGTTCTTTTTACAGTCAAAAATTTGAGATACTTACAATTTAAAAACACCTCCTTTTGTTCTTCCAAATTTACATTTCAGCTTTCTTCTTTCAAATAAAGTTAAAATCAACTTTGTTCTTTCAATTACAGTTCAAAAGACAGTTGTTTTTACAGTCCAAATTGTGAGATACTTACGGTTCAAAACAACTTACTGTTTACAGTCCAAAATGTGAGATACTCACAGTTCAAAAAAACTTACTTTTTATAGTCCAAATTTACAGTCCACCTTTCTTCTTTCAATTAAAGTTAAAATCAACTTTATTCTTTCAATTACAGTTCAAAAGACAGTTTTTTTACAGTCCAAAATTTGAGATACAATTAAAAAAAAATTTATTTTGTTCTTCCAAATTTACAGTCCAGCTTTCTTCTTTCAATTATAATTAAAATCAACGTTCTTTCAATTACAGTTCAAAAGACAGTTCTTTTTACATTCCAAAATGTGAGATACTTACAGTTCAAAAAAGTTACTTTTTACAGTCCAGCTTTCTTCTTTCAATTAAAGTTAAAATCAACTTTGTTCTTTCAATTACAGTTCAAAAGACAGTTCTTTTTACAGTGCAAAATTTGAGATACAATTAAAAAAAACTTCATTTTGTTCTTCCAAATTTACAGACCAGCTTTCTTCTTTCAATTATAATTAAAATAAACTTTGTTCTTTCAATTGCAGTTCAAAAGACAGTTCTTTTTACAGTCCAAATTTTGAGATACTTACAGTTCAAAAAAACTTACTCTTTACAGTCCAAATTTACCGTCCAGCTATCTTGTTTCAATTAAAGTTAAAATCAACTTTGTTCTTTCAAATACAGTTCAAAAGACAATTCTTTTTACAGTTCAAATTTTGAGATACTTACAGTTCAAAAAAACATACTTTTTACAGTCCAAATTAACAGTCCAGCTTTTTTCTTTCAATTAAAGTTAAAATCAACTTTGTTCTTTGAAATACAGTTCAAAAGACAGTTTTTTTTATAGTCCAAATTTTCAGATCTAACAATAATTACAACACAAAAAGATCACTGAAATGCAATCTAGGTCATATATGAAGAAAAAAAAATTAGAAGGAGAAAACGAATTACAGTTGTTTGGAAAGATATGAATGAATCACTTATTTGGCCATTATGAGGTTTGTTCAAATCACATAGACACATAAATATACATAGATTAGAACATTGAGATATGTAATCGGTAGAAAACATCAAAAAATGGCCGACATAAACCTGGATTTACAGACGACAAACTACCGCCTGCGCTGGAGCCTTCGCTGGAACCTAATACTGAAGAGAAACAATGGTCTGCAGGGCCAGAAGCATCGTTTTCGTCGTCTAATACAGGAGCATTGTGGACATCGGGATGCATTTTCGCGTTTTTTGACATGATCGGGAGGAGATTCGATGATCGAATCGCAGAAAGGCGATGTTTACGGCCTCCGGAGGGCGGCTAGGTCGCGAAATCAGAAAGAGGCGCGAAAAGGAAAAATTAGGGGAGAGGTATTTTCGTAATTATGTATGGAATGAGGTATTTATTTAGGGACAATAAGCATGATAATTAAGTATTATTTTAATTTTTGATGTACGCATGTTAAAAATAGATGCAACGATACTCTTGCTATCTTCACACAAAAAGGGAACATCCGAACGAAAAGGGAACAGTCAGCCGGTCGATGCTAAGCCCTATTTAGGCTCTGTTTGGGAAACCGGTGCCGTTTTAAAAGGGAGAAGTTCAAAAAGGAGATGCTAAACTGTATTTTTAAAACTGAGGGTTTGTTTGGGTAATCTCAGTTTCAGTGAAGGTTTAACTTATTTTTAAAATTATCTTCACATGAATTTTATTTATTTCAGCCTAATTTTTTCTGATTTTTTTTTTTAAAAATTAGGTATTATATTTGTGATTTTTTTGCAAATTTATGGATATAATTATTTTTTTTATTGGAGTTAAATTGATTAAGTAAAATAAAATTAAATTAAAAAAATATTCCAAACGACCGTTTTGAAAGGGAGAATGGAGGTCTCCCTGACCTTTTCAAAACGGAGGAAAAGTAGGTTTTAAACCGGCCGTTTTAAAATGACAACATTTTAGTTGTTCTCAAACACCTTTCCTCCGGTCCGTTTAGAACGGAATGGAGTGAAAACGGAATCCCAAACATAGCTTTATTCTCATTCTAGCGTCTTGCCGTTTCTTTACTTTTGAATGCCGAGCAGGAGAAAGTGGATCCATAAACATTGGGCGATTGTTGAGGAGCCGACCACCCTTCGCGTTCAGTTCTCGTAATGCCGCAGAGGCCTGAAATCACAGTAACGAATCCATCTTCTCGAGTTAAATTGTTTGCCTCCCGCGTGATTCTTGCGTAACTTTCCATATGAGTTATTTGATTAGGAATTCGAAGTATCGATCTATTCCATTCAGAATGTGAGTAGATCTTACCGGTGACGTTCGCTTCCAAAATATCCAGATCGAATTAATGCCGAAACAACAATCTTCTTACCACAACTATTTATATTTATTTCCAGACAATTTTGATACTTGCATGATATTTTTATTTTTGTTTAATACTTTATGAACAGCTCTGATTTGTCTATTGCTCAAACTGAGAGCAAACAAAACAACAGCTCAGAACGTGTCCATACTCTTCCGAGAAATCGAATCAGTTTCAACTTTTGAGCATGAGCTGCAGCTTCATTCTCCTCACCATTACAACCATCCTCTTAGTGGTGGTGCCTTCTCACACTGCCATATCTTTTCCGCAAATCCCCACCTCAGAGCTCATAAGGACCTATTGCAATGTGATAGACAACTTGGATGTGTATCCTCATGATGTCATACAACTCATCCCTCTTCACTCAAGCGCCCCAATTGTTCTTCTACCGAACACACTCTATTGCATGGCTAGCACCATCTCAAATGAGACCAGAAACATGTCTTCTGTGCATGGAGCCACTGCAGAATCATCTTTGGATATTAAACATGGTATTTGTTTCTTCTTCTTCTTGCTTCTTGCATTTCTTTTTTATCTTGAGCGTCTTCATTTTTTGAGCTATTTATTTATTTCTTTTGATACATTTTCTTTTAGCAATTTTATGGTTTATGATCATTATATTTTTTTCTTCAATATATATTTGTAGGAATTTAATTATCATCATTATCCAATTTACATGAGGGATTGATCTATATTTGACTAAAATATATATTCTTATCTTAGTATCTTAATATTTCATTTTAATTTTATATCCACAGCGTTCATTTTCTTTTTAGGTTTTAGTGTCATCTCTTACGCTTAAAATGTTTTAAATATTATTTGATTGTTAAAAATAATAAAATTCAAAACAATATAAAATTGTGAAGCACCTCAAGGCTATTGATTAAGGAGTAAGGAGTGAGAGACCAACAACAACAATAATAAAAATGTGAGCGAAGATTTAAATTCATAATTATTGATGGTATGGACTAGGGAGAGAGGCAAAATAACTCATCTTAGTTTTTTGTTTGACCTTGTTAAGGTTTGGGAGTCAGTATAATAAATTAGTTTAGCCGGACTATCATAGTGCATTGATAATAAAAAATACATAACTCATAACATGCTTCTGCAAATAAAAAAAACCAAATGGAAAAAATCACAAGGTTAGCGCAATTGAGAAGTTTTCATTATAAATCAATTGATTACAACTTAATCTTCAAGACATTACAGTGAGTGGTGGGATAAATGTCCCAAAAAAATTATGCATCATAGTCTCTTGAGAGACATTTTTCTACTTTTCCTACTCTTACTGACATCCAGGCTCTTCGATCCAGAGATACAACCTTTTAGCATCCGCAAAGGTTGTTTCCCTTCACAATATTGATTTCGATTCTCGCCCAACTTCCAGTTCTGGAATTGTTTTTAGTTACATGTTTGCTTGCTTCCAACAACCCTTCTTTTCAATAGTCTTCTCTTAAGCTCCGATCTTCATATGAAATTATCAAGGATCTAGAGAGGAAGAAGAATATTAAGGTCATTTCATTCAATCTCATCTTGTAAAGAAATCATTCGCTATGACTCATAATATCTTGACATCCAGCATAATGAAAGAGTTGGACAAAAACTTATTACTCAAAGAGATGATTTAGAGGTTATTGATTGTCACTGTAGTCAAGGGAAAAATCCAGTCATGATAGCTGCTATTTAAGCGTGTATTTCAACACTTTGCGCTGCATCAACAACCTCATGAGATTGAACCTCAAGCCATGGGTTTTAGGTACTTAAGTGGCACGACCGCCACTACAAGGTCTTGAGTTGACTAGATGGATCCATCCCCATATATAAACTAATTTTTGATAAATATAAGGAGGTTATAATAGGCTGGTTGAAGACGCCAAGACATTAATACATACAGTTGGGTACCAAATGGTGGGCTTGTTACCAAGTTGACCTCTCTCAGTTGAAAGTTAGATAGGGAAAAATCTAAAGTTTCAAGCCAACTCAAAATACTAGTGGCTCGAGTTGGCTACGTGGGCCAATTTCAACACTGACACTAATTTTGGATAAACAAGGGGAGGTTATGATTGGCTGGTGGAATCCCCAAGACATTCTTACACATGCTTGGGTATTAAGTGGTTGGTTGTTACTAAGTCGACTTCGCGCCGAGCCAACCTGTACTTGAAGTCATGCAGGGGAAAATTGAACTTCTTAAGCCAACTCAAAATGGTTTCAAACTAGCTCTAAACTACATCCCTCCCTTTCTATATATTTTTAAATATATATATTTTTAGTGATATTAATATTAGAATTTGAGAAGTCCCATTTTAAAGTAGTGTTGTGGATATCGACCGACATGACCGACATAAAAGTTTCATTGACAAAACATCATATTTTCAATTTTTTTTGGCAAAATATCCTACTGGATTATTCGGCCGATATACCCTCTTGAATGATACACTAGCCAATATATCCTGAAGGTGCATCGATCGAGAAGGTGCATTGATTGATATATCTTGAAGGTGCATTGATTGATATATCTTGAAGGTGCATCATCAGATATATCCCGAAGGTGCATCAATCGATATATCATGAGGTGCATTGACCGATATATCCTGAAGGTGCATCGATCGATATATCCTGAAGGTGCATCGACCGATATATCCTGAAGGTGCATCGACAGATATATCCTGAAGGTGTATCGACCGATATATCCTTCAGGTGCATCAGCCGATATATCCTTAAGGTGCATCAGCCGATATATCCTTAAGGTGCATCAATCGATATATCCTGAAGGTGCATCAATCGATATATCCTGAAGGTGCATATATATCCTGAAGGTGCACATGTATCCTGAAGGTGCACTATATCCTGAAGGTGCACATATATCCTGATGGTGCACATATATCCCGAAGGTGCACTTATATTCTGAAGGTACAACGACCGATATATCGTGAAGGTGCATCATCCAATATATCATGAAGGTGCATGAGCTGATATATCATGAGGGTGCATTGACTGATATATCACCGATCGATATATCATCTGCCGATATATCCTGAAGGTGCATCGATCGATATATCCTGAAGGTGCATCGATCGATATATCCTGAAGGTACATGGACTGATATATCCTGAAGGTACATCGATCGATATATCCTATATCAACCGATTTTTTTAGATTATTTTACTTTATTTAGCATATATGGTTTAATAGATAATAAAATAAAATTATTTTCTTGCTTATGCTTCTTTGTGCCCTAGCTGTTGACTGTTTTCCTAGTTCCTTTGTCTTTCTTCCCTGTGTCGATCCATCGTTGTCGTCTATTATGCTTGGCCTTGATTTTGAACCGAGTGTTCAGTATCTTCGATCGTAATTGTGGACATCCTGACTTTCTGCTTCGATTGGCTTTCTTCTTTGCATCATTTTTACTTGTGTAACACTAAATGCATACTAATTTGGTAAATTTAAAATTTTAATAATGTCAGATTGTTAATATATATATATATATAAATGTTTATAGGTATATAATTGTATATAAATAATTAAAACTGAAACCCGATATATGAAATATCCTAAATATATCCCCTGACATATTAAAACCGATATGCGACATGAAAATCACAAATTGTCATGTACCTGACATCCCACATTTGCAAACTTGCTTTAAATTAAACATATGTTAAATTTATGCCAGAGACTAGTGTATACAAAATTTTAAAAGGCCTATCTTTGGTTGAAAAATGTCAAATTTATGTGCGCTAATGATGCTCTGGGAATGAGTATTTGAGGGAACATATTTTTAGTTTTTATTTTCATATTAGAAATTTCCGCATGTAAAACTCTTTTGGCATAAATAAAATGCATTGGAATTTGTAGTACATAATTTGATTGTTGAAACTGAAATTCGGTCTCCTGTGGAGTTCGACCCTTGGGGAAGGGGTGACCGCGCACCTACTACCCTCAAGCGAACGATCTAGGCACAAGACTAGGAACACAAGGGGACAGACCCAAGGTCTCAGCGTGGAGGACCCGCCGCATACCCGGAAGACAAACAAACTCTTCCCCTCCCAAGCCAAGGGCTGAGCTAAGGCACCTTCGGAGGGCTCTCTTGGCCGACCGGAACATCTAAGGAGGATCTCCAGATCCACCCCCAAACTAGAGGTGCCACCTCGGGTCTATGTAAAACGTTCCCCGCCCGCCTTACTATTGGCGCAAAACCGTCCAGCAGCCCTACTCTACGCAGCCCCAATTGGGCCGCTAACAACGGAACTCCGCTATTCTGAAAGGATGGCAACAGGCCATCAGGGGCTTCCCGGCATCTATTCCTCGGGGGCCCACACGGGGGGAGCGGTTCACGAACACGCCGCTCGCCCAAGACAGGAGTAAACCGCATATTCACAGAGCATCACAGATATGAAAAAATATTACAGGAATATAAATTTCATACTCGGCACGCAGGCCGGAAATATAAACAAAAAAGCCTTTGAGGGCCAGCACAAGCTTGGGCTTAAGCCCGCTACTCCCTGCCTGGTACTGCAACACCTGTACGCCAACGTCTCGACGAGCGGAGGCCAACTAGTCATCGGTCGGCCAACATAAGAGGGCCAAACATATTGCGCACACCCCCTTTTTGGGGGCTTGTGGCGCGCATTCCCAGCAAACGACCAATAAACAACTTCCTCGGAGTCTTCTCCGGGAACCCCAGAACATCACCAATCCGGCTCACACGTCCGGATGGGCTTCACACAGTATGCCTAAACCTGTACTCACGCTTCCGGGTACTAATGCAATTAACTGCGGGGACATACACGTCAACCCGTCGGGGAGCTCCCTTCCCCCCACCCGTTGGTGGAGAGGGACTTCCGTGCAAATATGTAAACTGAAGGCTTCACCTGCTCAAGTTGAAACATCGTTACCCTTGTCGCGTGCTTGGCGGCGGGGACGGGAGAGGAGCTCCGAGTCGATCCTACTGCATGTGGCCGCGTCGGTGGTCGATCTCCACTCCAGGCCGAGCCTTGCTCCAGGCCGAGCCTCGCTCCAGGCCGAGCCTTGCTCCAGGCCGAGCCTCGCTCCAGGCCGAGCCTCGCTCCAGGCCGAGCCCCGCTCCAGGCCGGGAGAAAGAGAGGATCCGCCGGGGTGGGGTTGCTTCAGGCCGGGAAAAAGAGGGAGAGGGGCGGCCGGGCTGCTGCCTTGCCGGCGACGGAAGAGAGCGGGAATGGGGCGGCCGGGCTGCTGCTTCGCCGGCGACGGGGGAGAGGGGAGAATGGCGGCCATGCCCTATCCTCGCCAGCGACGGGAGAGAGAGGGGGCGGGCGGCCCCTTGCTGTTTCAGGCCAAAAGTGAGAGATGGAGACGGGGCTCGGGTTGCCACTACAGGCGGCGGCGGCGAGAGAGAGGAGGTGGGCTCGGGCCGCTGATCCAGGCGACAAGAGAGAGAAGATGGAGCCGCGGTCGGGGCTGTGCTACTCCAGCCGACGGGAGAGAGAGATGGATGCGCGGGGTTGTCTTGCTCCAGACCGACGAGAGAGCGGGGAAGGGGGCGGCGGCGGCTGGGCTCCGGATCCGCCGGGCTAGGGTTCCACTCCGCCTCTTTTCTTCTTCCCCGGCTTCCATTTTCCCTTTTTCCTCCCGCTGCTGTCCCCGAACCCAGCCTTTTTACTTCCTTTTTCTTTTTTCCCCCCTTTGCTCCTGTACCCCCGCTTCTCTTTTATTCTCTTTTTTTCTTCTTTTTCCTAATTCCTTTTTCCCTCCTTTCTCTTATACCCGAGCTCCCCCCCCCCCCCCCCCCCCCCCCCGCAAATATCCTATATATTATACTATAAATATAATATATATTATTATATTATAAATATAATATATATTAATATATTATAATATTAATATATATTAATATATTATAATATAAATCGAATATTTGCAAAAAGCCTACACGCACGAAACCTCCGTACGCACGCACGGGCACCCGCACGTCCTCGAACGGGACGACACCAAAACGTCGCGCATACCACGCCCCAAGGCTGATATTTGGGGAGGGTCCCACTCGCCCGGCTACGGGGTTGTACACAATCCCCGCTCTTTTCGAGCTTGGCACAAGCTCGAAAAGAATCATCCAACCCAACGTATCCGGCGAGTGGGAGCCGACCCAAAAAAAATTTTCGAGGGAAAATGAAATCTGCGCTTGGAGCATCAATCTCTCCATGACCTTTCTGAATCTTTTGAATCACTCGATACCCTTTGGCTCACTGCTAACGAATTGCCCTTATACCATTACTTACAACAAGTATACCATTTCTCGCGATATCGTAAAACAACAAAGCCGTATCTTTTGTATCCTCTTGTACACGCTGAGCTAATCCTTTCCCCCTAGGTGTGCCTACAGCCCTGCCAGCTAATGGGAGCCTGACAGCGAGTCTACCCGGGGCCGAGTAGCACTCGGGGTCCCTTACCCCCCAGGCGAGCCTACGGACCTGTCGGCTAGTGGGAGCCTGACAACGAGTCTACCCGGGGCCGAGCATCACTCGGGGTCCTGCAAAATATCCAAACTCTCTCTCCAAACTCCAAACTCTCTCCCTTACCTCCCAGGTGTGCCTACAGCCCTGCCAGCTAGTGGGAGCCTGACAGCGAGTCTACCCGGGGCCGAGCATCACTCGGGGTCCTGCAAAATATCCAAACTCTCTCTCCAAACTCTCTCCCTTACCCCCCAGGTGTGCCTACAACCCTGCCAGCTAGTGGGAGCCTGACAGCGAGTCTACCCGGGGCCGAGCATCACTCGGGGTCCTGCAAAAACCTCCAAGAACCAATCCTTTCCCCTCAGGTGTGCCTACAACCCTGCCAGCTAATGAGAACCTGACAGCGAGTCTACCTGGGGTCCACTACTACCGCCATCGAGTGACTTCCGGCCCTGCCAGCTAGGTGAAAGCCTGACAGCGGGATCTGCTCGAGGCCCACGGATGACACCGAGTGACTTCCGGCCCTGCCAGCTAGATGAGAGCCTGACAGCGGGATCTGCTCGGGGTCCACTACTACCGCCATCGAGTGACTTCCGGCCCTGCCAGCTAGGTGAGAGCCTGACAGCGGGATCTGCTCGACGCCCACGGATGACACCGAGTGACTTCCGGCCCTGCCAGCTAGATGAGAGCCTGGCAGCGGGATCTGCTCGGGGTCCACTACAACCGTCATCGAGTGACTTCCGGCCCTGCCAGCTAGGTGAGGGCCTGACAGCGGGATCTGCTCGAGGCCCACGGATGACACCGAGTGACTTCCGGCCCTGCCAGCTAGATGAGAGCCTGGCAGCGGGATCTGCTCGGGGTCCACTACTACCGTCATCGAGTGACTTCCGGCCCTGCCAGCTAGGTGAGAGCCTGACAGCGGGATCTGCTCGAGGCCCACGGATGACACCGAGTGACTTCCCGCCCTGCCAGCTAGATGAGAGCCTGACAGCGGGATCTGCTCGGGGTCCACTACTACCGCCATCGAGTGACTTCCGGCCCTGCCAGCTAGGTGAGAGCCTGACAGCGGGATCTGCTCGAGGCCCACGGATGACACCGAGTGACTTCCGGCCCTGCCAGCTAGATGAGAGCCTGGCAACGGGATCTGCTCGGGGTCCAAAACTACCCCCATCGAGTGACTTCCAGCCCTGCCAGCTAGGTGAGAGCCTGACAGCGGGATCTGCTCGAGATGGAGACATCTTATTTACTTAAGAGGTGCTGGAGAGTTAACTGCACAGATGTTCTTACAAACAGAGGACGCATTCTCTTCATAAGAGAGACGATCTGGAAGTCGTCAAATCGGGAAGCTGGCGTCCGAGCCCGTTCCTAATAATTCCTCCAATCGGAAGAGATATGCAATCGGGGGGACATAGGCCGACGTGCAAGGGGGGAGCTGATCTCGGCCGTCAGTACAGATGCTCGGTCTTACAATAGCGCTTAGAGTCCCGAGGCATCGTCCCATCATCCGAACTGGGCTATTTAAAAGGAACGGGTTGGACGTTTCGTATCCTGATCCAATGACAAAGATCACTTTCCGCCATGTCACTTGCGATTGCTTGGAGAGATCGGCCCTTTATCAAATCTGGGAGGTTAGCGTCTAGGCTCGTTCCTGATAATTCCTCTAGTCGGAGGAGAGGTGCGATCGGGAGGACATAGGCCGGCGTGCAAGGGGGGAGCTGATCTCGGCCGTCAGTGCAGATGCTCGGTCTTACAATAGAGCTTAAAGTCCCGCGGCACCGTCCCATCGTCCGAACTAGGCTATTTAAAAGGAACGGGTTGGACGTTTGGCTTCCGGAGTCGATCGCGAGGCTGACCCTTGAAACCCTCAGAAGCTCGAGGCGAATCGGTAATAAAGGAAAAACTTGACCGCTACTGAATTACAAGGAAGAGATAACATATTACTGCTAGGGAGGGAACCCTTTCCGGTCACCCCGGCTCATAATACCTCTCAGCTGCTCTCTTACTCGATCTTGAAGATAAGAACCTCCAGGTTTCTCGTTGATGTAATAAGTGGGGATGCATGGGTTTTCATAAGTAGAAGCGCTTCAAATAGGTGCAAATCCTACTCCAAATGCTATGGGATTCAAACAACAGCTATGGGAGGGGACAACTCTGAGTATGAGGACCTTACACACAAAGTGTCAACGCATGACCGTGGTCGTCACCTGGTTCCACTTCGATAGCCATGATGTTCGCCTGAGTTCTTCTGTGCTGGTCACTCTCCACGCTCACCGCACCAAAATGTTGAAACCGAAATTCAGTCTCCTGTGGAGTTCGACCCTTGGGGAAGGGGTGACCGCGCACCTACTACCCTCAAGCGAACGATCTAGGCACAAGACTAGGAACACAAGGGGACAGACCCAAGGTCTCAGCGCGGAGGACCCGCCGCATACCCGGAAGACAAACAAACTCTTCCCCTCCCAAGCCAAGGGCTGAGCTAAGGCACCTTCGGAGGGCTCTCTTGGCCGACCAGAACATCTAAGGAGGATCTCCAGATCCACCCCCAAACTAGAGGTGCCACCTCGGGTCTATGTAAAACGTTCCCCGCCCGCCTTACTATTGGCGCAAAACCGTCCAGCAGCCCTACTCTACGCAACCCCAATTGGGTCGCTAACAGCGGAACTCCGCTATTCTGAAAGGATGGCAACAGGCCATCAGGGGCTTCCCGGCATCTATTCCTCGGGGGCCCACACGGGGGGAGCGGTTCACGAACACGCCGCTCGCCCAAGACAGGAGTAAACCGCATATTCACAGAGCATCACAGATATGAAAAAATATTACAGGAATATAAATTCCATACTCGGCACGCAGGCCGGAAATATAAACAAAAAGGCCTTCGAGGGCCAGCACAAGCTTGGGCTTAAGCCCGCTACTCCCTGCCTGGTACTGCAACACCTGTACGCCAACGTCTCGACGAGCGGAGGCCAACTAGTCATCGGTCGGCCAACATAAGAGGGCCAAACATATTGCGCACACCCCCTTTTTGGGGGCTTGTGGCGCGCATTCCCAGCAAACGGCCAATAAACAACTTCCTCGGAGTCTTCTCCGGGAACCCCAGAACATCACCAATCCGGCTCACACGTCCGGATGGGCTTCACACAGCATGCCTAAACCCGTACTCACGCTTCCGGATACTAATGCAATTAACTGCGGGGACATACACGTCAACCCGTCGGGGAGCTCCCTTCCCCCCACCCGTTGGTGGAGAGGGGCTTCCGTGCAAATATGTAAACTGAAGGCTTCACCTGCCCAAGTTGAAACATCGTTACCCTTGTCGCGTGCTTGGCGGCGGGGACGGGAGAGGAGCTCCGAGTCGATCCTACTGCATGCGGCCGCGTCGGTGGTCGATCTCCACTCCAGGCCGAGCCTTGCTCCAGGCCGAGCCTCGCTCCAGGCCGAGCCTCGCTCCAGGCCGAGCCCCGCTCCAGGCCGAGCCCCGCTCCAGGCCGGGAGAAAGAGAGGATCGGCCGGGGTGGGGTTGCTTCAGGCCGGGAAAAAGAGGGAGAGGGGCGGCCGGGCTGCTGCCTTGCCGGCGACGGAAGAGAGCGGGAATGGGGCGGCCGGGCTGCTTCTTCGCCGGCGACGGGGGAGAGGGGAGAATGACAGCCATGCCCTAGCCTCTCCAGCGACGGGAGAGAGAGGGGGCGGGCGGCCCCTTGCTGTTTCAGGCCAAAAGTGAGAGATGGAGACGGGGCTCGGGTTGCCACTACAGGCGGCGGCGGCGAGAGAGAGGAGGTGGGCTCGGGCCGCTGATCCAGGCGATGAGAGAGAGAAGATGGAGGCGCGGTCGTGGCTGTGCTACTCCAGCCGACGGGAGAGAGAGATGGAGGCGCGGGGTTGTCTTGCTCCAGGCCGACGAGAGAGCGGGGAAGGGGGCGGCGGCGGCTGGGCTCCGGATCCGCCGGGCTAGGGTTCCACTCCGCCTCTTTTCTTCTTCCCCGGCTTCCATTTTCCCTTTTTCCTCCCGCTGCTGTCCCCGAACCCAGCCTTTTTACTTCCTTTTTCTTTTTTCCCCCCTTTGCTCCTGTACCCCCGCTTCTCTTTTATTCTCTTTTTTTCTTCTTTTTCCTAATTCCTTTTTCCCTCCTTTCTCTTATACCCGAGCTCCCCCCCCCCCCTCAAATATCCTATATATTATACTATAAATATAATATATATTATTATATTATAAATATAATATATATTAATATATTATAATATTAATATATATTAATATATTATAATATAAATCGAATATTTGCAAAAAGCCTACACGCACGAAACCTCCGTACGCACGCACGGGCACCCGCACGTCCTCGAACGGGACGACACCAAAACGTCGCGCATACCACGCCCCAAGGCTGATATTTGGGGAGGGTCCCACTCGCCCGGCTACGGGGTTGTACACTGATAAAGAGTATGATGCGCTTTTCTGATGCGGTATAGGCGTCACACCTGTCCGCCACCCTGGAGTCCCACCAAGGGGCCCACCCGGAGTCAGCACCATGCGGATTTCATCAGGGCCGCTGCCCGTACACCCCAACCAGCTCTCCGCCATGGAATCACCAACATGCGGCAAGTTGTTGAGGCCGGGGCTCGATCCCCTGACCTCCTAGATAAGAGGCCTTCACCAGCGCTCTCATCACCAACTGATCCGCGGCCCTGATGAAAGCCGTCTGGTGCTGACTCCGGGTGGCCCCCCTGGTGGGACTCCAGGGTGGCGGGCAGGTGTGACTCCTGTGCCGCATCAGAGTATCTCCATCCGAAAGTTAGAGTTATCCCACATTCCCCTCACCCATGCAAGATTGCCAACCATCTTGCGTCTTTATATTGCAAAAATGTAAATGTAACCTACAAAAAATTTTCATCCTACATTAAATAAACAACAACGCTCAAGCCTTTATCCCACTATACTAGGTTTGACTATATGGATCCTTTGTCGCCATTGTGCCCTATCTTTTGTTATAATCTCACTAATATGCCTAAGTTCATCATGTCTTTTGTTATAGTTTCATTCCAAGTTAAAGGCAAAACAATCTTGGAAAAAAATTAGTAGATTTGCAGTAAACACGACCAATCTAAGGAAACTTTGTACTTATGTTACTGTTGTAGGTTTATTCATTTTCACAGGTACTTCAACCTTTTGTTGGATCAACATATTACACTCTATTTATCACATGTTCAAAGAGGCAATATCTTTTAACTGAAATTCACACTTTAAAACCTTGCATATAACTTATTATCTTCATTGTGTAAACACCGTTCATAAATGCTCAACGTGTTCCTCCTTACTTTTTGAATAGACAAGGATTTCATTGATGTATACAATCACATTTATCAAAATATTTTGTGAACTCTATTCATCAAATTCATTCAAATAGCAGGTGCTTTTGTTAGCCCAAACAACATTACTACAAATTGGTAATGTCTTGTATCTTCTTGTAAAAGCTATCTTAAAAATATCCTCTTCTGTAATTCACATTTGATAGTATCCCGATCTAAGGTCTATCTTAGATAATGTGGCGGCGTTTACTAACAAATCGTCCATGCGGGGTAGAAGAAATTTATTTTTGATTGTCAGTTTATTCAATTCTCGTTAATCAATACATAAGAGTAGAGTAGCGTCCTTAACAAACAGAAAAGAATCATCCCTTGGTGATGAACTGGGACGAATAAACATTTTGTCCAATAATTCTTGGAATTGTATTTTTAATTCTTCCATTTCTTAAGGAGTCATTCGATAAGGTGTTTACGTTATGGGCATCTCCCCTTTATGAGATCTATAGAAAAGTCAATGTCTCTACTTGTTGGTACTCCATGTAAATTTTCTGGAAACACCTTCGAAATTTTTTGAACAATAGGTTAATTGTTCAATGCTGTCTTATTATCTTTGTCTCCCTTTATCATGACTAACACTTCACACCCTTTTTGTATTTTTCTTATTAGCTTTAAATGCTGATATGATTGTTTTTTATAGTTCCTGCATTCCCCTAAAATATCATTCATTTTAGTCCAAAAATTTTACTTTTAGTTTCTTCTTCCGACAGTTTATAATTGCTTCATATTCTATTAATCAATCCATTCCAAGTACCATATCAAACCCATGTAGTCATAGGATGATAAGATCAGTTTTATTTGGTTTATCCACAAAATTAAGTTCAATTTTACATCTAAGTTTTCTACTCTTCAGTGTCTTATTTGGCATAATCACTCTCAATTTGCTCTTCAATAAATATGGCTCCAAATAGAGAAGCGTTTTCCAATCGATTTAGAAATAAAAGAGTCACTAGCTCTAGTATTAAACAGAACCATAACCAGATGATTATGTGCTATGCTGCATGGGGGAGGGGACGGGATGTGATATACGATATTATACAGATACGTGGAACATGATTTTAAAAAATATGGTATATTGGATACTTTTTTGAAAAATTTAATTATT
Organism: Platanthera guangdongensis; assembly: GCA_039583875.1. Classification (NCBI taxonomy): domain Eukaryota; kingdom Viridiplantae; phylum Streptophyta; class Magnoliopsida; order Asparagales; family Orchidaceae; genus Platanthera; species Platanthera guangdongensis. The sequence continues at coordinate 19,947,128 of CM077164.1, forward strand.
TAAAAATATGTAAAAAATTAATATTAAGTTATGTATGATATTCATGGCTTATTCATTTTTTTCATCATTGTATCTTCCATTTCATATATAAAATGAAATTAAGGTTTGTGTTACAAAATATATCTGTTACCCTCCCGTACGAGGCCCGGCTATTTGGCCGGCAATACAGGCGGCGGCTGAAGCGTGACGGAGGCGACAACGCGGCTGAACCAATTGGTTCAGCCACCTCTTCTTAATTTGCGGCCCGGGGGGGGGGGGGGGGGGGGGGCTGAACCAAGTTGGTTCAGCCCCCATTGGGGCCGGCGGCCCCCTTGGCCGGCCGGCCCTGGTCCGGGTATAAATATACCGGACCCCCTCTTTGGATCATTATGAAGAATATTACCCAGGTATTTCCCCTTCCTCCTTCCTCAACCCTAAATTCTCTACTCACTTAGATCTCCTCCTCCTCCTCTTCTTCTCCTTCCTAACATTTGGTATCAGAGACTCTTTTCTCCACCATGATAAACACTCGCATGCAAGAGGAAGCCGGCCGCTTGGAAACCCTAGAGGACAATCTCGTAGGGTTGACGGATTCGGTGGCCGCGATCGAGGAAAACGTGAAAACTTCCACCCAAAGGCTCGAAGAACGGATCGACACCCGAATGGAAGAGATCATGGTGTTTTTGGCACAAAACTTGAAGGGTAAGGCGGTGATGGAGGAGGTTCTGGGCGGAACTCCCGCCGCGGGACTCGATCCGCACCGGGTCGGCCAGGCAGGCTCGGTAAAGGCTGCCGGCACCACGCAAGGGGCCGGATCGGGCACGGGTGGCGTCGGCCTGGTCGGAGTAGGCGGGGATGGCCCCGACGGGGTCGGATTGGGCACGCCAAGCGGTCCTGGGTTCGGATCAAGCATTCGAGGCGCCGGCGGGTTCGGATCGGGCGTTGGAGGCGCCAGCCGGTTCGGATCGGGCGTGGGGCGGGGCTCGGCGGGCTTGGATCTGGCGCAGGAGGCATCAGGGATGTCAGCGGGTCTGGATGTGTCTCCGACGGGATCAGATCCGCCGGATTTGGCTCCTGCGGGCACGGCGCGGGCGGCGGTGGCCCCGGTGGGTTCGGCACAACCAGTTTCGATGATTTGGGCGCTAGAGGTGGTGGGTGGCCGGTTCCGCCATATGGAGGAGGGGAGGGCCTGCTACCTCATCCAACAAGAGGAGGCATGCAGTGGGGTGGTGCTCCAGTGGCCGGGCAGTTTCGCCGTGGCTTCCTGGGCGTGCCTTTTGAACACGAAGAACCAAGAAGACCGCCGGGTTTTGGACAGGAGGCGGGGTGGCGAGGACAGGCCGGTCAGCGGCCATACATGCCGCCGAAATTGACACGCATGAATTTCCCTCGATATGCCGGAGCGGACGCCTTGGAATGGGTACATAAGGCGGAGTTGTTTTTCAGCTATCAAGAGGTACCCGAGGTACAGTGGGTGCAACTGGTGTCCTTCCACTTGGAGAACGATGCTTTTCAGTGGAAGCAGTGGTTCCTGCGGGGGCGGGATTATGTGCCGTGGGCAAAGTTTGTTGATGGGTTCACTGCTCGGTTCGGGCCCCTGGAGTTTGAAGACTTTGAGGCTCTCTTGCAAAAATTACGTCGGAAGGGCACCGTGATGGAATACAGGATGGAGTTCGAAAAGTTGGCAAATAGGGTGCACTGGGAGGAGAGGACACTCCTCAGTTGTTTTGTCTCTGGATTGAAGGACCACTTAAAAGATGAGGTTCAGGCGTACATGCCCCGCAGCTTGAATCACGCCATTAGTCTGGCCCGCATTCAGGAAGAACGGTTCAACAGGTAGTGGTCCCGCACTACAGTGAGGCCCACTACCACTACAACAGTTACTGTCAGGAAGGACCCGCCGGTAGCGGGACGGCCGACAGTGACACGACTGTCCTGGAACGAGTTACAAGCACGAAAGGAAAAAGACCTCTGTTTCAATTGTGATGAGAAGTTTACGGCAGGACACAAATGCCAGAAGGTCCAGATCTTTATGTTACAACAGGAGGTCGATGACGAGTTGAGTCCAGAGGAGTTGGATTTCAGAGGCGACTTGGACCTGACCGAGCTTGGGGTCTCTCTGCATGCCATGGAGGGGTGTAACTCCCCTCCGCTTACTATGCGACTTGCGGGGCGGGTCCGACAGGAGAAAGTGACCATCCTGGTGGACAGCGGGAGTACGCACAATTTCATCCATCCGGATGTGGCACAGAAGATTGGGCATTTGATTGACACTGGGGCTGCCTTCTAGGTCATGGTGGCCGATTGCAGCAAATTGCAGTGCCAGGGTGTACTGAAGGGAGTGGAGGTTCAGATGCAGGGGTATATCGGACGCACGGATGTCTATCTTTTAACCATTCGGGGCTCGGACATGGTGCTAGAAGTTCAGTGGCTGCAGCAGTTGAGGAGGGTCACCTTCGATTGAGACCAGATGACCATGGAGTTCTTGCAGAGTGGGAAGCAGTTCTGTTTGCGGGGTCTCACTTCTTCGTCGGTCAAGGAAATTTCTCTATGCAGTCTCCAATAGCTCGAGGAGGCGGGAAGTTTGATGGCAGTACTCTTGGGGGTGAGGACGGATGAGGTGAAGTCAGTTGAGGTGCCTATGCAGATGCAGGCTTTGGTAGAGCAGTACGCAGACATTTTCCAGGAGCCATGTACACTTTCGCCTTCACGGTTTCGGGATCATCAGATTGTACTCAAGACATGGACGGAGCCTCCCAATATCCGACCCTACAGGTACCCGCATATGCAGAAGGCCAAGATTGAGCGCAACGTACAAGAGATGCTCTATGTCGGCATCATAAGGCCGAGCACGGGTTCCTTCTCGGCTCCGATCATTCTCGTCAAGAAAAAGGATGGGTCTTGGCGGTTTTGTGTAGATTATCGCGCCCTGAATAGTGCCACACTGAAGGATTAGTTCCCGATCCCGTTGATTGAGGAGCTGTTAGATGAGTTACATGGAGCGACACAGTTCACCAAGCTTGATCTACGGTCTGGATATTAGCAGATCCTCATGAAGGAGGAAGACATCCACAAGACAACATTCAGGACTCATGACGGTCATTATGAATTCTTGGTGATGGCAAACGGGTTGACGGGTGGACCGTCCACCTTCTAGGCAAATATGAACGAGATCTTCAGGGACCTTCGTCACTTCGTGCTCATCTTCTTCGATGATATCCTTATTTACAGTGCTACTTGGGAGGACCACTTGCGCCATGTTGACCAGGTATTCTCCATTTTACGCCAGCACCAGTTGTATGCCAAGAGATCGAAGTGTTCGTTTGGTCAAGAGGAAGTAGAGTATCTGGGGCACTTGGTCTCCGCCGCAGAGGTGAAATCCGATCCTTGAAAGATTGAGAGCATGGTCTCTTGGCCGCGGCCCCAGACCCTTCGGGCCCTGCGAGGATTCTTGGGCCTTACCGGCTACTACCGGAGGTTCGTGCGTGATTACGGGAAGATTGCCAGGCCACTGACACAACTGTTACAGAAGGACGCGTTTTCTTGGCAGGATGAGGCTGAGGCTGCTTTTCAGGCACTCAAGCGGGCTATGAAGACGACTCCAGTCTTAGCACTCCCGGATTTCACCAAGGAGTTTGTCGTGGAGACGGACGCCTCCGGGGTGGGATTGAGTGTTGTGTTGATGCAGGAAGGGCGGCCGATTGCCTTTTACAGCAAGGCATTGGCTCCAAGGACGTTGGGGTTATCGGCTTATGAGAAAGAGATGCTGGCCGTCATCCATGTAGTGGGCCTCTGGCGACCGTACCTGTTTGGCCGTCATTTCAAGATTCGGACAGATCATCAGAGTTTGAAGCACTTCTTGGACCAGCGGGTTTCCTCCCCCCTCCAACAGAAGTGGGTCATCAAGCTTTTGGGGTACGACTACGAGATTGTTTACCGGCAAGGGAAGGACAATAGGGTTGCTGATGCCCTATCTCGCTTGCCGGAGGGCACTCTAGCCAATATTTCTACGCCCCAGCTGGATGCTATCGATGAGATTCAGGAGGAGGTCCAGAGGGACCCCGAGCTGCAGGCTATTGTGCAGGATCTACGACAGGCACGCGAGGTAGCTCCTGGCTATCATCTACAAAATGACCGGCTGTACTATCAGGGTCGGATGGTCATACCTTCCCAGTCGGCCTGGAGGACGGTCATGATGCACGAGTTCCACTCGTCCCCGACAGACGGCCACGCCGGTGTTCTCCGCACTCTTCAGCGGGCACGGGCCAATGTGTTTTGGAAGAGAATGCAACGATATATTCAATTATTTGTTCAGCAGTGTGACGTGTGCCATCCGTAGAAGTACGAGACCACCTCCCCGGCTGGGCTACTTACGCCCTTGGAGATTCCGCACCAGATTTAGGATACCGTCTTCATGGATTTCATTGATGGCTTGCCTCGGTCTAAGGGCAAGACGGTCATTTTGGTGGTGGTTGATAAGTTGTTCAAATACGGACATTTCCTCGCCCTGAGCCATCCCTATACCGGCGAGTCTGCTGCTGCTCTTTTCGCTCGCGAGATTGTTCGGCTTCATGGAATCCCTCGGGCGATCATCTCGGATCGCTATCCCACTTTTGTTGGCAATTTTTGGCGGGAACTCTTTCGTTTACAAGGGACCATCCTGCGCTTCAGCACGGCTCACCATCCGCAAACGGACGGTCAGACTAAGGTATTGAATCGGGGCATAGAGACCTACCTCGATGCTTAGTCATGGACGAGCCGCGCACGTGGACGAGTTGGTTGCATTGGGCTGAATATTGCTTCAACACTTCCTATCATTCAGCCAACAAGCTGACTCCCTTTGAGGTGGTCTACGGGCGTCCGTCTCCTTCTCTGAGCAGTTATGAGCCGGGTGGTATGGCGGTGACAGCTGTTGACCGAGCACTCAGTGACCGTGACCGCACACTTGCTACCTTGCGGGAGAATCTCCGGACGGCACAGGATCGTATGAAGGCACAGGCGGACAGACATCGCACCGAGCGGGAATTTCAGGTGGGGGACGAGGTTTTTGTCAACCTCCGCCCCTGTCGGCAGTTGTCCGTTGCACAGCAGACGAATCAGAAGTTGGCACCCCGTTATTATGGTCCATTTCGGATCACCCAGCGGGTGGGACCAGTTGCTTATACGTTAGCGCTGCCTGAAGGGTCCAGGATACATCCCACTTTTCACGTCTCCATGTTGAAGCGAAAGATTGGCGACACTGTCCAGGTCAGCCCTTATTTGCCAGAAGCAACTAGTGGGGGCGAGCTGCGCCCAATTCCTGACGACGTACTTTTGATCAAGTGGAAGCGCCGCGGCACGGCGTACTGTCCTGAGCTATTGGTCAAGTGGAAGGGTCTAGGCGCAGAGCACAACACCTGGGTGGATTTGCTAGAGTTTCGGGAGCTCTAGTCCGATTACCACCTTGGGGACAAGCTGGTTTTTGATGGGGGAGGGGAATGTTACGCCCCCGGACGAGGCCCGACTATTTGGCCGACAATACAGGTGGCGGCTGAAGCGTGACGGAGGCGACAACGGGGATGAACCAATTGGTTCAGCCCCCTCTTCTTAAGTTGCGGCCCGAGGAGGGGGGGGGGGGTGAACCAAGTTGGTTTAGCCCCCATTGGAGCCGGCCGGCCCTGGGTCCGGGTTTAAATATACCGGACCCCCTCTTTGGATCATTATGAAGAATATTACCCAGGTATTTCCCCTTCCTCCTTCCTCAAACCTAAATTCTCTAGTCACTTAGATCTTCTCTTCTTCTTCTTCTTCTTCTTCTTCTCCTTTCTAACAATATCATATCTTAAATTGGAGTCATGAATGCATGTAATCAATTGAATCCCATTACTTATAATTCAACACATTTTCTTTCATATATGTTTCTCCATGCCACCATCAAAAATACCTAATTTTTGAGCAATTTCGAGCATACTCTGGTGTATCCGGTAATGTCTAAAAATATCTAAGTATCCAAATTTTCTTAATCTAAAACTAAATGAAAAGGTTTTTAAGAGTTTCTGGGACGGGTCTTCTAGAGTTCCCGAGAGTTTTCCGCGTCCGAAATGTTTTAGATACGATACGTAAGGTTAATGTAAGTATCTATGCTTCATATATTATGAGCATAAATCATGCATGTCACCACTGTGTCATCAGTTCTTGCTTCTTGTTGACATAAATTGAAAACCCTTGCTTGAATTTGTCTTTCTTGCGAAGATTCTCCTATTGGTTCTTGCATTCCTTTCAAAAGTTTGTTCCAAGGTGGACATTTATTTTAGTGATGCGCAGGGAGATGACATTTATAACATACTCCAATCCCAGCTAGCCATTCACCGGGGTGCAACTTTCCACATTTCTCACACTTCTTTGGTCCCACCTATTGAGTAACACTGCCACTACTTTTCATATTTTAAAACTCTTTCTTTCATTTTTCCATTTAGAATTTCCTCTTTTGTCTCTTCTTTTGAAAATCCTTTCTTTGTTACGCCTTCTAGTTTCCTATTTCTATTAAACTCGCTATTTACACCAAATCCGTATACTTTTGTATCACATGAGATATAAAAAACAATTAGATATTATCTTGCAATCCTTGCTGAAAGCGGAATCATTCTTCCTCATTCATTTGCAATGTCCCGACATAATAGGGTTGAGGAGTAAATTTAGTCACGTATTATACCACTAAATGATTTCCTTGCACCATTTGGAAAAAATTTCTTCTAACAATCGTTTTCTGAACGAGGCATAAACTAGCCTATGAATTTTCTAAGAAATTTTGTCCATGGAATTGCCTCCAATTTCTTTCTAGCGTATTTCCCCTCCTACATACAATCCTACCATCTTTTAATCTCACCTTCCAAAAGAAAGGTTTCCAGAACGACTTTTCTATCTCTAGGACACTTCATGGATCCAAAAGTCTTTTCAATTATATTTAACTGATCGTCTGGTTCAATTGTGGACACTATTGTGTGCTCGCCGGATTAGTGGCCGGCAGCGGAAGGGATACTTTAGAGTCGGAGCTACGGATGTCCAAGCGGGGAGTGCTCCGGAGAAGAGGGTTACCAAAATCTCTTTCACAAGCCAAGAAAATTATAAATTCTTCTCGGATACCTTCATACAAATCCCACTTGCCTATAAATAGACTACATGACTATTTTAAATGCAAACCCTAACCATATAACAACTAAGTACAACTAATAATAATAAAAGACACTAAAGATAAAATAACTAGACCCGTCACCCATGGCCCATGACCCATAACATCTCTCCTGACCATCAAATTGAGCTTGTCCTTAAGTTTGAACGAAGATCTGTCAAATTGACCAGAGGCAGAGGGGATACTTTGGAGCCAAAACTGTGACTGTCTAGGCGGGGCATGCTTGGGAGGAGAGTGCTACCAAATCTCTTTCACAAGACAAGAAAATTATAAATATTTCTTGGATACCTTCATATAAAAATCCCATTTGCCTTTAAATAGACTACAATATTATTTTAAATGCAAATACTAACCATGTTATAAGTAAGCACAGCTAATGATAATAATAATAAAAGACATTAAAGATACAATAACTATACTCGTCACCCGTGGCCCATGATCCATAACATCTCATCCGACCTTCAAATTGAGCTTGTTCTAAAGCTTGAACGAAGATCTACCAAATTGATCAAGGTGTTCCTTTATTTAACGCCAAAATAGCTCCTTGTAGCACTTCTTTGTAGCGGGGGCTACATAGAGCGACAAGCCTTCTTCGTACTCATTGGCGTCATGGATGATGGTAATGATGTCGGTAGGTCATAATGTGGCTGGGGATAGGACTCGTTCTACTTTATGACTGTTTCAGAGTTCCAATGTTCGAGTGTTCAACTTAGTATGGCTGGGTTGAATCAAAACAGTGAGAAGTCATTCTGAATGATTTCAAAGCTCGACGGTTAAACTTGTATAAGTTGGGTTGAATCAAAACAGACAATGTCTTCGATATTATAGTCTCGCTTATTACAAATGGTATCAGAGTTGGCTCAGCATGTGTAGAACTTTTGACTGGCATACCCTGATAGGTGCCTATATTTATCAAAGAGTTTATTCAAAATTTCATGAATGTTCCTATTTCCCAGTTGCTTCTTACTTTAGGTGAATGTTTTACCAACAGTGTCACTGTCTTGGCCTCTATAAACTTACTATCAATGAGAGAATTCCCATGTTCTGTCATAGATAGGTGGGCTTTTTCTTCCTTTTTTTACTCAGGGCAGAGAGTAGATTGAATTAACAAAGTCGTTGGGAAGATTAAAGTGTTCCACTCCTTGGAACCACTTTCTAATAAAAGCCTATCTGATTTGTTATGCTATTTTTATGGACGATAGTTGGTGACTGTGTCTGAACATTAGTGTTGCTATTCTTCGTCATTTTTAAATAAACATTTGGCCAGTAGTATTTCAGTAACATAAAACCTGCCGAAGTATTTTAAAAACCAAGAGAATTTCTATGCTGTGCTTATTCCCATCGCATTCTTCTACCAATCTCACATTTATTTCCTGAAACTAATAGAAAATGTCCTGCCAATAATTTTAAAATTGTTGTGAGTTCTGCTATGCAATGCTTACCTTATACATTCTACGGTCGATGATATTTTCCCTTGTTTTTTGAGATGAGATAATAATTAGGAGAACTTTAAAAGTACTGCCATAATTTAGCACGTGGATATGATTTTTAAAATATATTTTTCATATTTTTGTGATTTATTAGTAGGCAGTCTAAAAAAAGTGAATAAAAAGTTACTGCTCTTTGCAGGTGATAGTCTAACATGGAAGGAATGCCTGCAAGTTTTGGTAACCTTCCTATTAGAGTGTGGTATTTTGTTCTTTTTATTGAAGATCTCTTGTTTGCAAGAGGAGCGGTGGAGTAGGAGAGAGCCGGTAAGAGCTGGAATAACCGCTTCTTCTAATCTGGAACACCAAATATTAATGTTCTTTTAAATTTTGTATCCTCTATTATTTGCTTTAGGCACTACATCTGAAGATTTGGATATACCTGTCTATATTTGCTTTTCGTTGAAATTAATTTTGTTCAGCTTAGAGTTTATATCAGTCAAGTATGTATGGTGTTGAACTGGTTAATAAATTAGCCAATAAATCAATTGAAAAGCTCACATGACGGGTACATCAATCTGTTTAACCCTCTGATAAACGTCCAATAAATTTTGGGTTATAATTTCATTCAGGGTGTGTTCTGCTTGATTTAGTTATATTTTTTACCACACTAAAAATTGATATAAATACATCGTGGCACATTGCATTTTTGACAATTTATTATATGCTATACAAAGTCATGTGTAATAATTTTTAGTGTCATTGTTCATAAAGTTTAATTGCTGATCATAATGAAGTGGTTGTTAGGCCTAATAGGGATGATGGTTAATAGATCATCAGAAACAACTCTGCTCTAGTTTATGTAATTTTATCTCTTAATTTTTTTTGGACAAGGCTATGAATATGTAGAATATGTATGTTCTCTTAATTTTTAACTCATTTGCTATTTTTCGTAGATGAGTTGTATGAAAGTATATCCTGAAGTGTTAGTAGCATCAGTAAGATTCTACGATGGGGATGTGAAGCCCAATGAAACCATTGAGATGTACTTAGGTGAAAGAAGCTTTCGAGGAGGTTGAAAGACATGCTGAGATATACGGAGATCCCAATTTATATGACTTTGCAACTCAGTTCATGTTGGAAACGGTCAAAAGAGCTATTTTCATGAAAATACCTACTGATAGGAAGGTGGCTTGGCTAAAGAATCGTTACATATTAAACATGCTAGTTGCCAGTTCACAAGAAACATTTTTTATGCTGTGTCCTTGTTGAAACTGTTGAAAAATTTGATATAGCGGAAAACGGGAATCAGACGCAGGAACATTGCAACCATAAACTGAGCTTAATAAACCAGAGACAACAAAAGGCAACAACAAAAGGCAACAACAGAGTTGTAATATCAACAATCTTCTTTACAAGACAAGACATACATGGCGAGACATGATTCACCAATGTACAAAGAGAAAGCATACACGCAAGCAAGCAAATAAAAGTCAGACGGACAGCCTCAGAGACCGCCGAGACCGCCAAGCTGCTGCTGCGCCGAACTAAGCTACGGAGTCCGCGTAGATCGCGGACAAACCGTTATTCTGCTGAACGCCTTGTCCGCTCTCTGCAAGCCGCCTAACCGCAGAGGTTGCCTAGCTGCCAGAGTCCGCGAACAAGAGCTGTTGCCGAACTGAAGAACGGACCGCCGAGACCGGAGGACATGTTATTGAACTGGGAAAGGTGAAGAAGAGTAGATCGACTGGCCGCAACTGCGACCTGCTGCAAACCGCTGATTGTTAACCACAAGCTCCACTGATTCCTGACTGCAGTCAGAACCAAAAACCAGACTTCTCAGTGCTACCGCACAACCTGCAAACAACAAACCGGTTAACCTTATCAAACCGTGCGGACAGAGAATCCGTGGCCGCAACAATTAACCCAATTCCAACTTACTGTTCATTCAGTTAAATATGATGTGACAGGGGAATACTATTTATAGGCACAGAGAGTAGTGTGGTCACCGCCCTAGTGGATAAAAACACCACTCCAGCTCGCAGCTAGCACCAAGCAGTCCACCAAATCCACATAGACAAGGCCAGATACGCCTATTCGCCAGACAACAAAGGTGGTCGGATAGGAAATCCAGTCCGCATGCCAGCGGACACCGCACTAGTCCGCAATAAGCAACTTCCACGACCAAAGACACAAGCCGCCCGGTCAACCAGCAGACATTACAGACTCTGCGATCAAATTGGACTTGTCACAGATCGTGACCGTCCAGCAACCAATGTACCTCTGGTGCGAGCTCCGCGGACACGAACAACTGTCCATCCAGACCGCCAGCTCCATGCCAGTTCACCTAACTGCGAACTCCGCGGTTACCTCCTAACCGCACCACCAGAGATCAAGGGTAAAAGCTAAAGCCGATCTCAACAGCAGTCCGCAACAAGCGGACTCCGCGAACTCAGAGCGAGTCCGCCCTTCCCGCGGATACACTACCTATCTGCACGGTTACACCAGGGAAATAGCCAACTGCTGAAAAACAAGCCAAACGGGCTGGTCGACATCACCAGACCGCAACATCAGACCACCCAAGACGCACCATCAATCCGCAGGACTGTCCGCCCAGGCCGCGCGGTTTGCCTGATCAACCCCCATTTTCACTTCACAATTTTCAACACTCCCCCTTGAAGTGAGAAGTGGTGACCAAACACAGCAGTCCCCGTAACCGTGTAAATGACACCTTCGGCAGCGGCTTCGTGAAGATGTCCGTAATGTTGTCCTCACTCCGCACATGTTCAACCATAAGAGATCCCTCCAACACCTTCTCTCGAATGAAGTGGTGCTCAATCTCTATATGTTTGGTTCGCGCGTGACAAACTGAATTATTAACCAGTTTCAGGGCACTCTCATTGTCACTGCGAAGCAGAGTGTGACCACACTCTTCTTTATAGACGTCCTCTACTAGTCTCCTCTGCTAGATGACTTCCCGAGCTGCCAAGGCCGAAGCCTTGTACTCCGCTTCCGTAGTAGAGACGGACACCGAGTCTTGCTTTTTGCTACACCAAGAAATACTGGCTGATCCACACGTGAAAACATAACCGGATGTTGACTTTCGGTCGTCTGAATCTCCCCCATAATCAGCATCCGAGTATCCTTGAAGAGTAAAACCCGTGTCTCTCCTATAAAGGAGACCCATATCAGAAGTGGACTTCACAAATTTCAGAATGTTCCTTGCCTCCATCAGATGAAGCTTCCTGGGTTCCGTCATATACCGACTTACTCAGCCAACTGCATAAGCAATACACCAAGTCTTGCTTTTTGCTACACCAAGAAATACTAGCTGATCCACATGTGAAGACATAACTGGATGTTGACTTCCGGTCATCTGAATCTCCCGCATAATCAACATCCGAGTATCCTTGAAGAGTAAAACTCGTGTCTCTCCTATAAAGGAGACTCATATCAGAAGTGGACTTCACAAATTTCAGAATGTTCCTTGCCTCCATCAGATGGGGTTGCCTGAGTTCCGCCATATACCGACTTTCTCGGCCAACCGCATAAACAATGTCTGGTCTGGTAATTGTCAAGTAAATAAGGCTCCCAACCAGAGCCCGAAACACAAGAGGATCTGGAAGAATCCTCCCCTCATCTCACCGAAGTTTGATGCCAGAGTCAAATGGAGTAGAGCTACTCTTCCCCTCTCGCATGCCGAATCGCTGAACAATTCGCTCTACATAGTCCTTATGGGAAACGAGTATGCTGCTCTTTTTCCTCTCCACCTCGAGTCTAAGGAAGTGACGGAGCTCATCCAAGTCCTTCATCTCGAATCTTATAGCTAGCTTTGCCCTGAGCCTAGCTACCTCCTTCTTAGAGTTACCCGTGATGATCATGTCATCTACGTACAATAACACCAAGACCAGAAGCTCCCCCTTCTTCTTGATGAACAAGCTTGAGTCAGAATTAGAAGCAAGATAATCGCAGAACTAGAGGTATTCTGCAATCTTCCCATACCAAGCTCGAGGAGTCTGCTTCAAACCATAGAGAGTTTTCTAGAGCTTGCAGACGTAGTCCGGATGTTCTTCAGATATGTATCTCAGTGGCTGATCCATGAAAATGTCTTTATCAATTTCCCCGTAAAGAAAAACATTCTTTACGTCTAGCTGCCACATCTTCTAACTCTGACAAGCTGCCAAGGCCATCACCACCCGAAATGAAGTCATCTTCGCCACAGGACTGAACGTCTCTTCATAGTCTTCGCCGTACTGTTGTGAAAAATCTCGAGCTACAAGGCGAGCCTTATACCGCTCGATGCTTCCATCCGTCTTCTTCTTCAACTTATATACCCACTTGCATGTCACAGGAGTAACGCCAACAACCTTGGGCACAAGGTCCCAGGTCTCATTCTTCTTGAGGGAAGCCATCTCCTCATCTATGACATCTTCCCACTCCTTGACTCTAGTGGCTTCATTAAAGATAGAAGGATCCCGCTCATTCAGGGGGCCTGCGAAGAAACATGAGACAAAGCTCACCGAGTTTCCTTCGCTATAACGAGTTGGTGGCTTAATGGTGCTCTTCGATCTTCGAAGATTTTGACCCTTGCTCACCGCCTCCGCTGCTTCTTCAGAATCAACTCCATTTTCAGGCATACTTGGAGCGTCTCTCCCCCTGCTTCCTGAACCAGAAGCCTCTGCCCCAGAGCTTGAAACACCTGGAGCTCTTGGTGACACAGACAACTCCACCTGAAGATCTTCAACAGCCTCCTTCTGCCCTTCATCCAACCTGTTCTCTGGTAGCTCCATAAATGAGCTACCTCCATATGAGATTAGCTCATCGATGACCATGTCCCTGGAGACGACGAACTTCCTCGTCACTGGATCCATACACTTCCATCCGTTCTTTCGCTCTTCATAGCTCACAAAGACAAGCTTCCTTGCCTTCACATCCAGCTTAGTCCTGAGAGCATCCGAGACATGTACGTAGCAGGTTGATCCAAACATCCGAAGGTGTTTCAAGCTAAGCTTCTCCCTGAACATCATTTCAACAGGATACTTCATGTTGATCAGACTCAGAGGCATCCGATTGATGACATAGATAGTGCATGTCATTCCTTCCACCCAAAAGACCTCAGAATGCCTTTTGCATGAAGCCAGCATTTGCAGGTTTCCGTCAAATGACGGATCTTCCTTTTCGCTACTCCATTTTGTTGTGGAGTATGAGCACAAGTGAGCTCTCTCTGGATCCCATGCTTCCTGCAGTAGTTAGAGAACTCGGATGAAACGAACTCACCTCCGTTGTCCGTTCTAAATTTCTTGATCCGCAAGCCAAGCCGGCCATCCACCAGCTCCTTGAACTCCACAAACAATCAGAAAGCATCTGACTTCTCTTTCATGAAATACACCCAAGTGTATATTGAGTAGTCATCAATCAGCACTAACATATATCTGTTGCCTCCAAGACTAGCGGTGACAGTTGGCCCCATCAGATCATCATGGATACACTCCAATGATGCTTTACTCCTTGTTTGTGACTTGTCAAACGGAAAGCGATGAGCCTTTCCATACTGACACCCCGCGCAAATATGGTCATTGCCGACGGATGACAACCTAGGCAAACCTCTCACAAGACTTTTATCTGTCATAGCTTTCAACTTGTTCATCCCGACGTGTCCTAGTCTTTCATGTCATATAGAAGCGCTATCGTTGACCCTCATCCGATCAACATAAGAGCTTGTTGATAAAACAAACAAGTCTCTAACTCTTCTCCCTACATGAGCAATGTCATCCTTTAACGCTGATATGTTGCGGAGAAACTTCACCTCTGTTGGACTAAACATAACGTGATAGCCTGCGTCAACTGCGTTTGTCACAGAGAAGAGATTCTTCTTCATGCCAGGTACGTGATAGACACTCCTTAACGTGAGTGGACCCTGAGCACTACCCAAAGACACTACACCCTCCTTCTCTACAGTATGAACAAAATCATCCACGATTATGATAGCTTCATTACCTGAGAATGTTTGCAGTGAGGAGAACTTTGACTCGTCTCCTGTGAGGTGATGACCACACCCCGAGTCAAATATCCAGTCATCTTGGTAGTCGTCGGTGGAAAGAGCACGGACACACGTGCTCGTCATGAAAGCTCCTCCCCACCCGGCTTCCTCGGCACTGGAACCAGCTCCCTCCTTATCTGCAACATGCCCAGGCTACAGCTTGACCTTGTAGTCACGTTTGAAATGCCTTGGCTGATTACACCTGTAGCACTTCAACTCCTTCTTCGAGCTCTTTTTAGGAGTAGCGCTCTTCTCTTGTTGATAGGAAGTTGAAGGCCCATCCTCAACAACAGACTTCTTCGTTTTCTCCCATTTCTTATTCTTCTTCCCCGTGAAGAGAGCTTCACTACCTCCTTCAGAGATAGTGACCCCAGCCATCTGCCTAGCCAAGCTCTCCTGCGAAGCCAACAGATTCTCCAGCTCCAGCAAAGATGGCTTAGTAGCCCAGCCTTGAACAGAAGTCACGAAGATCACATATTTCTTCCGCAAACCACGGATTATGTGCCTCTTCAGCTTGACTTCAGAAATGGGCTCATCAGGGTCCAACGCAGAGATTTCAGCGTACAGGTTCTTCATCTTAAGAAAAATTTTTGAGATGGACAGATCTCCTTGAGTTGTTCTAGCCAACTCATTCTCTAAGAACTGTAGTCGCGCTACATCCTTCCTGTCGAACAGTCCATCAATGGACGTCCAAATCTCAGCAGCAGATTCACATCCTAATATGTGATCAAAGAGTTCAGGTGATACAACCCGCTTGAGAGCAAACTCTGTTTTCGCATTGGTCTTCCTCCAAGCTCTCATCAGTTGCAGCAGTACCAGTTGCAGCAGTAACTTCTTGCTTGTCGTCACCACCGACGACTTCCCACAACTTCTCCCCCAGAAGATAGCTCTTCATACATGACTTCGACTTTTTAAAGTTAGTCGATGTAAGAAGCTCAATACTAAGTCCCCTTGCGTAACCATCCTCCATTGCAACAACCACTGATCTATAAGCTTCCAGAAGCGCCGGGCACAACTGAGGTTGATCACTGCTCAAGCTACTGTTCCCTCTGATATCATGTTGAAAAATTTGATATAGCAAAAAACGGGAACTAGACGCAGAAACACTCCAACCATAAACTGACCTTAATAAACCAGAGACAACAAAAGACAACAACAAAGTCTTGTAATATCAACAATCTTCTCTACAAGGCAAGACATACATGACGAGACATGATTCGCCAATGTACAAAGAGAAATCATACAAGCAAGCAAGCAAATACAAGCCGGGCGGACAGCCTCAGAGACCGCCGAGTCCCCCGAGTCCACCGAGACCGCCAAGCCGCTGCTGCACCGAACTAAGCTACGGAGTCTGCGTAGCTCGCAGACAAACCGTTATTCTGCTGAACACCTTGTCCGCTCTCTGCAGGCCGCCTAACCGCAGAGGTTGCCTAACTGCCAGAGTCTGCGAACAAGAGCTGCTGCCGAACTGAAGAACAGACCGTCGAGACCGACAAACAGGTTATTGAATTGGGAAAGCTGAAGAAAAGTAGACCGGCTGGCCGCAACTACGACCTGCGGCAAACCGCTGATTGTTAACTGCAAGCTCCACTGATTCCTGACCGCAGTCAGAACCAAAAACTTGGTTTCTCAGTATTAGCCGCACAACCTGCAAACAGCAAATCGGTTAACCTTCTCAAACCGCGCCGATAGAGAATCCGAGACCGTAGCAATTAATCCAATTCCAACTTGCCGTTCATTCAGTTAAATATGATGTGGCAGGGGGGTCTTATTTATAGGCACAGAGAGGAGTGCAGTCACCACTCTAGTGGATAGAAACACCACCCCAGCTCGCAGCTAGCACCAAGCAGTCCGCCTAGTCCGCATGGACAAGGCCGGATAGGCCTATTCGCCAGACAACAAAGGTGGCCGGATAGGAAGCCAGTCCGCATGTCAGCGGACACCGCACCAGTCCGCAATAAGCAACGTTCACGACCAAAGGCACAAGCCGCCCGACCAACCAGCGGACATTGCGGACTCTGCGATCAAACTGGACTTGTCACATATCGTGACCGTCCAGCAACTAATGTACCTTAGACGCGAGCTCCGCGGACACGAACAGCTGTCCATTCAGACCGCCAGCTCCATGCCAGTTTGCCTAACCGCGAACTCCGCGGTTACCTCCTAACCGCACCACCAGAGATCAAGGGCAAAAGCCAAAGCCGATCTCAACAGCAGTCCGCAACAAGCGGACTCCGCGAACTCAGAGTGAGTCCGCCCTTCCCGCGGATACACCACCTTTCCGCACGGTTACACCAGGGAACTAGCCAACTGCTGAACAACAAGCCGAACGTGCTGGTCGCCATCACCAGACCGCAACATCAGACCGCCCAGACCACACCATTAGTCCGCAGGATTGTCCGTCCAGATCACGGGGTCTGCCTGATCAACCCCCACTTTCATTTCACAATTTTCAACAGAAATAATTAGTGAATAATATATGGGTGCACTTTTGACAAAAGATAGAGCACAATCTGCACAGAGGATCCCTATAGCCGACCCCACTATAATGGGATAAAGGCTTGAGTGTTGTTGTATATGGATGCACTTTTATTATGAAGTTATTCTTTCATTTCTGAAGTAGTTATTTTTTTTCTTCCTTTTAACGTGTTAAAATTTAATTTTGTAACCTTTAGTAATTTTCATTCACAATAATTCTCCTTTGCATTGATTTTTCCATCATTTATAGAATAATGTGGATGATTAATTACTATATTGAAAGCATTTGGACTAAAGTAAATTAATGTACGAAGACATGCCTTGTAGCATGAAATGAAATTATAGTTATGAGTATAATTATTTGAGTTCATTCAAAATCATTTAGTGTGTCCGTATGTAGAATGATAAATTAATGTAGAATCCTATATGTGCTTGTGCATTTTATATTATTTTTTACAATTTTTTCAACACCTCAATTTTCTTGTGGCTCTACTTGTAGCTGTGCCTTTAAGGTGCATCTCCTGTGTGTGTTATTGAATCTTGATGGAGTCCATTTAAGGGGTTTTACGTACTCTATACTGCCTAGATACACTGTCTGCATTTGGCCATGTACATAGCTGGGAACCTCCCAACAATAATCTCACGTAATAGTTTGTACACGATTGGGACACATGTGCATGTATTTGTAATATCGCCTTGGTAACTTCCTCCAGGTTGGTCGATTTTCTCCTTTAGATGACCCCGGCTTGACGTGCAGCTTGTGTGAAAGTTGTGCACTACCCGGCTAGTTTCATGGTCTTATAGTTTGTAGAAATGGAGAAAGCCAACCTTGTATATATGTCCACTCGGTACAAATACAAAGAATGAGTACATATATATAGATGAGAGAAAGAGGGAGAAAAGTCCTATACACAATGTGGGACTAAAGAGAGGAGAGAAAAACAATAAATGCTATACAAATGGGCCTAGTTTAAGTGGGCTTTTCCAACACTCCCCCGCAAGCTGGAGCGTATAGGTCATATGCACCCAGCTTGGACAAACACTGGTAGAACAGGGTGCTTGATAATGCCTTTGTGAGGATGTCGGCAACTTGATCAGTTCCTGGAACATGCTTCAATTCAAGTTTCTTCAATTGAACCTTCTCACGAACAAAGTGACAGTCAACCTCGATATGTTTTGTGCGCTCATGAAACACCGGATTCTTTGCGATGTGAATGGCGGCTTGACTATCACAAAATAGAACAGCAGAGGAGGGGAGTTTTATTCCCAGGTCAGTAAGGAGACTTTCAAGCCATGTGAGTTCTGAGACAACCGAGGCCATCGATCGGTATTCAGCTTCTGCAGAGGAACATGCTACCACAGCCTGTTTCTTACTCTTCCATGTAATAAGATGACCACCAAAATAAGTACAGAACCCACTAGTTGACCTTCGATCGTCCAGAGAACCCGCATAGTCGGCATCAGAATAGGCAACCAATGCGGGAGCAGAGTCAGAGGTTTTGTAAACCAGCCCTTGACCCGGAGCTCCCTTAAGGTATCGAAGAATCCGTTCAACCGCTTGAAGATGAGAAGCCCGGGGGGCATGCATGAACCGACTGACAACCCCAACTGCAAATGATATATCCGGCCTCGTGACTGTTAGATAGATCAACTTTCCCACAAGGCGTCGATAGTATTCCGGGTTCGGAAGCAGCAAATCGTCATCCGAAGCATGAGCGCATAGTTTGTGATTTGCCTCCATCGGGGTACAAGCTGGCTTGCAACCAGACTGACCAACATCTTTGAGAAGATCGAGACAGTACTTTCGTTGGGAGAGCACCAACCCGTCCGGTCGCCGGGCAATCTCGAGACCCAGGAAGTAGCGAAGGTTCCCCGGGTCTTTAGTTTGAAAAACAGTGCTCAGATGTTGTTTGACGTCTTGAATCCCCTTTGAGTCATCCCCAGTGAGAAGGATGTCATCAACATAAACCAACAGAAGGACGGTGCCAGTGACACGGTGTCGGGTAAAAAGGGAGAAATCTGCAGAACTCCGAGTGAATCCCATGTCCCGAACCACCTTGCTAAACTTGTCAAACCACGCCCGAGGGGACTGTTTGAGACCATAAATTGACTTCTTGAGAAGACATACCCGAGACTCCCCCGTGGTCTCAAACCCGGGCGGTTGGCGCATGTAGACGGTTTCCTGAAGGTCACCATTTAAAAAGGCGTTCTTGATGTCGAGCTGATGAAGGGGCCAGTGGCGGTGCACCGCGACGGAGAGAAGAACGCGGACAGTGTTGAGCTTGGCCACCGGAGAGAAGGTTTCCTCATAATCGAGGCCCTCCTGTTGTGTGAAGCCACGGGCCACAAGACGGCCCTTCAGTCGGGCAATAGTGCCATCCGGAGCATGCTTGATGACGAACACCCATTTACACCCAACAGGGTGCTGACCGGGAGGTAAGGGAACCAAGTCCCAGGTCTGGTTGGCCCAGAGGGCCGTCATTTCTTCGTCCATGGCAGCCCGCCAGCCAGGATGGTGAAGCGCCTCCTGCAAAGAGTTAGGGACCGAAACAGAGGATAATGAGGTGGCAAAGTGAAGAAGAGAGGGAGAGAGGCGATGGAGAGAGACGTAATTCGCCATTGGATGAGCGGTAGAGACGGGAGCCGGAGCAGCAGAGAGCAGAGCACCAGAGGGCGAAGCCGACTGCAGAGGGGCGACGGGATGAGGAGAGAGACGAGAGTAGACCCGGATAACCGGGGGTGGTGGACGAACAGGAGGTAGAGAAGGCAGAGAGGAGGAGGAGTGAGGAGCAGGAATGACAGGACGAACGACGGGAGCTGGACTCAGAGCGTCATCGAGAGCAGGGAAGAATGGAATATCTTCACGAAAAGTCACGTCAGCCGAGACAGTAACCTTGCGGGTAGCAGGTGAATAACAGACATAACCCTTCTGAGTGCGCGAGTACCCCACAAAGATATGCTTGGTGGCACGAGGGTCCAATTTGTCTGTGGAGGGACCGAGGTTGTGAACGTAGCAGGTACACCCGAACACCCGGGGAGGAACGGGAAAAGGTGGAGTTGTGGGAAAGAGGAGGCTAAAGGGAGTAGCATACTGGAGGACGGAAGACGGGAGACGGTTGATGAGGAAGCAAGCCGTGGAGAGCGCGTAGTTCCAGTAGGGTTTGGGAACCTGCATTTGAAGCATAAGGGAGCGAGCGACATCAAGAAGATGACGATTCTTGCGCTCGGCGACACCATTCTGTTGTGGAGTGTATGGACACGAGGTTTGGTGAAGAATGCCGAACTCAGAGCAGAGAGTGACAAAGGTATGGCTGGTGTACTCCCGCGCATTGTCAGTACGAATAGTGCGAATAGGCGCAGAGAACTGAGTGCGAGTCTCAAGTATGAAGGCCCGGAATACGCGGGGAAGTTCAGAGCGATCACGAATGAGATATAACCACGTCATGCGAGAGTAATCATCAATAAAAGTAACAAAATACCGATAGCCAGAAATACTAGTAAATTTATACGGACCCCATATATCGGAGTGAACTAAAATAAAAGGAGCGGAGCTCCGAGTACAATGAGGAGGAAATGATGAACGGGGCTGTTTGCCCAAAATACATGTGTCGCAGCGAAAAGCAGGAAGATGAACATCAGGAAGAGCCTTCCGGAGGACTGGAAGAGGAGCATGTCCCAGACGGCGATGCCAATCCGAAGAGGAGAGAGAGGCGAGGACAGTGGGAGAGTCGTCAAGAAGATAGAGCCCATTCTGCAGCCGTCCTCTACCAATGATAGTCCGCGTCTGCTGATCCTGTATGAGAAAAGAAGAAGAAGTAAATGTCACGGAATAATTAGAATCAGTAGTAAGGCGACCAACAGAGAGTAAATTGAAAGGAGAGCCCGGAACATGTAGAGCCGAGCGCAGGAGGAGAGAAGAGGTGAGAGAAATATCAGCACATCCAGAGACGGGAACCGATGCCCCATTAGCGACAGTAATGTACTTCGGGTGAGGTGAAGACAAGTACTGAGGCGACCTAACAGAGGTGATATGATGAGTGACACCAGAATCAAGGATCCAGCGCGTGCCAGAGGATAGGCAGGCGATACCTTCATTGGAGATAGAGGCAGCAGAGGCAACCGAGGCAGGCGGACGGCTGAGCAAGCCATGAAGATGCTGGAGCTGAAGACGAACCTCGTCGAGATCAGTACGAGAGGAGGCAGAGTCGGTAGTAGCAGCAGAGGCATGCAGACGAGGAGGACGGCCATGTTTGCGATAGCAGGTGGCCTCAAGATGGCCATCTTTACCGCAGAACGAGCATTTAAGCCTAGACCGGCCACCGCGACCCCGGCTGCGAGAGTCAGAGCGGCCACCACGGGCAGAAGGGGGAAGAGGCAATAAGGGAGCTGGTGCCTGTTGAACAAGGGCCGGAGAAGGAAGACCGGGAACATCCAGAGGCGGGGAGACTTTGAGAAGCATTGAGCACACATCGGAAAAAGATGGTGTAACGGTAGAGGAGAGGATGTGAGCCCAGACACTGTGAAGATGAGGTGGTACCCGGGCCATCATCATTGCGATACCCACAGCTTCCTTTTGGGTACGTTGAGCAGCGAGATCCAAAGTGGGAGGCTGATGGTGGATCCAAGCCTCAACCAAAGACCGGGCCTGAGCAACAAAGGACGTCAGGTCGGTTGCGCCACTGCTATCAAGGGCCTGGAGAGCAGTGATGATATCATATAGATGGTGGAGACTATCCTTGCCAGAGTAGAGGGTGTGGAGCTCGTCCCACATGCCTTTGGCCGTCTCATGATACATGACCAGGTGATAAGATTCGCCATCAAGAGAGTTGAGAAGCCAAGTCTGCACACGCCCATCATTGCGTAACCATTCCTCAGTAGGGACACCAATAACGGTCTGAGTCAGGTGATGCAGAAATCCCTTTGACTGAAGGACACGGCGAACCGAGTGTGCCCATTCCACAAAGTTCTTCTTGCCAGTGAGCGAAATTGTAGTGATCCGAAGCTCGTCGCGGACTTCCTGGATAGAGGCCGGGCGTTCAGGAGGAGGAACAGCCGTCCCGACTGAGTCTGCAGATGTAGACATGGGGGCGAGCTGGAGGAGGTCGCTGCGAGCTGGCAGAGGTCGCGGCGAGCTGGCGGAGGTCGCTGCGAGCTGGCGGAGGTCGCGGCGGACTGGAGGCGGCAGCTAGAGGAAGCGGAAGACTGCGGACTGGATGAGGTTGCGGCGAGCTGGAGGAGGTCGCGGCGAGCTGGAGGAGACCGCGGCGGACTGGAGGAGGCAGCGGCGGACTGGAGGAAGCCGCGTTGTGCACAGACGCTCAACAAGGAGCGGGCCAAGAGAGGCCGCAGCGGATTGAAGAGGCCGAGGCGGACTGGATCAGATCGCGGCGGGCTGGATCAAACCGCGGCGGACTGGAGCGAGCTGAGAAGAGAGGACAAGCCAGGGAAGCGAGAGAGCAACCGCAGCGGGCTGGACCAGTCCGCAAGGCTGAAAGAACGCAGAGAGGCGAGCCCGCGGCGGACAGGGAAAAGAACTTGGCTGCCTGAAGAGGGAGAGCAGCCGCAAGCAGGGGAGAAGTGCGGACAGGAGGAGGACGCTGCGCTTACGGCGGACGAAGGAGACCAAGAGGAGGCGAATACTGAGGTCGCAGCGGACAGAAGAAGACCGATGGATTGAGGTCGCCGAGGTCGCGCCGGACAAGAAGAGGCCGCAGCGGACAAGGAGAAGCAGTGGACCCCACAGGATGGCTATAAAGAGGGGGGGGGGCAGAGGAGGAAGGAAGAGGAGGGAAGAGAAGTGGATCCACGGGAGGAGAGGAAGCGGACTGGACAAGGGAGGCCGCAGGAGAAAAGCGACTAGAAGGTGCGGACACACACACGCAGGCCGCAGAGATCGCAGGCCGCAGGGAGGACAGAAAAGAGAGTCCGCAGGAGTCCGGAACCTGGCTCTGATACCATGTAGAAATGGAGAAAGCCAACCTTGTATATATGTCCACTCGGTACAAATACAAAGAATGAGTACATATATATAGATGAGAGAAAGAGGGAGAAAAGTCCTATACACAATGTGGGACTAAAGAGAGGAGAGAAAAACAATAAATGCTATACAAATGGGCCTAGTTTAAGTGGGCTTTTCCAACATAATTTATTTCTTGGATACACCTAGTTTCAGTTTTAAGGCCCGACTGGTTTCGTGGCCCTATAGTTCAGTTTTTGAAGGCTCAGTTTCAATCTGGAGGCACACTACCTAGGCATATGGTTGTGTGCCAAGTCAGTATATTTGGCATAAGTTATTTTACCTTTCTTTGAGAGTGAATTTTTGGGGTTTTAATAGCAAACTACACATATCTTCTTCTGTTTAGATTGTAAATGAAAGGCTAAAACCCTTCTGATGGTGCGTCATGACCGACACACGTATATTCCCGCAGGAGGCGCCACGACCGACACACGTATATTCCCGCAGGAAGCGGTGACCCGCTGCTCGGACGGTCTATCAGAGTCCGTGGATGCGTTCGGATGACCGATCCAAGTCGAATCCATATATTACTTTTATATTTTATGTTGTATTTGTAACCCGATCGGTTAAAACATTGTGAACCGATCGATTCGGGTTTTATTTGAATTTACAGTTTTATTCGTGCAGCGTTTATTGATTAGGGCATTATAAAAAGCCGGCGGTTCAAGTGAGAGGGCATCGTGGGTTTCAACATTTTTGCAGGAACTGACGATCTTTCTCTGGTGCGACGCCAGAGCATCTTGGGTGCGACGTCGCTCGGACCTCCTCATGCCATGTTCATTGCACCAACGACTGAAGCCGCCCCTCCTCCGCCTGTACCATCAACGTAAGTCGTTACTTTCCTCCATCCTAACGCCTGTTAGTTTCCTTCCGCCTCCTCCCCGCTCCAACCCGTATCCCGCACGAAGTCGGTCCCCCTGTTTCCCATTTCCTGCTCCTGACCATTCTCACCCAGTCCGTGACTCTTGCTAGTCCACAACCCGACAGCCTCCATCCAATCCCAAACCACCACCGCCAGTGTAAGACTCCTCCCCTTACCAAGGAGGTAATTCGGTCTTATGCCCAGAACCGCCGCCTTACACTGAGGGGAGACGTCTTACAAACTGGTATCAGAGAGTGATACTAGCTCCAAAAAGCGGGAACTAAAGGTCTGTGATCACAGAGTCGTGTGTGTAAGTAGCACTTGTATGAATCATAACTCGCATACCATATCATACATACATACTTAAGACATATGCACCATAGATACTTATCATATAAATTAGTATGAGCTCTTTTATATGATAAGTTACATTTGTGGAACCTTAACTTATAAGTTTGTATGAATATTCATATAAGTTAAGGTACTTCTGTGATGATAGTTTAGCAGTAGATAGTTTACTCTACTTATCACACATCTTTTCAGTACTGTTCTTACTTACTTTACTTGTACTATATAGAACTGCTAGAGTAGAGATATACTTGTCATTATATAGCCATGATAGATTAGATCCACTGTCAACTGATTTACTTTTGATACCCCTTGTTGTCCTCCTCTTTGTCCTTCCGCTCGGTACCTAGGAGTCGCGGGGGTGAGGCGATAACAATAATGACTTAGTCTTTATGACTAGCGGTCGGTTGTGATCGTATCATTTTAGGAGCTCGAGGAGATGGAGCAACAACACAACCAGCAGGACGAGGTGGGAGGACATGAGGAGCTGATACCTACTACTACTGCAGCCCGACGTCAGATGATGACGAGTGTACTAATGATAGATTAGCTTCCGCTTAGTTTGATTTTGTGTGAGAGAGATTTGATATCCATGTACAGGGCATACACCTTTTTCTCTTTCATTATACTGCACTACTGTTGTACTTTCATTTTCATATATATGATATGTACTGTGATCTTTGTGGAGTTGTTAGTTATTACTTCTTGTTATACTTCTGTTCTCTGTTGACCGAAACATGTTGAATGATCGTAGTAGCCGGTAGGATCGGTGTCTTGCAGTGTCGACTAACCCGTGAGTTAGTGTCACCGTAAGGCGGCGGTTCTGGGTATAAGACCGGTTTACCTCCTTGGTAAGGGGAGGGGTCTTACAAACTAGTATCAGAGGACAAACGATCATAGGAGAATGAAGTCCACAACACTAGGTCACCTCGCTCGAGCATTCGTTTGCGGACAAACTATGCAACAGAAGCAATTGCATGCCGATGTGTAAAAGTCACAGAAAATAGTCCATTTAAACAATGATCTGGCCAATCCAATTAGGACACCGCTTTAGTTTGACTTACCAAGAGAATTTTGAGTCGTGTCTTCATCTAAAAATGACCTCAGATATAGATTAGTTAAGGTACGAGGATAGTCAAAGTGACTAAGTAAAGAATTTAACGCAAGAGTCACTACTTAAGGCTTAAAGTTTGATGTCCCAACTTCACCTATCAAGTGATATTATCAATTCTTACTCAAGCTAATAGGACCGCCTCAAGGAGAATTGGTGCCAATAGCATATTAGTGGAATAGTAAGGGTATTCGTAAACTTAACCCTCGTACCGATGACATGATTATTTTGAGATAACCACAGTAGCAAATACCAAAGGTCTAATAAGAATTCAAGTCTCAAAAGAGACTCATTTTGGTTGGATCACATGTTGACCTTGAGAAGATTGTCATATAGTAACCTCAAGGGCTGAAAGTATATAACAATATCAATTAGTCTCAAAGTGGAACTTCAAGTCTAAGATTGTTAGACCTAAGGATTAAGTGCACATATACGAGGAATGCACTATATATATTAAGGTAATTTAGCCCAAAAGGTATGAGGGCTTATCCTTTTGTTTATTGGGCTAAATTGATAACGACTTGGATTTCACAGACATCGTGATCTTGGAGAATTGGTATTTGAACATTACCCGAATGAAAGTTGAGACCTTGTGTACGGATAATTAGTAAGATGATGAACCCTCTCTAGAAGATTAAGATATACATAGATGGTTGTCCGCTTGGATATATTACAACCCTAGAATAAGGAAAATCGTCATGAGACGTTAGAAACTTTCTCGAATTTGTGAATCAGATGATTACTTGACACAAATTGAAGAGAGATCGTAATTTCATTGAAGCATAACGACATGTTATATCCAAAGAACAAAACAAATTGTGTGCAATCCACAAGAATTCGAACATCTGCCTTCCGAAAAACTAAAATCAAAGCAGTTTCGAAGACATAATGGTTCTATGTATAACTAAAGGAGCGTGTCACCTCAACAAGTCACGTTCCTAGATGCTCTAACACCTTAACTTAATCGATGTAACACACGATTAATGAATATATTGTCGGTTAAGGAATTGATTAAGGAACTCAGTTATATCGCAAGAGAGAGCCAATGTGAATTGAGAAATCAGTTCAAGTCAGAAGGATAATTGAAAATTTTGCATAGCTAGGAATCTTAGGAAAGTGACTATGACTGTCACATATTGAATGAGTAGAATTGGAAGAAGTAAAAATGATGATTAATTATTGTTATCCGTGCCTACCTGACATACCCAGGTCTTTACATTGGAAACATACATATTGTGATAAGGTAATGTCATGGTAATATGAAGGAGTGATGACATGACTTAACTGTTACGTGATTAGAGCCATAAAGTAAGAATTCAAAATGTTTGATAATTATGTTATAACACTAGGGGTATAACGATCCCAGAAAACTTAAAGTCAAGTGAAAAATCATACTAACTTGGAAGACATATATTATAGGTATGATCCTTTGGGTGCGACTTTGATGATTACAAGAATCAAAACAAAAGTGTTCGATGGTATAATAATCTCCTTCAGAAAAATTCTGGATTTTGAGAACAAACTCATGATTATGAATATGTTATTATCCTAAGAATCGAACATTATAATAGTTCGAAGGATTTGAAATGACCATTTTGCGGGTTACAAACACACTATCATATTTGGTGAACTTAGTAAATTTGATCATGAGTAGGCAATACAAGCCCATCCTACACACAAAGGAACGAATAAATTCAACCCCGCATATATTAGATAGTGCGAATTATGTATTTTTGGGTATATATAAGTGGTACACATGTATGATCTCTTGATTGTGATGGCGTCAAGAACCGAGACACATAAGTTGATAACCTTATAACCACCATTAAGAGGATTCATGACTATGAAATATAGATTTTGACTATCAAAGGTGTACACGGTGAAATTGCACGAAAAGTAATGAGTGTTTAAGAACAGTATTACCAAAATGCCACTACTAGAGTTTTCAGCCTATATAATCATTCAAAAATTCTCAAATAATTATACTGAGTTTGAATCACAGAAATAGAATGTTATAAATTTTTCCATAATTTTTCAACAGTAATTTCCTTTACTTTTAAGTAATTTCCAAATAGGGTAATATGGTAATTCTACTAAAAACACAAGATAAAATCTACAAACAAGCTAATAAATTTTTTTTCCAGAGGTATATAGTTTCCTACTAGGGCTTGTAACAAAATTTTAGAATTTCAATAAATCAGTAGCCCTATTTTCCAAATTTATTTTTAAACAAGTCTATTTTCCAATAATTTAAAATAATGAGATTTTTGATCCCAAAAATCCCAACCTTCATATGGGTGGTGTTTTTAATCCCTATAAGCCTCTGTCCAAAATTTCATGGACATGCATTGGGCCAAATGAGCTAAATTCCCATTTCCCTTTTTCCTACTAATGACACAATATATACAATATACCTCCATCATGCATGTTGGATTTCCCCAACATGCAGAGGTCAAAATGGCCTGAAATTTCTACCATGGTCACATAATGACCCATGGGCCATGCCACCCAAATTTGGAGGCAGTTGGAGTGGGGAATCTCCCAAAATTTAAAGAATTTAATAATTGAAATTTCTCCAAAGCTATGGAAAAATATTTTCCAAAAATTCTGATTTTTGGTCAGTACCTAAGTCTAACCTAATCACATGCATGGCCAAAATCTCATGACATGTAGACTTAGGGTTTGGCTTGGGCACTCAATTAAAAATTTGCCCTAGCCTAGGACTAGTCTTGGTAGAATGACCCTACAGGGAGCCGTAGTGCTCCAAATTATAATTTTAGTGTGTCACTTTAAAGGTAAGGCCTAGATCTACAATTTTTATGTTGGTGACCAGTTCTGTATTTGCCCATAAGGGGCCTAAAATTACCATGCAAAGTGACAGTATTCATGTGATAGAAAATACACATTTTAAATAATAATCAACATTTAATTTAATCCATCATTTTCAATGGCATCCCTTCATCTTCTCCATGGAGCCAAGGGACGAGATTTGCCCGACCTGGAGCTCCTTCCAGGGACATTTTCCGGCCACCCGACCACCTCCCTGGCCGGCCACCGCCACCACCACCTCCGTTGAGGTGGTGGCTATCGTCGGGCGGCGGCACGGCCGCTGGAGGGGCCATTTCCGGCGAACCCGATAGTTGAGAAAAACTCCATTTTTTTAATGGAGTTCGAAATCCTATTTCGGCTCAGTTAAGCTCGAAACTATTTCTTAACGATCTAAGAAGCTAGCACCGAGGGAGGGGAGGAGAAACGAACCTTTATGAGGGCTCGATCTTGGGTATTCCTCCTAGCGGCCATGGTCGATCACCACCAAGCTCTTCCATGTCGTTTTCTGGTTTCTCCACCAAAAGTGATGATGCAAAGCTCTATTTCGACTGCCAAGAGGATTCTGAAGTTGTTGAATGGGTCAGAATGGGCTGGGCGTGGCTGTATAGGGAGATGCCATCAATGAGAATTTCGGCCACCACATTAGATGCTCCTCCTTGGCTCCAAGTGGCACCTGCCTTGGTAGAATTTGGCTGGGGGATTAATCCTAAGCTCAGAACTGAGCTTTGGGAGGGAGGAGGGCCAAGTGGCCACCATTCCTTCTTTTCCTCATTTCTCTCTCCTAAAAGTGGGAAATTCCTACCCTAGCCTCCATGCATGTCACCACCCTCCAAACCTAGAGGGCATGCCTGTAATTTGACTCATGGGTCTGCTGGATGGGCTTGAGTTCGGCCTTAACCCATTGACATTGGGCTTGGTACCTTAATTCCCCATTTAGGCTTAATGTTGACCAAGGTTGACTTTTAGGGTTGACTTGATCAACTTGATGAGTGGGTTGACCGCACTTGATGGTCATGGACCCGATGACACCACCCAACATGGGTTGATCCATGGTGGTGCCCCACTTGGGCTAATTGGGCCTTTAGGTGTGGGTTTGACCAATTTAGGTTTTAGGGTTGACTTGTGTCAACTTGGGTTAATAGGTGACGTAATAGCATAGCTTGGGTTCAATTAGATTGTTTTTATGGATATGGGCATAGTCGTATGGCCAATGTGTGCTTATGATCCCAAATTGGGCTAGTTTGACTTGAGTTGACTTGTGCCCTATAGTGGGCCCTATGTGACTACATCCTAACTCCATGGGTCAAACATAGCCTAAGCCCATACCCCCACCACATGTTCTAATCTAATCTAAGTTAAAAAGGGTATAATAGGAAATGGGATGTTACAGCCAGAACCTACCTTCTCTCTCCAATCAATCTCCCTCCACCGCCGGACGCCACCCCTTCTCTTTCTGACCAACCCGCCACCCCCTAAAGTCGTCGCCCTCTTTCCTCACTTCGCCAGCCTCATTCAGTTGGCAATCACCGCCAACCCCATTCCCGATGCCAGGTCATCTCCTGGCTACCTGCTGCCCCTCCCCACCCAGTCCAGCAACCCTCCCTATTTCCCCTCAAAACCTCCACAGAGCCCTCCCTAACCTCCATCAATCCCGACTCTACTTCCCATATAGAGCTACAACCTTGGATGCCCTCCAACACTCGTTTCTGTCGCCGCCTACATGTGTGTATTGTGGTAAAAGTTATTTCCTTTTATTGTTGTTTATTTTCAGTTACTTATATATGGTAGATGTTTATTATGCCATGCTATGTGATCATTTGTCGTACCACTTGTGGAGCCTATTCTGCACCTGCTTGAAATGAATTGTGCCTCATTTGAATTGTGAACATTGTTTGTTTAATTAAAATCAAAGTTTTGATATGTTTGTGAATATGTTAATTCGTTATAATAATCAATTACTTGTTGTAATTTTGTGGACCACTCTTGTACTACACCGCATTTAAAGCTGCATTTAGAGGATCCACCCCGTATCAGCCCTACCACTGCATCAAATTGGTATCAGAGGCTAGGTTAGGGTCATTGCATGTTACGTAGTGGTAGAGATTATCATCAGTCAATGTCGAGTCATAATCACGCCGACGATAGGACCGCTAGCTCTCATACGGACATGACACCCACTGAGTTCCAAAGACCTGTCCTCGATCGATTTGATCGAATGGGATTCCAATTCAACACACTTAGGGACGATATTGCAAGGGTTAGCACAAAGGTTAATCAGTTAGAGACACCTAGAGATCGAGCGATCCCTCCCCCTGATGAGGAGCCTCTTGAGGACCCTCGAGATGCTACACCACCTCCCGAGAGACGTGAAAGAGACAACCCTTGAAGTGCGGGATAGATTTGTCTTAACTCTAGAGGGGGGGGGAGTGAATAGAGTATTAAAAACTTTGATTAGTTTTTATAGAGGAATTAAAGTAAGTGATATCTATATGTATAGAGAGAAATAAAAACAAAGACAATCACATCACAACAAATAAAAGAATAGAGCAACCAGACGACACGAAAATTTTATAGTGGTTTCCCAAATCTGGGTACATCCACTCTTCTACCACCCTGGTAGGAATTCACTAATAGGTTTTTGATCAGGTGTCTGCCACCCCAGGTTTTTGCTCAGGTGCCCTGTCACCACATGATCTATTTCAAGGGAGATCTAGCAACCCTTTGAGCTTTTAATCAGGTGCGCAAAAACCAAAATAAGTCTTTTGATCAGGAGACTTGACAACCAAAAGATAACTTTTGAAGGGAGTTAAAAACCCTCTGTACAGGAAAGTTAAAAAGAAAATGATTTTTGTCTTATTTTTCTCAAATCACTAAGAAGACTTGTGGATTGATGTTGTTGTCAAAGCTCCCCCGGAGATGTAGAAGAGTTCAGGAGAATGAGAGCTTTGCTCATGGTGTAGGCCTTCAGATTGAAGATCTTCAAGAAACTTTTAGACTGATGAAGATTGTTTCTCTTGAAAGTCCTGAAGCAAAACTGAAGAAGAATGAAATATGAGAGCTGTGTTCTTCTTCCAGTTTTCTGTATTCACAATTCATTAGCTTCCGTATATTCTATCACTGCAATCTTCTGAAGAATGTCTTTTTATATTCTTTGCAGAAATCAGCTTTTGAATTTTAAATCCTATCCTTGATTGACTGCAGAAAATCTGAGAGTTGAACCACTAAAAGTATTTAATTTGTTTCCTCAACTATCCCAGCAAATAAGCCAAATAAATACTATGTGAATACCATAATTAATGCTGTCTTGGAACGACTATATTCTAGAGAATATGGATCATTAATTATCAGAGCATTATAGACATATAATAATAATAAATTTTGAAATCAAACTGCCTTAGTCAATACTGGAAAATTGTAGGGAAAATAGTCGAACAGAACCTGGATAAAGTTAGTCGAACTCAGGAAAAGTTCGTCGATCTGAGATCCAAGTTCGTCGAACTAAAACCTCTCTTTCGTCGAGCTGAGCTCCAAGATCTCTGAACAAAAAATTCACTTTCCAATCTGAGCTCCAAGATCGTCAAACTGAGATGGTCTTTTCGTCGTGCTGAACTTCTGGGAAGAGATCGGAGTTCGTCGATCTCAGCTAAGATTTCGTCGAACTCAGCTTAAAGAAGAAGTCTGAGTTTGTCGATCTCCGATCGACGAAAGTCGAGCTTAGTTCAGCAATCTTCGAACGACTTTTCTGCTCTTAAAAAACTGCTTTTCTCTGAAGGCCTTCTGTCTCTATGTCTTTTGAAGGTTGATCCAACCAAACTAAGTTTGTTGACCTGACCTACACCTAGATAAAAAACCTATAACCATAGACTATACATGTTGGGTCAATATAAGCAATCCTAATAGTGAACCTAGCCCAAATCAACCCTAAACATGTGGGGTTCCAATAATCTCCCCCTATTTGGGTGAGGTCACTATGAACAATATAACAGAAAGAAAAATCACAAAGCAGAAAAATATCTGGCAAAATTATAATTGTTCAGCAGATATATAACAACAATACCTTGTGAAATATTTACACAAATAAACAAGTTCAAATCAAATTTAGAAAAAGCAAAATTGTCAGGCTTTCTTTGAATCATTCTTCTTTTCATCTGTAGCTGGTTTGGTGAAGATAATTTCCCTTTTAGGATCAGCAGCTTCCCTAGCAGTCATTTTCATATCTTGAGCTCCAAGGATTTTTACTGAGGAAGCTCTGGGTACCACTGCTTCTGGATGCAAGTTCATGTAGGTATCAACATTAAAGAGAGTTTTAGCCTTATCATACCTTTGGAGTTCCTTTTTCCTGTAGGCTGACATAGTAGTGAATTGGCTTGCATCCTTCCCTTCTTCTTTAACTCTTCTAATTTGAGAAAGACCTATAGTCTCTTGAAGTCTGGCCATTCTGTAATTAGGTTCCAATTCTGGATCATAGTATGGAACAGGAGTGGGAGAAGGAGGCCTTTCTTGAATTTCAGACTGATGCTTTCTGCCACTGCTATGACTGCTTCTTGATTCGGACTTAGGAGGATTTGTCATATCTCTGATAGGAGGAAGGCCTGGAATGCTGCGATGATGTACTTTGAGAAACATTTCCTGAAGCTCCAGCAGCTGGAGGAGGAGGAGGATCTCTCCTGTACTGTGGGGGAGGAGAGCATCTCCTGATCTTCTTTCTAGCCTTCAATTCATTCTTAGAGTACCTCATCCAATGAGGTGTATTGGGGCCAAGAGTCACTCCTTTCAAAATATAGTAAGGCACATCATTAGAATCAGTAGGTTTAGAAACAACCTTAGAGGGGGCCTTCTTCTTCACTTTCCTTTTTTCTGGAGCTGGAATCTTCAGAATCCTCAGATTCTTCCTCATCATCTGACTCACTGAATTGATTATCATACAAAACATCAATTCTCTTTAACTGTTCAGTAGAAATGTTCAGCTTAGCCTGGGCTCAGATGGTACACTAGGGATTGGAACTTCAGCTTCTGTAATTGTATCTGCAGGAACTTCTGAAGTATCTTCCATATCAGCAAACATTATCTCATCCATGTCTGGCATTGGAGATTCAACCCAAACGGCCACAACATGAGAGTCAGCTTTAGGCTCAATGGGCTCAATCTCAAGTTCTGTTGGAACTGCAAAACTTATCTTTATTAGGTCTATAAGACCTCAGAACTGACTGGGGCAGTATAAGATACTATAGACCTGGAAGCAGTATCCTCAAATACTGGAAAACAATAATGAATTGTATCAAAGCTGCTCAACAAAGAATAAATATCCACTGAGGGGACTACGAAAAGAATGAAACTGTTGGCTCTTCACAGAGAATCATTGTTGTATCTGTAAGTTCACTATCTATGATCTCAACATCTGAATCTGTATCTAGAAATTCAAAAATTGCTGATGTTGTTGCTGCCGTTACTGTAACTTGTGCTGCTGCTGCTTCTGCTGAAGATGAAGCTTCTTCATTGGACATTTCCCCCTTCATGGGTTCAGGAATCCCTGGAGCCTAGATGAAGAAGGGACAAAGGAGGAGGCAGAAGCAAGCTGGGCAGAAAGGGTAGAAATAGACTCTACCAGAGGAGCAACTGCATCAGCAATAAGCTTCTGCATAGAAGGAGTAATGAATTGTAGAAGATCTTGAGCAATATCTAAGAAATTGAGATATAGGGGCTCAGAAGAAGATGGAGGAGAAGATCTGGCTCCACAAGTGGAGCAGATAGTGAAGCATTGAGGGAAGTCAGATGCTTGGAACTCTGGAAAGGTGGGTGGAAGTTGTGTTGGAGGGACTGGTGAAAGGACTGGAGGAATGTCAGGTGGAAGATGTTCTTGGATGGGGGAATGTTCTGGAGAATTGAGTGGAGATGGAGATGAAGATGGAGGAGATGGCAGCAGAGAGAATGTAGGTGTTATTTGTGTTGGAATGGTGGATGTAGGAGGTGGAGATGGAGGAGGTGTTGATGTGATTTCCTCAGATAGGGTAATTGGTGAATGTGGAGGTGATGGAGGTGGAAGTGGTGAAGCAGGAGGGATGCTGTGGATGGTGTTTCTGCAGGTAGAGAGATAGATTGTTGAGGTTGTTGTTGTGGTTGAGGAGGAGGTGAAGGGAGTCTGGTAGATGAAAGTGGAGGAGGAACTTCTTCTGCAGGTGGGGGAGTGGCAGTGACTGCCCTGATGTCCTCAGATGCTCTGGAAGAGGAGGCCCTGGAGGGCTTGGGGATTTTCCTCTCCCACTTCCCAAACTGCATAAGATCTCTCTTCGAACTCTATCATAAGCCTTCTCAAGGTCAGTAAACAGCATAGACAAATCTTATTTTCTTTCTCGATAGTTGTCAATGAGTCTCCTCAAGAGATGTATAACTTCCATGGTCAACCGCACTGGCATGAATCCAAATTGATTCTTCGAGATGTTAGTCTCCCGTCTTATTCTTCTTTCTATTACTTGTTCCCATAATTTCATGATATGACTCATTAATTTAATTCCTCTATAATTAACACAATTTTGTATCTCTTTTGCTTTTATACAAAGATACCAAAATGCTTTCTCTCCATTGGTTTAACATCCTCTTTAACTTCAGTATCTTATTGAAAAAACATCTATGACACAAAATTCTTTCATTTCATAGACATTTTCATCCTTCGATGGGTATATCATCTGATCCAACTGCCTTTCAATTTTTCATCCTTTTTAGAGCATTATTTACCTCTGATAATTGAATTTTTCGATAAAATGTTATGTTTTTATACTCATTCGATTTACTTAAAATTTTTCAAGTCTAATTCATTGTCTTTTGTTTCAGTATAAAGTTGATAAAAGTATATTTTCCATCGTTTTTTAATATACACATCATCCGTTAAAACTGTATCTGTTTCATTCTCTATGCATTTTATTTGGCTTAAATTTCTTATCTTCTTTTCTCTATCTCGAGCGATTTTATATATGTCACGTTCTCCATCTTTGGTATCTAGTCGCTTATAAAATTCTTCATAAGTTTGATTTCTTATTTTACATACTGCATGTTTAAGTTCTTTTTTGTTGAATTTATATCTGACTAAGTTTTTTTCATTCCTACAAACGTAGAGTGATTTATAGCTGATCCTATTTGCCCTCACTTTATCTTGCACTTCCTCTTTCCACCACCAAGATTCTTTATTTGAGGGCGCACGACCTTTTGATACTCCAGGTACGTTCTTTTCAGTTGTCCTTAAATGTGAAGATATAACTTTCTATGAGACACTAGGATCAACATAAGGGTCACCAACTAGTTGTTTCATAACTGCTGTCTTGAAAAACAAACTGTTTTTCCATATTCAAGTTTTACCACCGAATTTTTGGTAACATTTTTGTTTTTGTCTTAAATTTATTATATTTAATCTGTACGTCAAACACTACTAACCTATGTTGTGTTGTCAAACTTTCTCCTGATATGACTTTGCAATTCTTACAAATCATTATCTATTTTATGAGTCATAAAATAATCAATTTGTGATTTATTTGTTCCGATTTTAAACGTAATTAAATATTCTTCCTTTTTTATGAAAAGTGTATTTGTCACAATTAGCTCATGTGGTACGCCAAAGTTTAAAACGGTTCTACCTTCTTCATTTTTTTCTTTATATCAAAATCTTTCATGAACGACTGTATAATCTACATTTTAAGTCCATTTAAGTCTCCCTATGAAAATCCTCTTTATATATCTATTTAAGTCTTCTCCTATAAAAATCTTCTTTATTTGTGAGATTTCCCTTATTAAATCATCTAAGTCTTCCATAAATTGAACTTTAATAACTTCACTTAATCTTACTTTCTGGCGCTTAAGCATTGATCACATTAATAATTTCCTTTCCTATGACCAATTTAAGAGTTATGATTATATCAACTTTTCTACTGACCTTAACAACTTTGTCCCTCAAAGTAGTATGCACAATAATACCGACTCCACTGCTTGTTTTATTTTTTTGTACAATAATTTAAAATCTAAATTATCTAAAATTTTAGCTTTCTCACCCACCTATCTAGTCTCATGCAGACATAAAATATTTATTTTCTCCTAATCATCGTATCCATTACTTCCTTCGTTTTTCCCATTAGCATACCTATATTCCAACTTTCAAACCTAAGTCAGTCACAATTCCTACGACATACTTCCGCAGGACGTCTAATATGAGAGAATTTTTGCTTATTTAACACTACACCAAAGTCCTCTTAGAGATGCATCGGTCTTTGTCAAAACACTGCATTCGGATCATACGACGAGGACTCTTGCATGTTTAACACTACACCCAAGTCTTGGAGATGCAAAAGTCCTTGCCAAGACGCCACATTTGGACCATGCGACGCGTTAGAACAATTATTATTATTCAATAAAATTTATCTTTTTAGATTTTTCTTACTTATTATAAAACTTATTGTTATGTAAATATGCTTATTATATAACATCAAATATATTTCATAATATCTATATGTACTTGTTTTAAATATTTGTTAATAGTAGTCACATTGTGTTACCAATATTTTGTTTTGGATACCCTTCAACTTCATTTTTAAATATATATGACTCATTGCTTGTTAACTTGTTATACCAAATTTTACTTTTAGAACCTTGCCTATACTTAATAATATGCTTTTTATTTACGGGATGAAAAATTGATATGTTAAAATATCATTGGCATGTATCTAACATCTGATGATTAACATTTTAAAACACATTCCGATATGTCCGCATCATCATATATTTACAACAATGTCTAAGAAAATATGTCGTAGAAATTGTGAACGACTTAGGTTTGGAAGTTGGAATATGGGTACGCTAACAAGAAAAGAAATGGAAGTAGTTGATACAATGATTAGAAGAAGGATAAATATTTTATGTCTGCAAGAGACTAGATGGGTGGGTGAAAAAACTAAATTTTTAGATAATTCAGATTTTAAATTTTGGTACACATTGAAAAATAAAACAAACAGTGGTGTAAGTTTATTGTGGATACTACTTGGAGGGATGCAGTTGTTGGGGTAAGTAAAAAATGTGATAGAATCTTAGCTCTTAAATTAGTCATAGGAAAGGAAACTATTAATGTGATCAGTGCTTACGCGCCACAAATAGGATTAAGTAAAACTATTAAAGTGCAATTTTGAGAAGGCTTTGATGAATTATTAAGCGAAATCCCTCAAAAACAGAAGATTTTCATAGGAGGAGTCTTAAATGGACATATAAAAAAGAAAAAATGTATATTATATAGCCGTTCATTGAGGATTTGGATATGGAGGAAGAAATGAAGAATCATTTGATTTTGCCTTAGCACATGAGCTACTTGTTACAAATCCGCTCATAAAAAGAGAAAAAATATTTAATTACATTTAAAAGCAGATCAAATAAGTCACAAATTGATTATTTTATGACTCGCAAAATGAATAAAATAATTTGCAAGGATTGCAAAATCATAACAAGAGAAAGTTTGACAACACAACATAGGTTAGTGGTGTTAGACATACAAATTAAATATAATAAATTTATGACAAAAACAAAAATATTGGCAAAAATTCGGTGGTTGAACTTGAAGATGAAAAATCAGGTTGCTTTCAAGACATCAGTTATGAAACAACTAGTTGACTACTCTTATGTTGATCATAGTGTCTCATGGAAGTTATGTCTTTACATTTAAGGATAAGTAGAAAGAACGTATTTGAAGTATCAAAAGGTCGTGCGCCTACAAATATAGAATCTTGGTAGTGGAAAGAGGAAGTGCAAGACAAAGTGAGGGCAAAAAGGGTTGACTATAAATTACTCTACGCTTGTATGAATGATGAAAATTTAACCTGATATAAAGTCGCTAAAAAGAAGCTTAACATGCAGTAAGTAAAACAAAAAATCACGCTTATGAATAATTGTATAAGCGACTAGATACCAAAGATGGAGAACGTGACATATATAAAATTGCTCGAGCTAGAAAAAAGAAGACAAGAGATTCATGCCAAGTAAAATGCATAAAAGTTGAAATAAATTCAGTTTTGACGGATGATGTGGATATTAAAAAGCGATGAAAAAATATTTTTATCAACTCTATAATGAAACAAAAGACAATGAATTGAACTTGTAAAAGTTAAGTAAATCAGAGGAGTATAGAAATCTAATGTTTTATCATAAAATTCAAGTATCAGAGGTAAATGATGCTCTAAAAAGATGAAAAATAGAAATGCGGTTGAGTCAGACGACATACCCATCGAAGTATAAAAATGTCTAGGGAATAAAGGAATTTTGTGGTTTACATGTTTTTTCAATAGAATGCTGAAGTTAAAGAGGTTGTCGGACCAATAAAGAGAAATTATCTTGGTAACAAGATTCTCACCAACATTGTTCGATCGCCGAAATGAGTTTTACTTCTCCAAGTAACAAGATTCTCACCAACAATAGAACAGTACCCCGAGGTAGATCGCCGATCGTCGATTGACCCGACCCAATCAACATCGGTGTAGACTTCAATTTTTAGAGCTGAATTTGGAGAAAAACAAGATCCCACTCTGAAAGTATCTAGAGTCAACCTAAATCACCTAGAGGGGAGTGAATAGGTGAATTCTGCGTCTTATAGCGAAATAAAAATTAGTACAAAAATTAAGCACACAAAAACACAGAATTTATAGTGGTTCCCCGAGTTGGGTACGTCCACTGTCCCGCCTCGCCTATCTACCACGAAGGGCTAGATTCGGCTACTTCACATATACTTAGATTATTCAAATCTTACACATCGGAGCCTCAACTCCTACAACTCGGAAAACAACCTCTCCTACAACTCGATCCTAAAAAAGGATCTACAACTCGGAAGTGAAACTCTTACAGGAGTTCAAAATAAATTTATTCAACTCTTTAGATTGAAAACAATCTAAATCTTTTGATCTTAACATATTCAATCTTTTTCTTCCTAAAATGAAATCTTGAAAGCTTTGTAGACGGTGAAGACTTGAAACGAAACTTGAAAGCTTGATCTGAATTCTTTATCCGACACGATCTGAAATCTTGGAGAAGTCTAGAGAAGAGATCAGTCAAAACAACACTTCGAACGAATCGCTTATTGTTAAAGGCTAGGTACCGAACTTTTCTTCCCGGTGGTTGTACGAGCGACGGGGAACAACAACCTTTACACGATTTCAAGTTTGGAATGAACGATTAGGGTTGAGCGAATTAACTCGGGGTATTTATAGAATTCCTTCTCTAACGGTTAGAAAATACTTTCCAAGAACGAAACGTCCATGTGTACTGTGCATGACCGACGACAAGAAGCAGAAACCCGTCAGACAGAAAAAGAGAAAATAAATCGCTAAGTCCATTCGTCGAGTATCGTTGTATATCCATGAGTATACTCGACGAATCGACTTTGATATCTGACGAATTTAACTTGGGCAAATTCAGAGAAGTAAATTTGAGAACTCAAGACATACCCAGAGAGTCTCGACGAATTCGTCGTGTATCGACATATATATTCGACGAATGCGATGAGTATCAATAGATACACTCGACGAATTCGACGAGTATACATGAGGATACTCGACGATTTTTACTTAACTGATTTCCAAGAACTCAGGTTATTCCCTAGTAGATACGATGAATTTGACGAGTGAAAGTAAGTATACACGACGAATTCGACGAGTATCCATGAGTATACTCGA
Organism: Platanthera guangdongensis; assembly: GCA_039583875.1. Lineage (NCBI taxonomy): Eukaryota > Viridiplantae > Streptophyta > Magnoliopsida > Asparagales > Orchidaceae > Platanthera > Platanthera guangdongensis. Next base: position 19,987,076 of record CM077164.1, read on the forward strand.
CGAATTCGACGAGTATTCACTACTATATTCGACGAATTTTACTTAGCGGTCTCAACGCACTCAACGCCAGCTGTGTGCTCTCAACGCACAACTAGACGAATCAACACTTGACTCGACGAAGCGTCGAGTGGTGTCAACGCACTCAACGCCTGACTGAGTAGACTCAACACACTCAACGAATTCGACGAGAATACATGAGGATACTCGACGATTTTTAGTTGGGAAAATTTTTGTTCTTCTGAATGCAACAACTTGTACTTCTTGGTTTCTTCTAATACACTTGAAATAGAAGTACCCTCCAATAGAGAGATTACACGTGAGTTAACACATTGGTCTACACAATGAAGGATTACATTGTATAGTCTTGTGTTTCATGATCCACTGTAACCCGTTATTGGGGTGTACTTGACAATAACGTCCTGCAAGCACATAACTAAACATACAATCAAATACAATCTCAATTCATCTTAGTTCAAGGGACACTTCTTCAAATCAAGGTCATTGTGGATACAATACCCAACACACTCCCAGGTGAGGACTTGAGGTACCTTAGAATCCTATGGGCAGCATCTGCATGACGAGTCTTCAGAGCGTGCATAAATTGGCTGACAACACTTACAACGTAAGAAATATCGGGACGGGTACGAGCTAGGCAGATCAGCCTCCCTACCAATCTTTGAAATTCAGGTACATTTTCAATCTCCTTTCCATCATCACGACCCATTCTATGGTTCACTTCAATTGGGGTATCAGCTAGTCTACAACCACTCATCCCAGTCTTCTCAAGCAGGTCCAGAGTATATTTCCTTTGGGAGATGAAGATCCCATGCTTGGACCTTACCACTTCAATACCCAAGAAATATTTGAGTGCACCCAAGTCTTTGATCTCGAACTCAGAAGCTAATTTTTGTTTTAGGAGTTTGATTTCTTCCACATCGTTGTCTGTTATAACAATATCATCAACATAAACAATGGGAGCTGTGAGGTTCAATGTTTGATAAACAATATATGATTAGAGCATTGCCCTGATGATACCCAAATGACAACACGGCTTTGTGAAATCTCCCAAACCAAGATCTTGGATACTGTTTTACCCAATATAAGGCTTTCTTTAACTTGGAAACATTTCCTACTGAACCTTTAGGAGTAAGGCCGGGTGGAAGGGATATGTACACTTCCTCATCCAGATCCTCATGGAGGAAAGCGTTTTTTTACCTCAAGGTGTCAAAGGTCCCATCCTTTGCAAGCAGCACAGGATAAAAGGACTCTGATAGTGTTCATCTTCACTCTAGGGGTGAACGTCTCCTGATAGTCAATCCCAAGGGTTTGGGTATACCCTCTTGCCACCAGTCTTGCTTTACACCTTTCAACAACACCTTGAGGGTTTTGATTAACAGAAAACACCCATTTACATCCAACCGTTTTTTCCCATGAGGAAGATGCACCAAATTCCACGTGTTGTTCTTTCCTAGAGCGGCTATTTCCTCCAACATCGCTTCTCTCCACTTGGGAATCTCTAGAGCACTCTGCCAAGATGCTGGTGCTGACAGGTCAGCGAGGGAAGACACAAAGATCTTATGAGAAGTAGTGAATGAGTCATAAGAAACATAATTAGAAAGATGATGTTGAGTACATGATTGAATACCTTTCCTGAGAGCAATGGGAGGTTCATAGGGCATTGAGTCAAGATCCAATGTTTATTCTGGTTGCACAGTCAGGTCAAGTGTGCTGTTGGTCCTCTATTTTGCCTCGTGTACACCTGCAAGCTACGAGCAGTAGGACGAGGAGCAGGAGAATTGCTCACTTCCAAGTTCCAACGGTATAAGCTCCCCCTGAAGTAAGGGATAAGGCGAAGGAACAGGTAGCGGTACAGGAGAAGACAAATGAGGAGAGTGCAAAGATGGGTGTCACCTGGGGCAGGATAATAGGTCTTAGATTCACGGAACGTGACATCCATGGTGACAGAGACTTTCTTCGTAGGGTGATGAAAACACATGTAGCCCTTTTGCGTAGCATTGTAGCTAATAACACACACCTTAGTGCACATGGATCAAGTTTGGTGGGAGGAGGGTGATGGATGTGAACAAAGCAGACACATCCAAACACCTTAGGAGGAAGCTGAGAGCAAGGTACTCGAAGAGTGCCAAGGGGTGTTGCATTACCACGAATACGCGATGACATGCGATTAATGAGGATATGCCGCAGTAAGGACAACATTACCCCAGTAGTATTTGGGAAGATGCATGGTAGATAAAAGGCAGCGGGCCACCTCCAACAAGTGACGTTTCTTACGCTCCGCAACACCATTTTAAGTAGGGGAATAAGCACAAGTAATTTGATGAATAATGTCATGGTCTGCTAGATACTGAGCAAACTGCGAATCCAGATATTCACGCTCATTGTCACTACGAAGAATCTGAATTTTGGTATGAAGCTGAGTGCAGATCATGTTATGAAAATTTTTGAAGGTAGGAAAACATCACTCTTCTTCCGCAGTAAATATAATCATGTTGTGTTAGAAAAACAATCAATAAAAGTGACAAACCAAACACAACCTAAAATGGAAGAAACAAGGCAAGGTCCCCAAACATCAGAATGAATCACAATAAAAGAGATAGAGCTTGGCAACGAAACATGATTAAATGTAGTTCGACAGTGTTTGTTCACAGTACAGACATCACACAAAGGAATTAAAAACAGTGGTAGACATAATAGGAAACGATAACTTCATAACAGGAGTAGACGGGTGGCCTAAGCGACAATGGAGGGAATTGAATCAGATGTGTTGGAGTGAAGAGCCAAAGGAGGTGTCACTGGGTCGGAGTCGAGCCCATATAGACCATTGACCAAGCTATCAGAGCCAATCACCGTCCCCGTCTTCAGGCCCTGAAAAACACAAGAGGAAGGATGAAAGGTTACATAACAGTTCATGAAATTAGTCAAATGATAATATAGAGTAGATTACGTGGGAAGTTTGGGACATGCAAAACGGATGATAAGGTGAGGAAGGAACAAGAGACGAAGTCCTTTCCAGCAATAGAAGAAAGGGACCCATGAACAATGCTCACCTTATCACGACCAGGGAGAGGAGTATAGTATATAAAACTTGAGGCGGAGCCAGTCATATGGGAAGTGTCTGCGGAGTCGATGATCCACTGAGTGCATGTAGCAGAGTGAGCACCTGGAGTCCCTGTGTGGGCGTACGAGGTCAAGGTAGCAGTCTCCATGGAGAGCCCTTGCATCATGCGCCGAAGTGCAAGAACTTCATCAGCCAAAAAAACACCAGGGATGACAGAAGGATCAACACCACACAGAGCAGGAGAAGTATCCATTGCGGCATCAGTGAGATGGGTGGAACGAGGAGTATGTCGATCAGGGAAGCGCCCGAAGCTACGACCATCACGAGAAGGAGCACCACTCTTGGTGGAGGAAAACCATGAAGTCTGAAGCAGGTGTCTCTGGTATGTCGGGTCTTCCCACAATAATCACAGAGGAGATGATCTTTATCACTACCCTTCAGCTTAGAATCACGAGTTGGGCGAGCCCCTAGCAAAGAAGGGGTACCAGCGACAAAGAGCAGAACTCTCAGGAGTTGTGTCTGGAAGAAGAGTCTGGCGACGATCAAACTCATGTTGAACAATGCTATAAATCTCTGGAAGAGACGGTAATGACAAACGCCCCAAAATCTTAACACTAATCTGATCAAAATCCCGATGAAGAACATGAAGGAACTCAAAGATGCGGTTGCGATCCTGCCAAGCACGGACCATAGCCTCATCAACCGGGCTAACAAAGGTGAGAGAATCAAAATGATCGTATTCCTGATGCAACTGAGTAAACTCCACATAGTAAACAGATGGAAGACGATCACCCTGACGAAGTAAGAATATCTTCCGTCTCAACTGGAAAATCTGGGCAGCATTACCCTTTCGAGAATAAGTAGTCTCTGCACGCCGCCAAATATCAACAACAATATTCAAAAGTAAGTAGTTGCGAGCGATGGACTCCTGCATGGAATTTGTTAGCCAAGACATGACTAAGGAATTTTCTGAATCCCATTGAGGCCAATCGGGGTAGTCTTCTCTGGTTCCGTAGTTTGCCCAGTGACATAACCAAAGAAGCGACGGCTTTTAAGTGCTAGGGTGATAGAGCGAGATCATGAGAGATAATTAGAATCATCAAACCAGATAGTAGTAATCTGCGGAGTATTGTGATCATGACTCCCACAAAGAGAACTTGCAGGAGAAGGAACCGGCGGGGAGGAGGCATCACTGAGAGAAGACATAGTGACTCAAGAATAAAAATCTGGAGACCACACTACATGTAGGGCAGCAAAGAGCGGTCGATTACGCCGAATACATACAAGTGTAGAAGAGGAGAGGAGTATAAATCCACTCCATACAATAGCGAAGAAAACAAGCGGCGCCAGAAGGAAGCAAAGGCTTCACCGCATGTCCGACACCGGAAGGAGAGGGGCTACAATCCCTAGAAAGCCTAACTGGAAGAAGAAGGGGCGGGCTGGAGAGTATGGAGGGCCCTGGAAGCCCGACGAAGGAGCGCTGGAGGGCACTGGAAGACTGGCGAAGTAGCATTGTGCGAAGTCGACGAAGGAGCACCGCTGGAAGAGGAGAAATGGAAGCGCGGCCAAAAACGGGAGACGAACCCGCGACGAGACTAGCAGTCGGGAGAGGTGGCAGGACTAGCGGCCGGGAGAGGCTGCGAGACTAGCAGGCGGGAGCGGATCCGACGTGCGCAGCGACGAACGGCGGACGACGTGACGCGGAACAACGAAACAATGCAAGTGGCGGCTAGGGAACACAAGAATGAAATTAGACTTCAATTACAATGAAAGAGCCATAATCCTCTCTATATATGGAGGCGGATCACGATAACAAATATAATATTACAAGACATATAAATAAATCACACATAGTAACACATATTGTAACACAATTAATATCGGTCTACCTACTATAATAGGTGTTCTTTTATTACTCTCTATGCCAAAGACTATCAAATTTGCGGGGAATATTCATTTATGTTGATTAAGGTATTACATAATAATCCACATGCATAATAATTTGTCATATCATAAAGTTGTACAGTAAAACTAGTGGGTTCAAGGTTATCTAAATTCAACATTTAAACAGTTCAAAGGACATGATATTAAAATTTCGGGTTTGATCAACATTTACAATAAAAGGACAGCCCAGTGCACAAAGCATCCTTGCACAGAGAGGGTCCGGTGAAGGATCCCACCACAAGCTTGAAATGTAGGCAAACCTTAACATGCATTTTTTGCAAGAGGCTGCTTTCAGGTCTTGAACCCGTGACCTCATGGTCACACGGGCCACATGCCAACGCCTTAACCGGTGCACTTAGGCTGCCTTTCTTTGATCAACATTTACAATACCAAAAAATATTATCACTTGTATAATAAAATGCGGAAAATAGCCGCATAATGTATACAATATCTTTAGATTTCAGCATCTCCGAACTGGTCCTACTCAGTCGTAGAATGTCTTGGTCCTCCTGTCCGGTGGACTAGCCGCATAATGTATACAAGAAATGATAAATAAAAAGGTTTACGAAAATTAAATAATGACATACCTTGCCAACTATTAATAGCTGGTTGTTCTCCATTGGTGGATTTGGCTTCATTAAGTACTTTGCCTTGGTTGGGCTCGATTACTGTCTTCGCTAGTTGAAATGTGAGTTCTTCAAAATTTTCTAAGTGGGTTTCATGCTGTTGCATTGACACTGGGAGAAGTACTCATCATCTTCCTCTTCCAAAATTGGATGAAGAAAATGGGAGACACTATCCTCCTAATATTTGCTAGTCATTGTATTATCTATTTTCAACAAAAAAATCAAGTGAATACTATCCAAGTTGTACAAAGTAAAACAACATTAATAAAACAAAATCAAATCAAACAAACAAACATTTTAACAAAATATATTTTTTTAATGAACATACATTTTTTGTGACTTAATTAATAAAACTTCAGGTTTTTTAATTAATAAAACAAGGTTTTTTAATTAATAAAACTTAAGGTTTTTTAGATATTATAAGTATATTCCCGGCAATGATGCCAAAGTATTGATACACACGGTTCATAGTGTATAATTAATTATAATGATAGATTTACGTGCTCCATTTCTAGATAAGATAATGCCTCTATCGTGTATAGTATATGATATGTTTATGTGAAGGTCGTATTCCACAGGACTCTTGTAAGTAATGTACTTCACCCTTCATTGTATTATGGTGGTGGAATAAAAAGATATATTAAAAATAGTTTTGAAAGTGATCTTGTGTTAATAAAAGTAGAAAATCACTAAATAACATATTGTAATTTTGTTTAGAAAGGGATAATCATTTTCAATGGTGTAATAAAATAATTTTTTTAATCAATATAAAGACCTATCTTATATTGAACTCGTTTTCTTTATACCGCGAGGGTTTCACGCCACTCAGATTTGTTTAGGCAGGACAATCAGAGCGTTGATTTTAAGTTGAACCAACTGAGATTTAGACTCGCCGGAAACCCCTAAATATCGCCTCATCGTTCTTTAAACTAATGTTTGGCTTTGACACCAAGACAAGAGATTTATGGGTTCTTATTCTTTCAAGGTTACATACTGTTGAATTTTCTCAAAGTGGTCAACAAGATAGCCTGACGCCAAATTAATATTCTCAGCACTACCAAGATCACACCTTGATCAAGCCGAAGCCCGAAGAGCAAACTTAACATCAAATGCAAATAGAAGTAACAAGCAGATCATATATTTATCAACTTCTTTACAGGGCAAGGTATACATGGCGAGATATGATTTCGCCAGTACACAAGGAAACAGAAAGAACAAAACAAGCCGGGAGGATAGAACTGGAGACCGCCAAGACCGCCCAGTCTGCCAAGTCGCCAAGGCCGCCCGAACTGCTGCTGCTAGAAGAAGAATAGAACACAGAGTCCGCCGAGACCGCGAGGTCACGCAGACACACCGTTATTCGCTGACTGCTACAAGCCGCTGATGAACCGATGAACAGACCGCCGAGTACGGCGGACAGGTTATTGAACTTGGAAACGCTGAAGCAGATAAAACTGACAAGCCGCAGAAGCGAGCTGCTGAAACCGCTGATTGAAACCACAAACTTTCACTGATGTTGACCGCAGTCAAAGCCAAAGTCCTGGCTCCTCAGTGTTAGCCGCGCAACATGCACACAGCAAACAGTTAACTCTGCTCAACCCGCGCGGACAGGAAAACCTAGACCGCAACAAATGACCAAGCCCTCACTTACTGTTCACTTAGTTACTGTAGATGTGCCGGGGGGGTCTATTTATAGGCGAGGTGAGGAGTGTGATCACCACCCTAGTGAATAGAATCACCGCCACAGCCCGTGCGCTAACACAACCAGTCCGCCAAGTCCGCAAGGACTTGGCCAAACTTCAAACCTCCAGGCGCTAGGTCAGAGATAGTCCGCCAATATGCGGACACATTGCCAGCCCGCACAACGCAAGCATAGTGCCAGACCGCCACTCATCACAGCATGCGGACACACCCGCAACCCATGCTGCATCAGTCCGCAATACCCCACAACATAGTGACACAACCACAACTCATGTTGCATCAGTCCGCATACTGTACACGAACAAAGAGGCAGCCCGCACAACTCGACAACAACGCCATAGTCCGCCACGAGTCCACGATCAACAGGCAGTCCGCCCGGTCAACAGCGGACTCTGCGGACTCTGCGGACATCATGGACTTGTCACAGAAAATGACCAAGTCCAGCAGTCCACCAAGCAACTGGTGCGAGCACGGCGGACACAGAAGACCCAGACCGCCAATCAGCAGGACAGTCAGCCACAAGGATGTGAAACATCCATTGCAACATGGAGAGCTCGGCAAGAACAAAAACCCATCTCCAAAGTGTCCACAAAAGCGTACTCCGTGGATGCAGAAAACAAGTCCGCCAGCACACCGCAGATACAACTACTAATCCGCCCGGTTACCACAAGAGCTGGCTAACTGCTAGGCCGTCGACCAAGCTGAGCACTGCCAACAGACCGCCAGACACAGTCCGCTCAGTCCGCTCCACTCGATGCCAAAGCCACCGACTTCCTTGGCCATACACCATCCAGGCCGCACACCAGTCCGCCCAAGGTCGCACACCAGACCGCACAGGCCGCTCCTCAAAAGCAGCTAAGCCACCAAGACCAAGCCAGGTCACCCAGGCCGCAACCAGCAGCCCACCCAGGCCGCGGACTCAGACCACACAGGCCGCTTAGACCGCCCGGCCTGCTCCCTCATCCACTTTCACTTCACAAATTTCAACACTCCCCCTTGAAGTGAGAAGTGGTGATCAAGCCCAGCAACCCTCGTAACCGTTGAAATGGCCCCTTCGACAGTGGCTCCGTGAAGATGTCCGCAAGATTATCTTCACTCTGAACATGTCCGACCAGAAGAGTTCCTTCCAACACCTTCTCCCTTATGAAGTGGTGCTCGATCTCAATATGCTTGGTCCTTGCGTGACACGCTGGATTGTTCACCAGTTTGAGAGCACTCTCATTGTCACCTCGGAGTAAAGTAGGTCCTTGCACTTCTTCATGAACATCCTCTACAAGCCTCCTCAGCCAAGGCCGAAGCCTTATACTCAACTTCCATAGCAGACACATACACTGAGTCTTGCTTCTTGCAACACCACGAAATGCAAGCTGATCCACAAGTGAAAACATAGCCCGAAGTTGATCTTCGATCATCCGAGTCACCAACATAATCGGCATCCGTGTATCCAAGCAAAGAAAACACCGTGTCTCTACTATAGAGGAGTCCCATATCAGAAGTCGCCTTGACATACTTCAAGATGTTCTTTGTCGCTACCAGATGAGACTTCCTTGGTTCAGCCATAAACCGACTTACTCAGCCAACAACATAAGCAATGTCTGGTCTTGTAATCGTTAAGTAGATCAAGCTCCCAACTAGAGCTCTGAACACCAAGGGATCAGGAAGAATCCTTCCTTCATCTCGTCGAAGCTTCAGACCAAGATCCAGAGGAGTAGAGCAACTCTTCCCTTCGCCCATACCGAATCGATTCACAATGCGATCCGCATATCCTTTCTGGCAAATGAGTATCCCGCTCTCCTTCCTCTCCACTTCGAGACCAAGGAAATGATGAAGCTCCCCCAAGTCTTTCATCTCAAAGCGAATAGCTAGCTCAGCCCTGAGCCTAGCTACCTCCTCCTCTGAATTCCCTGTGATGATCATATCATCAACATACAGCAGGACCAAGACTTGCAGCTCCCCCTTCTTCTTGATGAACAAGTTGTAATCCGAGTTGGAAGCAAGATAGCCGCAGAATTGAAGATACTCTGCTATCTTCCCATACCAAGCTCTAGGAGCTTGCTTCAACCCGTAGAGAGCCTTCCTGAGCTTGCAGACATAGTCCGGATGAACTTCGGAAACAAAACCAAGTGGTTGATCCATGAAAATGTCCTTATCAATTTCTCCATAAAGAAAAGCATTCTTCACATCAAGCTGACACATTCTCCATCCCTTGCAAGCAGCCAATGCGATCACTACCCGAACCAAAGTCATCTTTGCGACTGGACTAAATATCTCCTCATAGTCTTCTCCATACTGTTGTGAGAATTCTCGAGCAACAAGAAGAGCCTTGTATCTTTCGATGCTCCCATCAGCCTTCTACTTCAACTTAAACACTCACTTGCAAGTCACTGGAGTAATGCCATCAACCTTGGGCACAAGGTCCCAGGTTTCATTCTTCTTGAGAGCAACAATCTCTTCCTTCATGACATCTTCCCACTCCTTGACTCCAGTGGTCTCATTGAAGTTTGCAGGCTCTGGCTCATCCAGAGGACCTGCAAAGAAGCAGGAGACAAAACTCACTGCATTCCCATCACAGCACCGAGCAGGTGGCTTGATAGTCCTATTCGACCTTCGCAAGGTCTGCTCCTTGCTCACTACCTCCGATGCTCCTTCAGGCTCAACTCCAACTTCGGGCAAGCTGAGCAATGCTCCCCCTGCTTCCTGAGCCAGAAGCCTCAGCACCAGAACTTGAAGCAATAGGAGCTGTTGGTGATACAACAAGCTTCTCTTCCAGAACTTCAGCAGCCACCTTCTGCTCTTCATCAACCTTGCTCTCTGATAGCTCAACCGAGCCTCCTCCATACGACGTCAATTCATCAAAGACCACGTCTCTTGATACAACAAACTTCTTCGTCGCAGGATCCATGCATTTCCATCCCTTCTTCCGCTCATCATAGCCAACAAAGACAAGCTTCCTTGCCTTTGCATCAAGCTTTGTCCTTGAAGTATCCGGGACATGCACATAGCAAGTTGATCAAAACACCCGAAGGTGTTCCACGCTTGGCTTCTCCTTTAGCAACATCTCAAAGGGAGACTTCATGTTGATCGGGCTGAGTGACATTCGATTGATGACGTAAGAAGCACAAGACATCCCCTCTACCCAGAAGGACCTAGGAATGTCTTTCGCATGAAGCCAATACTTGCAGGTTTTCGTCAGATGACGGATCTTCCGCTCCGCTACTCTATTTTGTTGTGGAGTATGAGCACAAGTAAGCTCTCTTTGGATCCCGTGCTTCCTACAGAAGTTAGAAAACTCGGATGAGACAAACTCACCACCGTTATCTGTTCTAAACATCTTGATCCGCAAACCAAGCCGACCCTACACTAGCTCCTTGAACTCCACAAACAACCGGAAAGCTTCTGACTTCTTCAAGAAATAAACCCAAGTGTATCTTGAGTAGTAATCAATCATAACAAGCATGTATCTGCTTCCCCCAAGGCTGGCAGTGACGGTTGGTCCCATCAAGTCACCATGGATACACTCCAATGGTCTCTTGCTCCTCATTTGTGACTTATCAAACGGAAGACGATGAGCCTTGCCGTACTGACATCCCGTGCAGACGTGATCATCACCAAAAGAAGATAGCTTAGGAAAGCCTCTTACAAGGCTCCTGTTTGTCATAGCTTTCAACTTATCCATTCCTATATGCCCCAGTCTCTCATGTTATATAACAGCGCTATCGTTTGCTCTTATCCGATCAACATACGAGTTTGTTGCAAGAACAAACAAGTTCTTTACTCTCCTCCCAACATGAGCAACATCAGCCTTTACCGCTGATACGTTGTGAAGGAACTTCACTTCTGTTGGCCCAAACAGAACGTGATAACCCGCGTCGACAACATTGGTCACAGAGAAGAGGTTCTTCTTCATGCCCGACACATGATACACACTCCTTAACGTGAGTGGCCCCTTATCACTACCTAAGGACACACCCCCTCTTTCTCTACTGCATAAACAATATTATCAGCAGTTATGATAGCTTCGTTACCTGAGTAAGCTTGCAGAGAAGAGAACTTCGACTTGTCTCCGGTGAGGTGATGACCACACCGGAGTCCACGATCCACTCGTCGTTGAAGTCGACAGCGGACAAGGCACGGACACAAGTGCCCGTCATGAAAGCTCCTTCCCATCCAGCTTCTTCAGTGCTCAAGCAAGCTTCCTCCTTGCCTGCAGCATGCCCAGGCTGCAGTTTGACCTTGCAGTCATGCTTGAAGTGTCCCCGCTGATGACACCTGTAGCACTTCAAGTTCCTCTTTCAATACTTCTTAGGAGCAGTGCTCCTCTCTGTCTGATAAGAAGTTGAAGGTTTATTTTCAGCAACAACCTGCTTCTTCTTCCCTTCCCATCTCTTCTTTTTCTTGTCCGTGAAGAGTGCTTCACTACCTCCTTCAGAGATAGACACTCCTGCCATCTGTCTAGCCAAACTTTCCTGCGAAACAAGCAAGTTCTCAAGCTTCAGCAGAGATAGCTGAGTTGCCCAGCCTTAAACAGAAGTTACAAAGACAACATACTCCTTCCGCAAGCCGCAGATTATGTGCCTTTTCAACTTTGCCTCTGAGATAGGCTCATCAGGATCAAGCGCTGATATTTCAGCACACATGCTCTTCATCTTCAGAAAAAACTTTGAGATGGTCAGGTCGTATTGAGTTGTCCTAGCCAACTCATTCTCCAGGAACTGTAGCCTCGCCACGTTCTTCCTGTTGAACAACTCATCAATGGTTGTCCAGATATCAGCAGCGGACTCACATCCAATGATGTGATCAAACAACTCCGGTGAAACAACCCTCTTGAGAACAAACTCCGCCTTTGCATTTGTTTTTCTCCAGAGTCTCACCAGCTCAGCAGTCCCAAAAGCAGCAGTAACTTCCTGCCTGTCGTCACCGCCGATGACCTCCCATAGCTCCTCGCCAAGAAGAAAACTCTTCATGCACGACGTCCACTTCTTAAAGTTAGTCGTGGTCAAAAGGTCAATGCCCAGACCCCTTGCATAGCTCCCTTCCATTGCAACAACTTTGGTTAAGCCTTCAGAAGCACAAAGCAATAACACAGGTTGATCATCGCTCAAGCAACTGAACCTGGCTCTGATACCATGTTGAATTTTTTCAAAGTGGTCAAAGCCTGGCGTCAAATTAATATTCTCAGCACTAACAAGATCACACCTTGATCAAGCGGAAGCCCAAAGAGCCAAAGAGCAAGCTTAACACCAAATACAAATAGAAGTAACAAGCAGATCATATATTCATTAACTTCTTTACAGGGCGAGGTATATATGGTGAGACATGATTTCGCCAGTACACAAGGAAACAGAAAGAACAAAACAAGCCGGGCGCACAGAACTGGAGACCGCCGAGACCGCCCAGTCCGCCAAGTCGCCAAGGCCGCCCGAACTGCTGCTGCTAGAAGACGAATAGAACACGGAGTCCGGCGAGACCGCGAGGTCGCGCGGACACACCGTTATTCGCTGATTGCTACAAGCCGCTGATGAACTGAGGAACAAACCGCCTAGACTGCCGAGTACGACGGACAGGTTATTGAACTTGGAAACGCTGAAGCAGAGAAAACTGACAAGCCGCAGAAGCGACCTGCTGAAACCGCTGATTGAAACCGCAAACTTTCACTGATGCTGACCGCAGTCAAATCCAAAGTCCTGGCTCCTCAGTGTTAGCCGCGCAACCTGCACAAAACAAACAGTTAACTCTGCTCAACCCGCGCGGACAGGAAAACCAAGACCGCAACAAATGACCAAGCCCTCACTTACTGTTCACTCAGTTACTGTAGATGTGCCGGGAGGGGGGTCTATTTATAGGCAAGGTGAGGAGTGTGGTCACCACACTAGTGAATAGAATCATCGCCACAACCCACGCGCTAACACAACCCGTCCCCCAAGTCCGCAAGGACTTGGCCAAACTTCAAACCTCCAGGCGCTAGGTCAGAGACAGTCCGCCAATATGCGGACACATTGCCAGCCCGCACAACGCAAGCATAGTGCCAGACCGCCACTCATCACAGCATGCGGACACACCCGCAACCCATGCTGCATCAGTCCGCAATACCCCCACAACATGCAGACACAACTAAAACTCATGTTGCATGTAACATCCCATTTCCGACTAGACCCCCAAGAGTGGTTTTGATCATGTCAAAACCCTAGGAAGCCCAAGGGACCAAGAGAAGAAGGTCAAGGTGAAAATCACCTTGGTCTGCCTATATCTCAGCCTTATATCATCAAGGGGAGATCTGAACCGTCGGATCCTATAAGAAGAAATAAACAACCACACAAATTCCCTGAAAACAACTCTTCCGGGTCTGACACGCCCGTGTCGGCCCAGACACGCCCGTGTCGCCAGGCGTGTCGTCAGCTCGACGATCCGTCGAGCTCATTTCGTCGACCAGAGGGGATCACGCCCACCCGACACGCCCGTGTCGGATGATACACGTCGTGTCACCAAGCGTGTCCTCAGCTCGACGATCGTCGAGTTCATTTCGTAGAACAGGGGGGAACACGCCCCCGCCACGCCCGTGTCGCCAGGCGTGTCGTCAACCCGACGATCGTCGAGCTCATTTCGTCGAGCTCAGCTCATATCGTCGAGTTCATTTCGTAGAACAGGGGGGAACACGCCCCCGACACGCCCGTGTCGCCAGGCGTGTCGTCAGCCCGACGATCGTCGAGCTCATTTTGTCGAGCTCAGCTCATATCGTCGAGTTCATTTCGTAGAACAGGGGGAACACGCCCCCGACACGCCCGTGTCGCTGGGCGTGTCGTCAGCCCGACGATCGTCGAGCTCATATCGTCGAGCTCAGCTCATATCGTCGAGTTCATTTCGTAGAACAGGGGGGAACACGCCCCCGACACGCCCGTGTCGCCAGGCGTGTCGTCAGCCCGACGATCGTCGAGCTCATTTCGTCGAGCTCAGCTCATATCGTCGAGTTCATTTCGAAGAACAGGGGGGAACACGCCCGTGTCGCCAGGCGTGTCGTTAGCCCGACGATCGTCGAGCTCATTTCGTCGAGCTCAGCTCATTTCGTCGAACAGAAGGGAACACGCCCACCCGACACGCCCGTGTCGGATGATACACGCCCGTGTCACAGCCGTGTCACCAGGCGTGACACGGCGGTTCTGGGCAGAATCGCCGTGAGTAGGAGAGAGAAAGCTCCATTTTTCCCCCAATTTGGAGGAGAGAGGAAGTGGCCATTCATGACCATTAAGGTGATACACCCCTCGGTACCCCTCCATTATGCTCCCATTCATCTTCCCTGATGAATTAAAGGGGATTCCAGCAGTTTCCAGAGACATTTAATGAAAGAGGGATGCATAGGGTCGGCCGTGGGAGGGGAGGTGAAGAGGTCAACCTTGGCCAAGAGAATTAAAGCTCCCGTACCACCCAACCGACCCCTCCATCATCTTTAGAGACCTCTGAGGAGTAGAATTTCCCATTTTCCCGAACACTTAGAGCTATCGGAGGAGGAAAAGCCATGACACCAAAAGCTTTGAGGAGGAGCAATGGCGGCCGGCGACTGGTGCAAGGAAACGCTCCAAATGAGGTCCAATTCTTCTCCTCTCTATGCGTCCTAGATCTAGACTTGTTTAGGTTGAGAAGTCGGGCTCAAACGAGCCGGATCGGAGAGAAAATTTCCTTGAAATTCCATGAAAAATGGTGGTGAGAGTTCGCCGGAAACCGCCGCCTCCGGCGGCATGGTCGCCGCCAAACGCTAGCCACCACCTCAACAGAGGTGGTGGTGGTGATGGCCGGCCAGGGAGGTGGTCGGGGTGGCCGGAAAGTCGGCTGGAAGAGGCTCCAGGTCGGGCCAATCTTGGCCCTTGGCTGGAGGTTGAGGATGAACGGATGTCATCCGTTTTGATCAAGGCGATTCAAATGATATTAATGTTATTGATTTTTCTGGAGATTATTAGCAGTAGATATTTTTAATTATTAAAAATACTTAGATGCCTCAACTGTAAAAGTGGTCAACATAGAAAATGTAGCCCTTGATGTTTAGTGTAATTTAAAATTGATTTCACTCAGTTTGGAATCCTGGTGTGACCACAGCACTTGTTTTGGTGCAACCTATACATAGGCATGACCAGACATTAGAATTAGTGCCCACACCAAACCACTCATCCAAATGCTTTGAAATTTTGAACATAGGCTCCTCATAGCCTTCCCCTTAGATTGTCCAAAAATAAGAATTTTTGGAAAACATTTTTCTATAGTTTTTGTGAAAATTTAATAAATCAATTATAAATTAATTAGGTGTCATAAACACCTCAAAATCCCCCCAAATTTGGGTGGGTGGTCTTAGAGGGCATGTTAGGGCTCTGGTAAAATTTTCATCTCATTTGGAGATGTTTTGATTAGGTTTTATCCAACCCTAGGTTGACCCTTATGGCGTTAATTAGGTCAAAGCACCCCCTTTGGGTTTGAGTGGTCAAACCACCTCAACCGAGGCTGATATTTTGGACACTGACTTTATATGACATGTAACACCCTCCAATGGAATTTGGGGTGGTTAAGAGCATGGTAACCCTAGAACCCTAGGGAGGGTCCCTTGATGGGGATTTTTAGGGTTTGAAGGTCATGAGGTCAAATGACCTTGGAATGACTTGAAAATTGGTGGAGAGGACCATAGGGTTAGTATAGTGCTCTGTTTAAAATTTTAGGGAATTTGGAAGTCTTAAACCCCCTCAAAACCCTAACCCTAGTTTAGGGCACCAAACCTAATTTGGAGTATTAGGCTATCAAATCACTTTAAAATCACTTGAAATTTGGGATGAGTGGTGTTTAAAGTTTGTAAAAGCTCTGGAGATTTTTGTTATGAATTTAGGATTATTATTTTGGATACTTCATTAACAATTTAGTAATTTGTAATATTTGTTTAGAAATTTATTATGAAGGAACTACTTGCTGAAAATTGATGAACTTTAGCCAGGGGACTCCTTATTGTGTTTTAAAGCTCTGTGAATATTTATGAGATTTTTGGAAGACTATTTCTAAGAGTTGCTTCATTAAGTAGTGTTTCCCATGAAAACTTAATATAATTTATTTTGGAGTCTAGCAAGGCTCTAAAATTATGATTTTTGCACAATGATCTTTTCTGAAGCATATTAAGATTCTGTAATTTTTATATAATTTTCTGATGAATAATTTTGGTACTTCCTTCTTTACATACGATTAAGAGAATTATTTTGGATAAATTAATTGGAGGTCACATATTTTCTGAAAAATTATGGAAATTAGTATCTAGTAATATATCTCTGTTATTTAGTGATCAAAAGTTTTGGGTGGTCATTAATTGAGTAGATCATATAGTTCATGTTCAAAATTGTCCATGACCAAACGTTTGGGAAAATTCAATAAATATCAAATTAATTAGAAAATTTATGATTCTCTGATTTTAGACTAAACTTGTTATGATATACCTCTGGTAAATTTTATAGGAGATTTGAAAGACAATTCAGAGTACCTCCTTTATACATCTTATATAGTATAGGGTGGTCTGCATATAGTAACTGCGGAAATTGAACTAGAGTGGGTAATTAATTTGAAGAGTTGAATCCTTAGTAGGTTGCTGGTTTGGGTAAATAAATGAGAGATCTGATCAAGGGTAGAAATCAATAATATTAAGTGCCTTGCGAAAGGGAGCTTTGGGCGTAATCCTATCATAGTTCCTAGTGCTTTCGAGAGCCCTTCACGGAGAATATCTTGGGCAGTCCTGGGCTAACGTAAACCTTAGGAATAATTTGGGCAAGAGTAACCCTAATAATAGTTTCACCTTACACTCACACTTGTACACGTAGGGAGATGAATTGGTAGTGAAAGGATAACGTAGGCCCGTGGCCTAAGGGCTTACTAGTAGAGTTAAATGGACTCGGTATTGATTTGAAAGTCCGGGGAGCTGGATGCTCGGGGACTTGGAAAAAAGGAGACTTGATTAGTCCAGGGAGTCGTGGGCTCGGGAATATGGTGAACTAGTAGGCTTGGTAGTCTAAAGAGCTGGAGGCTCAGTACTATAATTAGATACAACTATCATGGTTGCATGTGCATAACAGTGGTGAGTCCTCGGTATTGGACGAACGATCACACCGTCGTCGGTACGTTGACTCGGGGAGACTAGCTGGTTTGCTAGGAATAGTACGAAAACGTACGAGAGGGGCTAGGCTGGGTAGTGTGATTACCAGTCTAGGAGTGGAGAGGCCCAACCCACTGTCTCCGTTGGCCACGACGAGAGGCTCCTGAGAGTTTAGCTAACTCCAAAAAGGGGAACTAAAGGTCTGTGTGCATAGAGTCGTGTGTGTGAGTTGCACTTGCATGTGCATACCATAGCATACTTGTATGTCATAGCATAATCATTGCATTTAACCCTTGACACCTATCGTATAAAATGGTATGAGACGTTTTATACGATAGGCCACGCAAAACGACCCCTTGGTCTATAGGGGTAATCCCTATAAATCAACGGTTATATTTCTCGTTGCTCTTACTTACTCTTCTTACTGCTTTTACTTACTTGCTACTCCTTACTGTTTACTTTTGTTACATACTTGTTTACTCATGTTTAAATATTGTGATACCCCGGTCATACCTTATTATTTTATTCCTTAGGGTAGATGTCACCTGCTTGATTACGCCCTGCTTTTGGTCCTCCTTTTCACTCCTTTCCGCCCGGTGCCTAGGAGCCACGGGTAGAGGGGTGGGGGATTGTTGACTGAGTCTAGTTTGACTGGCGGTCGTTTGACCACCATATTTTAGGTGCTCCGGATGGGAGACAGGGAACAACCGCAGGAGACGCAACACCAGCAGGGTACGGTGCAGATGGAGATGTGCCAGTGTAGCTCGGGTGGACAGACATCCGGATCCGTGAGTGGAGCTGAGTATTAGTAGTTTTACTTTTATGAGTGAATTGTAGTGAGGTTATCATGTACCGGGCTTAAGCCCGCATTCACTTTCTGGTGTGGACTATTTATTTGTCATGTGATTTCCTCCTTTATACTATTGTGGATGTTATAAATGAACAAACCACAAGTCGGAAGTTGAACTAAAACAAACTAGAAATGGTTTTAACAGAAATTTTATTATCTGAAAAAGGTATCTATTACAAAGGTATGACCTCCTTTATATAGAATGGAGGAGAGAAGAGAGAATACAAATAAGAGATGTGAGACTAAAAATTTACAAACGGACTATACAGACACAAACCGCACAAGCCGCGCGGTTAGACAGACGGGTTAACCGCTCGGCTACTGCCAGAGAGAGAGAGTCTGCCATGGGAGACCGCTAGACCGCCCGGTCTCCAATTCGCCAGAATTAAACCGCCAGACCGCTTGGACCACAGACAGCAACACACAGCAACCAAACCGCTGAAGATTAACTGCGAAACCGCGCGGTCATCAACCCGCCAAGCCAGACCGCCAGGCCGCCCGGTCACCAACTTCAACACTCCCCCTCAAGCTGGAGCATATATATCGATCATGCCCAGCTTGTCACAAATATGAAGAAACGAGGCGGAAACTAGCTTGGTGAAGATGTCAGCCAGCTTTTTGTCAGAAGTGACGAAGGGAGTGCAAATTTGTCCCTTCAGAATCTATTCACGAATGAAATGACAGTCGACCTCAATGTGCTTGGTTCTTTCATGGAAGACCGGATTTTTGGAGATGTATATGACAGCCTTGTTATCACAGAACATAGGTAGAGGATGGTTGTACACCTCTCCTAAATCCAGCAGGAGAGCTCGTAGCCACTTTAACTCACAAGTGGTCGATGTCATACTACGATATTCTGCTTCAGCACTGGACCTGGAAACAACCGACTGCTTCTTGCTCTTTCAGCTCACCAGATTGCCCCCAACAAAGGTGCAGAAACCCGAGGTTGACTTACGATCCTCTTTGTCATCAGCGTAACTCGCATCTGAGTATGCTTCAACCCTCAGATGACTATTCTTCTGAAAAGTAGTCCTTTCCCAGGCGCTGCTTTGATATATTCCAAGATCCGCAAGGCAGATTGAAGATGACACTCCCGAGGAGCTTGCATAAACTGGCTCACCTTGCCAACAGCATATGAGATGTCGGGTCTGGTTACCATGAGATAAATGAGTTTTCCCACCAGACGCCGGTACCTCGAAATATCGGATAGAAGAGGCGAGTCATCTGTCCAAGTTTTGTCTTCTCCAGTAGTCATAGGACAACGGGCAGGTTTAGCACCTGTCAATCCTGCCTCCTTTAAAAGATCAAGAGCATACTTTCTTTGGGAAAGAACTATGGAGTTGGGCTTCCTTGAGATTTCAATCCCCAGAAAGTACTTTGGAGATCCCATATCCTTTGTGACCAGGTGTTGACGGAGGTGTTTCTTTGTCAACGTTACCCCCTCATGGTCATCGCCAGTAAGAAGAATGTCATCGACATAAACCGCAAGAACAACCATACCAGAGGCGGTTTTCCGAACAAATAAGGAGTGATCGGCCGAGCTTCGTGTAAAACCAATGGCCGCAACAATGCCGCTAAAACTTGTCAAACCAGGCACGCGCGGAGACTTTGCTTGAGGCCATAAATAGCCTTCTTCAGTCGGCATACACGTGTCTCCCCCTGAGCAACATACCCCGGAGGTTGCTCCATATAAACATCCTCCTGTAGATCACCATAGAGGAAAGCATTATTAACATCCAGTTGTGAAATTGGCCAGTCCCGATTGACAGCCACAGAGAGAAGGACCCGTATGGTGCTGAGACGAGCAACAAGAGAGAAGGTATCGAAGTAATCAACATCATAGGTCTGAGTGAATCCTTTAGCCACCAGGCGGGCTTTGTAGCGATCCACACTGCCATCGGGGAGGAATTTCACCACAAAAACCCAGCGACAGCCAACAACATCTGTGCCAACAGGAGGAGGAACAAGAGTCCAGGTACCCCGTTCAGTCAGAGTAGCGATTTCTTCATCCATGACAGTTTTCCAATGCGGAAGGGTAAGAGCTTCCTGATAGAAACGAGGGGTGGAAGTAGAAGAAATAGCCAGAGCAAAGTCCCTGCGAGCAGGCGTCAGACGATCATAGGAAACAACAGCAGCAAGAGGATGCTGGGTACAAGCCCGAACCCCTTTGCGAAGGGCAATGGGAAGGTCCAGGTCAGCAGGTACCTCAGTATCCGGAGCATCCGTGGTGGAGAAAGCTGGCCCGGGAGAAGAGAGCAACGACAGCGAACATGAGGAAGGTGGAGGAGGGGGAGCAGGGTAAGATGATGGAGATAGAGGAGATGGCGGAACAGTAGCAGGAGTGGAGGGAATAGTGGGGTTGGTGGGAGAAGGAGGAGGAACAGGAGTAAAGGAAGAAGCGGTCGAGAAGTAAGATGCATTTTCAAAGAAGGTAACATCCGCAGAGACAAATTGTTTGCGGGTGACGGGGTCAAAGCAACAATAACCTTTCTGAGTGGGAGAGTAGCCCAGAAAGATACATTTGGTGGACCGAGGGGAGAGTTTGTCGCGGGTGGTAGAGGGAGCATGCACAAATGCGGTGCAGCCAAAGATACGGAGAGGAAGAGAAAAGAGTTCTTTGTCCGGATAGAGAATGGAGAAAGGAGTTTGACCATGGAGAACAGTGGGGGAATGCGATTGATGAGATAGCAAGCGATGAGAACCGCATAACCCCAGTAGGAGCGAGGGACATGCATATGCGTAAGCAGAGTGCGTGCGACATCAAGTAGGTGACGGTTTTTGCGTTCCGGCACGCCATTTTGTTGTGAGGAGTAAACGCAACTGGTTTGATGAATAATCCCATGTTGCATACAAAAGGAGGAAAAGGCGTGACTAAGATATTCTTTGGCCTTATCCGAGCGTAAGACTTTAATGGAAACACCAAACTGAGTTTGAATGGATTGATAAAAGGATGTCCATATATCAAAAAGTTCAGAACGGTCTCGTAGGAGATAGACCCAAGTACAGCGAGAAAAGTCATCAATGAACGTAACAAAGTAAGAACTACCCCGCCCAATGGTAAGGGTAAGAGCAGGACCCCATATGTCAGAGTGAACAAGATCAAACGGACGGGTGGATCCACGAGCTCGCTTGGGAGGAAAGGAAGAGCGGTGATGCTTGCCAAGTTGACATGCGTCACAATTAAGAGGAGGATGTTGGGAAGGGAGGTGGGGGAGAAGTTGACGAAGAAGGTGAGGGGGGGCATGACCAAGGCGAAGATGCCATTGGAGAAGATCTGTAGAAGAGGAGGAGAAGACAGATAGAGCAGAGACGTTGTCGAGGAAGGAAGAGAGGCCGCCACTCTCAGTCCGTCGGGAGGCCGGATCCTGAAAAGAACAAGAGGTAGTAGTGAAGGTGACGGAGCACTGTAGTTGTTTGCATAAAGAGGTAACCGATAATAAATTGCAAGGAAACTGGGGCACATAGAGGGTATCTGCAAGGCAGAGAGACGGGGTGACTTGAACCATGCCCGTCCCATTGACCGGGGAGGGAGAACCATCCGCAACGATGACAGGGGGCAACCGATCATGTGTGTCGAGATGAGAGAAACAGTGAGGATTGCCTGTCATATGATTGGTAGCACCAGAATCGATCAACCAGCGTCCGCGAGTAACAGTGTGGGCACTACCAGAAGAGATGACCACCGAGGCGGACGACGCGGAGGAAGTGGAGTCCATTGAAGAGAGACAGCGAGAGCAAGCCGCGGCGGCTAAAAATGTCACAAGCCGGGCGGACAGAAGCAGGCCGCGCGGCTAGGAAAGCCGCAGACGGGAGAAACCAAGTCGGACGACAAAAGAGAGGCCGCACCGACTAGTTAGCACGAACGGGTAGAAAGCAGTCAAAGGCACGGTGGGGAAGAGGTCGCGCGGACTGAAAAGGCCGAGCGAACAGAAGAGAAGAGGAAGCAAGAAGCAGCGACAACAACAAGTCGCAAGCCGAGCGAACAGAAACAGGCCGCAACGACTAGGAAGTCGGAGAGGCAAGAAGGAACCAGGGGCGCGACGACAACAAAACAGGTCGCGGCGACGAATAGCAGCAGGAGAAGAGAACCACGGAGAAGAAAGCCGCGCGAACAGGGCAGCGGACAGCAACAATCCGCGTGAACAAGGCAGCGGACAGAAGAGAAGGCAAGCCGCGAAGACAGGTCGCGGAAAGCAGAAAACAAGCCGCGAGAATCAGAGAGCGCACACAATCAGGAGGAAAAGACCGTGTGCTCTGATACCATGTTATAAATGAACAAACCACAAGTCGGAAGTTGAACTAAAACAAACCAGAAATGGTTTTAACAGAAATTTTATTATCTGAAAAAGGTATCTATTACAAAGGTATGACCTCCTTTATATAGAATGAAGGAGAGGAGAGAGAATACAAATAAGAGATGTGAGATTAAAAATTTACAAGCGGACTATACAGACACAAACCGCACAAGCCGCGCGGTTAGACAGACGGGTTAACCGCTCGGCTACTGCCAGAGAGAGAGAGTCTGCCATGGGAGACCGCTAGACCGCCCGGTCTCCAATTCGCCAGAATTAAACCGCCAGACCGCTTGGACCACAGACAGCAACACACAGCAACCAAACCGCTGAAGATTAACTGCGAAACCGCGCGGTCATCAACCCGCCAAGCCAGACCGTCAGGCCGCCCGGTCACCAACTTCAACAGTGGACTTGGATGCTTACACTTTCATTCATTATACATTCTGTCGATGGTGATCGATTTGGCCGGCAGGATCGGCATTTTGTAGTGATGACCTTCCCGGGTGCGAAGGTGTCACCGTAAACGGCGGTTCTGGGCCTAAGACCCCGGTGATTGTTGCAAAAAAATGAGGTCTTACAAGTGGTATCAGAGCGAAACTTCGATCTAATAGAATGTAGTCCACAAAACATGGGACACCCCGCGTGGGCTTAGTTTGAGGACAAACTAGCAGCGGAAGCAATGATGTGCCCATGGGAGGAATCACGTGCAATGGTCACCAGTAACAAAGAGTTTTAGGTCAATTTACTAAACTTAAGACCATCTTTTGTAGGGTGCGACGAATCCTCCCCTGCCGCAGGGGACACCTCCAGCCCCGAATGTGATTCCACCCCCGCCGGCTCCGACCCCGTTGCAGCAGACGGAGCTGGGACAAACTTTGACGGCCATCTTGGAGGCCTTTAGGGCACAGCAGGCTCCGACGCCTCAGCCGAACCTCGGAGCGAACTGGTTGAGTGCATTCCGGGGCCTTGCCCCACCACCCTACTTGGGGACAGAGACGGCAGTGCGCACAGAGGAGTGGCTAGACATTATGTACGAGATGTTGGTGGGAATACAGTGCCCGGTGGACCTGGCAGTATCGTTGGTGGTTTCTTGTCTGGAGTCGCATGCGAAGAGGTGGTGGAAGTCGGTGATGGACACCACTTATGCGGGAGTGGAGATCGCGGACATTACTTGGGAGGAGTTTAGGGCGGCACTACTGGAGCATTTTGTGCCGCAGTCCGCAAGGGATGAATTGGAGGATAGATTCTTGCAGTTGAAGCAAGGGAACAGGACAGTTCTGGAATATCACCGGGAGTTTACTCATTTGGCCCGGTTTGCGGATTCTTACAAGCTGGATGACGTGGGTTACGCCAAGAGGTTATACAAGGGCCTCCGTGATGACCTGAGGCAGGCCCTCTTGTTCGTGTCTGATGGTACCATGGCCAGGATCTTGGAGATGGCCAAGAAGCTGGAGGCGGACCAGCTTGCAGTCCGGGGCAGAAGAGACATGGGGATGATGCAGTGCTAGGAGGGAGAAGGGACCCACAGAGGGGCCGGGTCATGGGAGAGAGAAGGAACGGGGATCAACCCCGCCAGGAGGAAAGGCAGGAACCAAGGGAGCAGGCAGTGCTGGCCCCGCAGCCGCTACAGATGAGGGAGGTGCCCAGGATAGGGCAGGGACCACCCCCACCACAGTTGTGCTATCACTGCCATCAGCCAGGACACATTCAGAGTAATTGCACTATGAGGAATGGGGCCACACCTGCTGCACAGGGTGGCCCACCGGCTCACCAGATGGGAGGTCGTGGGCGTGGTCACGGACGCAGATTTCAGGACGGTGAACACATGCAGGATGGGGAGCAGGTCTACGCTCTGGACTTAGCGCAGCCCTGGAACCCAAACAGGGTTATTGCAGGTATGAGAGTAATTTTTAGTATTGGTAGAATAATTACACAACCTAGGTTAAAAAACTTTAGACCTAAGCTGTTTTTCTTTAACTAATTTAGGAATTGAAAGATAATAGTTGTCAACCTAAATCACCTAGAGGGGGGTGGGTGAATAGGTGAGTTGTGTGTCTTTTGCGGAATAAAAAAAATCTCAGAACAAAACACAGATCTATCTACCAAATTATCACAGACGAGACAAGATTTATAGTGGTTCCCCGATCTTGGATACATCCACTTCCCCTCACCGATCTAACAATATACTAGGCTCGGCTACTCTACTATCTCAGATTGAAAATCAATCCTACCCTCGGAACAAAGTTCCTACAATCTCAATCCAACCTAACTGGATCTACAACTCGGAAGCCAACACTTCATACAAACTCAGAGTTGAAAACTCCTACACTCGGAGAAAACTTCTCCTACAAGAATGAAAATTGTTTTAGAAAATACAAACAATGATTTCTCTGTCAGATCTGCAGGTAAGCAACCAGGATCTTCTTCTTGTAAGCTTTGCAGCACTTTCAGAAAGATGAAGAAAATCACGGCAACAGATCTGGATTCTTCTTTGTCTTACACGATCGGGAAGAGGATGAGCATTTGAGAAAGAAACGATCTCGATCTGTAAAACTTCTTCATTCTGATTCCTCTGAAAATCGAAACCCTTGCCGGAGAAAAACAGCGGCGGCGGCTTTCGTTCCGTGAAGAGAGAAAGAGGAAACATCGACTTGGAGAGAGAGAAACGGCTGCAGAAATTTCTCAATAATTTTTGATCTTGAAAGCTTGTTGTTGTTAGGGTTTGTCGATTAGACATGACATTATATAAGATTTTGAATAACGGTCATAATCAGTCTTAATGATATACACGTGGACCAATCATGTCACGAGATTTGAAAACTTGTCAATTATGGACTTAGAAGAATTTCGGAGAAAAGGTGGTGGTATACACGAGTAGGTATATAACTACTCGAGTAGGTAAAGGACTACTCGAGTAAGTAAAAGAATGTTACTCGGGTATATAATTCATGACTACTCGAGTAGGTTGAAGACAACTACTCGAGTACATATAATCAATTACTCGAGTACTTAGAAGATCTACTCGAGTATACAAAAAAGTTTCACGGGAAGTGGAGTTGAACTACTCGAGTACAAGTTGTACTACTCGAGTAGGTGAGAAAAACTACTCGAGTGGTTTGACGAACTACTCGAGTGAAAGGACTTAGAAAATTTCTGAACTGAAAAATGAGCTACTCGAGTAGTCAGACTGAACTACTCGAGAGGATATAGGCTACTCGAGTATATGGAAAGAACTTACTCGAGTAAATGACAATATTTTTAGGAGAAGAGAATTTAGTTTACTCGAGTATGAAGTTTGAACTACTCGAGTAGTAAGTGAACTACTCGAGTATATAACTTATACTACTCGAGTATATAGAAAATTTACTCTTGAGATAGAAAACAGTTACACGAGTCGGAATCTATAACCACTCGAGTATATATATACTCACTCGAGTGTTTTACTTGGAAAAACTTGGAGAGTGAAATCTGTGCAACTCGAGTAAGAAGAATGATCTACTCGAGTAGTTAAGTAAGCTACCCAAGTATGAGAATTTTGACTCGAGTATAAAGCAAGTAATTCACTCGAGTAGTTAATGACCTACACGAGTAGTTAATGACCTACACGAGTAGAATACTTAGAAAAATTTTCAAGGTGAAAATTATTTCTTCTTTGGTGAAATCAGCATCCAACTCTATTTACATAGTCCAAGTGCTTGAATATGAAGCGTATCCCAATAGAGAAGCTACACATGGGTCAACACTTTGGATCATACAATGAGGGATTACATTGCATGGTCCTGTGTTTGGTGGCCCATTGTAGACTGACATTGGTCTACACTTCCCATTGGAGTCCTGCAACCACATAACTCAAACAAAGCATCAAATACAACCTAATTCATCTTAGTTCCAGGGTGACTTCATCAAATCTGGGTTAATGTGGATATAGTACCCAACAATCTCTCCCTATTTGTTGAAGTCAGAACCCTTTACTCTAAGGTGAATTATAGACATAAAAAGTGCTAAGTAGAAAAATGTGTTCAAGTAAGCAAGAAACTATGAAAAAGATAATGAGAGCAAAAACTTAGAATTATATGAATAAGAATATCCAAAATTATCAATTCTACAGTCATTCATTTCACACTCTCAAAAGTCCTTGAAATTCAGCCTAGGTTCTGTTGCTTGTGCAACTTTTCTTGTTGCCTCCTTTGGTAGCTGAATGACTTAGGATAATATCTGGGAGGCCTAGGAGGAGCAGCAGGATTATTCCTTCCATATTCTCTGTCATAAATTCTTGTCTTGGTCATGGATTTCTCATATAATTCCCATTCTTGGAAGCTATAGTGCAGGTTCCAGTTCTCATCAAAGTCCATTACCAGTTTTAGAGTATTCAGAATCAAGGATTTGGAAGTGGGAGACCAGACTTCAGCATAAACATCAGCAGATCGTTCTTCAGCAGCAGGAACAGGAATTGATCTACTAGCAGAAGGACCTTCACCATATTTCTCTTGTTTTTTGGAGGTTTGGATCTCTGGAGGAGCATGAAGAAAAATATCAGCAGGATCTTCTTCGCAGCCTTGAGTATATGACTCTGGAGGAGTAACTGAGTCTCCAGGCCTTGGAGAGAAAGTAGGTTGCAGAGGAGCGGCTGGGGCAGAGGCATCTGTAGCTAGAGGATTCAAGTGATGGGGAATGATATTTGGATCTGCAACAAATTCAGGTAGGATTTGATTATGCATCCAGACAGCAGTGTCATAAGTATGGAACTTGACACTCTGGATCTGAGCTAGCACATCAGCATGAATCTTTTGCACATGAGCTTCCAAAATATCTTTCTTCAAAGCAGCAGATTTTTCTAGATGTTTTTTGACTAATCCCTCCCTCTTTCTGATTTCAACAGAAATTTCTCTATGACAGTTTCTTTGAATAAACCAACTTCTTCACAGATTTGCACTTTGTTGGCTTCATTTCTCTTGTCCAGTTCTATTTGATTGTGGGCAAGAGTCACACTCTGGTCCATCACCTGACCAATACTTGTGATAGCGTGATCTAATGCTTTAACCACCAATCTGAAAGAGGCTTCGCAGCTGATCTGTATTATGTTGGATCTCTGCAAATCCCCTGCTCATTTCAGCTTCCAGAGCAGTGATTTTGGCAGTGACAGCAGCTAGAGAAGTGTCAAAGTAATTCTTTTGGTCTTGCAGCAGGATGGATATCTGAGACAACAAATCTGGTGAGGCAGTAGCAGCAGCAGTAGTTGAAGGAGCAGCAGATGGGGTTGGAAGAGGAGGAGCAATCCAGAGGGGTATCTCTGCAATGAGGACTGAGCTTTGGGCTCTAGAGGTAGGAATCAGACCAGCCCCTTCATCAAGTACAGTGGGGATGGAGAAATTTAGATTCCTGAGAGGAGCCTCAGCAGGTTCTGGGGAGTGTTCAGTAGAGAGAAGAATTGTTTCTACCTGTTCTTGAGGAGCAACAGGAGATTGTAGAGGAGATGGTTGAAAGGGAAGTGCTTCTGAGGTCAGCTCAGCTATCATGTCATTAATTGCAGCTTCAGAGGAGAGCAAATCTTCTTGAGGTTGCTGATCTGATGGTGGTGTAGGTGGAGTTTTAGGTAGGGAAAAGGTAGATGGAGCAGGAGCAGAGGGGAATCCTTGTGGAGATGAAGGTAATCTGTGTGAAGAGATGGAGCAGGCTCCCCCTCACTTGGTGCACCCGAGGAGCTGGCCACATGATGAGGAGAGGGAGATGTAGTCCTGTCCTCGAAAGCTGGAACTTCTGAAATCTTAGCAACTTGAGCAGTATTCTTCAGTTTTAATTCCCATCTCTGAATGGACTGAATTGAGACCTTCTTCATATGGTGAAGAGGGGTCCCTTTGGAGAAGTTGAACAGCTGAGGATTTAACTCATGGAGGAGGAGAGAGATGATCCTGACAAAATTGGGGCTTTGATACTGTCCTTGATTTTGTCAAGAATCACCAACCCAAATTGGAACTGTTTGCGGCAGACTATAGCTTGCATAATATCAAAGAAGTACAGAGGAATATCTCTTATAGAATTAGTCTTGCAGAGCAAGATTTTCCCGATGACATCAACAAGAAATTTTCCCTCTGCATTCATATCTGAGCGTTTGATGTACTGAGTTTCAGCCGGAATACCACAGAATAGGCTTGTTCTGTCAAAATCGTCTGCATCTAGGTCGTCTTCTTTGTCCACTATCGGTAATCTGAGAAGTTGAGAGACGATAGTCTTGGTGAGTTTGATTTTCATACCTTTCACTTTGGATTTCAGAATTTGTCCATTCCGTTTGACCTTGAGGTTCTTGAAGAATTCTGCTACTTCAGGGAAAAGGATTCTGCACGGTTCTTGCAGGATGAAAGATAGCCCTGCGGTGTCAAGTAGAATCAACAAATTGTGGAAATCATCCGAAAGTTCCGCAATCCCTGCGGCAACTAGTTCCGATCCCACGCCGATCTTGGAGGAGGCGGCCATGATCCTTGCTTGACGGGAAGAGAGGAAGATGATGCGGCTCTGCAACTTCTTGAAGGAAGATGAAACGGCAGCTGGGTACATGAGAGAGTGAAATGATTTCGTGTAGAGAGATTTTCGGAAATTCGTATTCATAAACCCTAGGTTTAAGTCTAGTTAATCGAGAAGGAAATAATTTAAACCATAAAAAGGCGGCATAAGCCTTGGTTGGCGTATAAGAAAATTTGAAAACCAAGGAGGCACATACACGAGAGATAAAAGATGTACTCGAGTAGATCGGGAGTTACTCAAGTAGGTCAAGTCTATCTCAATTCAGAAAGAAAAAGAATTTTTGAAATGCCAAATTTTGACTAACCCTTTAATTTTCTTTGCTTTCTTGAAATCCAAACTTCTCTAATCTTCTTGTTGAGCATCCCAAGTTCCGTTTTGAAGAATGAGAACTTGGTCTCGTCCAGCGGCTTCGTGAAAATATCTGCAACTTGCTGTCTGTCTGTGGAGACATATTGGAGATCTAAGTCCCCATGCTCTATATGCTCCCGGATGAAATGATACCTTAGCTCGATATGCTTTGTCCGGCTGTGCGAGACTTGATTGTTGGTTATTGCAATTGCGCTGGAAGAGTCGCAAAACAATGGGACATTCTTGAACTTCATGTTGTAATCCTCAAATTGATTCTTTATCCAGAGTAACTGTGCACAACAACTGCCTGCAGAGATGTACTCTGACTCGGCCGTTGAGATTGCGACACAGTTCTGCTTCTTACTACTACAGAAGATTAGCCTTCTTCCAAAGAATTGGCAAGTCCCGCAGGTGTTTTTCCTGTTATCTTTGCTTCCTACAAAATCTGCATCTGAAAAATCAATTAGTTCGCTGTCATTACCATAAGCCAAGATTTGGTGTACCTTTAGGGTATCTCAAAATCCGCTTTGCAGCAGCGTAGTGAGATTTCTTATAGTTCACCTGAAATCTAGCACAGACACATGTTGAAAACATTATGTCGAGTCTACTGGCAGTAAGGTAGAGCAAGGATCCAATTATGCTTCTGTACTTGGTTTCATCAAAAGATTTTCCTTTTTCATCCTTGTCCAGAGACATAGTTGAGCCCATTGAAGTCCTTATAGAGGTTGCGTTCTCCATTCCGAATTTCTTAATCAGCTCTTTGGTGAACTTGTTCTGCGAGATGAAAATTCCATCTTCAGATTGTTTCACCTGAAACCCTAAGAAATACTTCAGCTCGCACATACTGCTCATTTCAAACTTCCCTTGCATAAGTTTTGAGAACTTTCTGCAGAGGTTGTCGTCTGTAGAGCCAAAAATAATGTCGTCGACATAGATTTGCACTAACAAAATCTTGCCTTTTATTTTCCTAAGAAATAATGTCTTGTCTATCTTTCTTCTTGTGAACTTGTTCTCAAGTAGAAAGCTAGACATCATCTCATACCAAGCTCTAGGAGCTTGTTTCAGACCATATAGGGCCTTGTGCAGGAAATAGAGATAATCAGAAAAGTTAGGATCAACGAAACCTGGAGGTTGTTCCACATACACTTCCTCCTTTTTGTTACCATTTAGGAAGACGGACTTCACGTCCATCTGATAGACAGTGAAGTTTTTGAGTGCAGCATATGCTAGGAACAACCTTATTGCCTCCAGCCTTTCCACTGGAGCATATGTCTGGTCGAAGTCGATTCCTTCTTCTTGACGATAGCCTTTAGCGACAAGTCTGGCCTTGTTCTTTATGATCGTCCCGTCCTCGTCCATCTTGTTCCTGTAGACCCATTTTGTTCCAATGACGTTCTTTCCTTTGGGTCTTGGAACAAGTTTCCATACATTGCAGTGCTTGAACTGATTTAGTTCTTCTTCCATAGCCAGTATCCACGATGCGTCCGAGTTTGCTTCCTCAAACTTATTTGGTTCAACCTGTGAGAGAAAACTCAAATATAAATTCTCATCAGTTGTACCTCTTCGAGTTCTGACACCGTCCCGGGGATCTTATGATCTAGTCCATGGGGTGATCCTTCAGATGTCTGAGCTCTAAAGTTCTTGCAACTGGATTATCTTCAATCACCGGAGTGACTTCTTCAACTTGGACGATCTCTTCATTTTGATCATCTACCTCCCCAATAGGGTTGAAGTGGTGATCTTGAAGAATTTTTCGTCTTTTTCCTCATTGGGCTCTTTCAGATTGATTTCATCTAGCTTTGCACCTGCATCGTCAATGAGCACACTAGACGGATTGCTTTGCAACAAGCTCGTCTCATCAAATACAACATGTATCGATTCTTCTACCAACAGGGTTTTTCTATTAAATATTCTATATGCCTTACTATGGCTACTATAACCTACAAAAATACCTTCAAAACTTTTTTCGCTGAACTTGGTGGTATGATACTTACCATTGTTAAGTACGAAGCATTTACAGCCAAAGATTCTAAAGTATGAGATGGTTGGCTTCCCGCTCTTTATAAGTTTGTAAGGTGTCTTATCGTGGTTTTTGTTTATGAGTGCTCGATTTTGCACGTGACATGCAGTGTTGACGGCTTCAGCCCAAAAGTACTACGGAAGTGAAGCATCACTCAACATTGTCCTGTAGGCCTCTATGAGTGTTCTGTTCCTTCTCTTAGCCACTCCGTTCTGTTGTGGAGTACGAGGAGAGGAAAACTCATGAAAGATACCTAAGTTTTCACAGAATTCTGTCATGACCCCAGATTTGAACTCTGTTCCGTTTTCACTTCTGATTTTGACTATGCAGCAGTTGTGTTCATTCTGGATTTGCCTGACAAAATTAGTAAAGATCCCGAAGGTGTCTGACTCGTGTTTCAGAAAGAACACCCATGCAAAGCGCGAGTAGTCATCAACAATTACTAGCGTATAGTCCTTACCTCTCAAACTTCTAATTTGCAGTGGACCGAACAAGTCCATATGCAATAGATGGAGACATCTATTAGAGTCTTTGCCAATAACGCTTTTAAAGGTAGCCCTGTTTGCTTGCCTTTTACGCACGTATGACAAAGTCTATCTTTGACGCACTTGACATTTGGGGTATCACGTACTAATTCATTGAAAATAATTTATTAATAGTTTTGAAATTAATATGTGCTAGTCTCTTGTGCCATTGGTCATCAAGAGACGCACTATCTTTTGCTAAAAAGCACACTGGTGTAGAGGAATCTATACAAATGAAATTTAAACAGAAAATATTCCTGTTTCGAGTGCCGAATTGAATCGTTTCCATATTGTCAACGGATTTTATCAAGCACTTATCAGCATGGAATTCAACTATGTAGCCTTTATCGCAGAGTTGGCTTATGCTTATGAGATTGTGTTCCAATCTTTCGACATAAGCCACATCCGAGAAGGATACATTGCCGTTAGTAATCATACCAAACCCTCTTGTAATTCCACGGTCTGAACCTCCAAAGATGACCTTTGGTCCGTTCACAACTGGAGTAAAGTTCTGAATAAGGCTTCTAGTCCCGGTCATATGCCGAGAGCATCCGCTGTTCAAATACCAGATTGACGTTTTGTTGGCCTTGGGACATACCTGCAATCCTAATCAATTTGCCTTAGAAACCCAAACACATTTGGGTCCTTGGTCTCTCGGTGAGAGTACTCTCCCCCCTACGAGTGTTAACATTATGAGCGTCCCTTTCTCATATTGCTGACAGGAGGAGTTGCAGCGTTCTGGGAATTGAAACAGTCAGTCAATGGCGAAGTGACCAACCTTGCCTTCACAACCACAGTCAAGTTTGTGGTTTGACTCTGGCCTCAGTGAGCGATCCTTGCTTGACCTTTTTGGGGATTTGGTCCCTAGCCGGGCAGCATTCTTGGAGGG
>CM077164.1:20020475-20135726 GCA_039583875.1 Platanthera guangdongensis
TGTGGTCATATTGCCTTTCTTCATTTTTCTCTACTGTTCATAGTTGTTAGTGTACCCCCTTTCTAGTAGCCCTTGGCACTTACATTGCGCAATCTGCTAATTTGTTTTGTTAATTGAGGAATGCAACCTACATTAGGTGGATAACTTCATTACGCGATCTGATGACGACATTCGACCACGAATCTTTACCTTGGACACTAACCTCCCTCTGATACCAAATTGTAACACATCCCCTGTAATGGCCGTATAGTATGGGTCCAGTCGGGGCCCCACAACATACAGACGTCATAGCTTAAGCATTAAAAGATGATATAAGTCTACCCAACTCAAAACTCAGAATAAAATAGCGGAAACAAACAAACAAAACTAGAAGTTATCCACCAAACCAGGAGTATCAAAATGGCTTTAAGTCCTTACACAACAAAAGTCCAAAGCTGAAAAACAATCCTATCAATGTGCAAAGCACTCCTAGGATACCTCGGCGTGCAAGCCAGATTACAACTCAAGGATCATATCATAGCATCAAAACATAAGCAGATAAAGGTTCACTTCATGAGGCTTATGCCTTTTTGGCCGACGAGCTTGCTCCTGCTTGCGATCCTTGCCCTGTAAAAATTTGTAGTAACGTGGGTCAGCAAATGCTGACCTCAGCTGTGTAACCAACACATCTCCTCTCGGTCATCCCTAGCGGACCCCGGAGCACTCCATCACCCTGCAGGTCAGCACTTCGTATGCAATAAATAATAATATATAAAGCTAGAAACAAGTTTGGATATCCCAAGCAACAAGCATGTTTCTACGTTGAGCAAGTAATAAGGGGGCCTACTATGCAACATGTATGCAAACCTGGGTTTCACCCAAGACACCCTAAAGCGTATGAATCTAACACATCATCACGCACCATCAATCGGGTACTTCCATTATCCCCTTCGGCATTCAAGCCGCAAACACATGAGTACTTCCAATTTTCCCAAACGACATTTAAGCTGCTACTCGGAACACTTGCCCAGGCCCCACCCGCTCGTGGTCTCATAACCCGGCTTGCCTGCAAACTCTGACTTCTCATGTCATGGTTCCGCCATTAAAAACAAACAAACTGATGCTAAGAACCCTTACTAGACCCCACTCGTTCACGACGACCCATGCCCGGTTCCAAAATCGGGACCAAGTCCACCGAAGGAGACCCAGCGTGACCCAGCTGGTATCGTCCAGGCTTGCATAAGCTTGGTGTTCTCGCCATTTCCACGGAAGTGGACTTGTCTCGCCGGGATACTCTCCACACGTGACCTTGCAACGTCACGAGCTAGCCAGTCGGCCACAGAGACAAACCACGCCTTGTCACATCACAATCCCATGTCTTTCCCACCCTATTCTAACACTTGTACCGTACCATCCCCGTGCCCTCGTGCGTACTCTAATTTCCGCTCGGTCCGGTTCTGGCCACACGTACTCACACGAGAAAGGGGGAAAACATCATCACAGACGACATCTTGCCACTAACGGATTTTTACAAAATCCTTAAGGCTCGCAATGCAACATCACCGAGTCGGACTAACGGTCGCGACTACGGATTCACCCACAATGCCTAATCCGCTAACAGAGAGGATCTCTAATGCAATATCATGTCGGGGACGGAGACAATCGACCCAGTGACTTATCTTGAACCATGGCAACCCGAATCCCTCTCACTTGAGAGATCCGGTGCCTAGAATGCTTGAAAGAAAACAAGAAAAGTGTAGATGCCATGCACACATCCTAAAACCGAGAGTAGAAGTGTCGTTACCCTTCGACTCCTCTTTCTAGCCATGAAGCCCTTGTCTTGCACGGATGAAAACGAGCTCTTATGCGTCCTCTTCACGAATCTGACCTTGGAACAACGATCAGAGCTCTGAAGCTCCGTTAATGGCGGAGAAAGCTCCTCTCTTCCTCCTCCAAACTCTCTCTCTCACTCAAACCCTAAGTCAACTCCAAAATAAGAACAAGTGAGGGAGATAACCGTTCAACCCTACTAAAACACGTCGGGCAGAAGATCCTGGTGTCCGGGATCAACCTTGAAGTAAAAACAATCAGTTAAGATTTCAATCTACGAAACCAGCAACTCAGCAATTAGTCGAGCGGTTCAGGTTTCGTCGATCGGCCTGCGCTCGACGAACAACCGAGAGCTCGACGAACAATCAAGAGCCCGACAACCGGCCAAGCTCGACGAAATGACGCGAGCTCGATGAAATGGCCCAAGCTCGACGAACAGCGCTGAGCTCGACGAAAAGCCCTCAGTTCGAAGAACAGCGCTGCGCTCGGCAAAAAAGCCTTGAGTTCGACTTTGGTCGGACGGCCACAGTTCGACTTTCGTCGAACGGCCACAGTTCGACTTTCGTCGAACGGCTCTGGCTCCTTAAAATTTGGGGTGTACATCATGTAGGGTGACAGTGAGATGAGTTCCTTAAATAAACTCGTAAATGATGCAAGTAATCGTTTAAATGGGTCTGGCAGAATTTTGCTTATGTTCCCTAGTGTTTGTGGGGAGGTACTTGTTGGGCTAATTTCGTGAGCAGAGATACATTGCAGATGATTTTACAGCAATCATTCGCATCAACTGCGATGATGAGACTTGACCAATCAAAGAGGCATTTCGATGCCCTAGAAGAGTCACTTGTCCTTTTGTGCTTGAGTAGGATAAGGTGAACTTATCATAGTCCATTGTGACAGGACCTAGTGTTCGTAGCCAGCTTTGCCCCAATATAAGATCTGTGCCCTCAATATCAAGGACGTATAAGTGAACTTTGTAGACAACGGTCTGTATGAGCAGTGATGTGTCTTTGCACGTGCCTTGACAGGTTTTTGTGGACCCATTTCCCATAAACACAGGGAATTTCTTAACGATGAGGATCATGAGTTTTAGGAATTGTGCCATACGCGGGGAAATGAAATTGTGGGTGCTGCCACTACCAATAAACAACTGTATGTGGTTGTTATTTATGTATCCAGTCATTCTTAGCCCGTGATCAGGGAGAGCTCCTATAAGTGTTTGTAAACAAATCATTGTAGGGGGGATTCTTCGTCGGGTGGGGGGTCACCTGGGTCTATTTCTTCAAAATCCTCTTCTTCTTCCGTGCCAACTAAGTAAAGTAAAGCCCCTCTCCCTTACATCTATGCCCACGTGATATCGTTCGTCACAATTATAACATAGTCCCTTGTCCCGTTTGGCTTGGAGTTCGGCTGGCGTGAGGTGTTTAATAGGGGTATTTTAGTTTGAAAGTGTTGGGCGGTCTACTGTTGTCTCGATTGAAGGTTGTGTGGTTGTGAAAAGTGGATGGTCTGGCTTTAAAATTTTGATTATGTCGATCTTCATACATACGCGCAATGGAGTAAGCATCGTGAATCTCAGTCGGTCGGGAAAGTAGAACAAGCCCTCTAATGTGTTCCTTAAGGCCCGAGACAAACATGTCGGCAATGAATTCGGGGTGTAGTCCTAGCACTTTCGTAATGAGTTCTTCGAATTCGGTTTTGAAGTTAAGGACCGTGATGGTTTGTTGTAACTTGGTTAATAGACCGGCCAGTTTGATGTATAGTGAGGGTCCAAAATGTTTTTGGATGGCGTCTACGAATAATGGGAAAGTTAACGCGGGGTGATCTTTGAGCGTAGCTTGGTACCATTTGGAGGCCGGTTTATCTAAATGAAATGAGGCTATTAAAAGATAATCTTGAGCACGTGTTTCGTTATATTCGAAGTATTGTCGTAACCCATACAACCAATCCGTAGGATCACCATTGTAAAACGGGGGTAAGTAACATCTAAATTACCGGGTCGTTCAGAAACTACCTGGTTTTTGTTGCTGATGGGGGGGGGGGGCATCCCAATATTCCGTTTGAGGATTGCGATGGAAAAAACTCTGGAGTTCTTCGATCCATAAGAGGCTCGTCCATGCTGGGTCCCTTCCCGATGGCCTTTTGTAGGCTTGCAAATTGCAACATCAAGTTCTGTTGAAGCGCCGTCATTTGGGTAGCAAGTTGGTCGTCTGAATCTTCTTTAGATGCCAGAATTTGGCAGACCAAGATATTTTCTTTTGTCTGTAATTTGTGTGTGAACTGTTGCTGGAGCTGTTGTGTGTTTTGTGACATTTCTTTGATTAGGCGCCGATGGATATCTTCCATTTATGTTGAGCGGGCGGCCTGTTCGGCCTGAAGGGCCGCTTTAAAGTTATCTCAAAGAGAGCACCAAATGTAATGATCATGTTGTGCGAAACAACAATGGCTCACTGGAGAGAGAGTCGAGGGGAGCAGCTGGAGGGGAGGAGAGAAGAAGAAAGCCGCGGGTTGGCCGATAAGGAGGAAGACGATCAGGAGGCGAAGAAATGAACAGGAAACTTAAAATACTTTTCATTCATAAAGGAGACGTACAGTAATACAAGCTATTTATAAGCTTAGACAAAAGAGCTGTTACCATTGTAACGGTACAGTGATTACAGAGATTTACTTAATTTATAAAAGACCCGGGGTCGTTGATCTGATCCTGTGGCTAGCATGCTTCTGGTGCGTTAACTTTGTCGATGATGACTCCTGTCCCTTGGATCACCTGATGACATGAATTTGATGTTGGTAGATCGATGAAACGTGCTGGGTGGCTGACCTGCTGGCCAAAGTTGATTTCTTCCGGAAGTTCTGAGACCGTAGGATTGTATTTCCTAACAAAAGGCCAAGGGCCGGAGTAGAGTCGAAGGAGGAGGTAGGGTAGGAGAGGAGATTAAAGCAACATTCTTCTTAATTATTCAAAAAACGGGGGGGGGGGGGATATAGCCAGATCACATGACCGCTACAACAAATAAAGCATAAAAAGGAACTAAGGTCAAAGATGACCGTTACAGGTGCAGTAGAAAAAAAATGAAAATAATAAAAGGACAGTGTTATTGGCAAACCTATTTATGCTAATAACAACCCATTGTTAATGGCAGATCGCAAAAATTTAACTGCATGTCATTTTGTTAATGGCAGACCAAGAGAAAAATTAAAAATAAATCAAAACTATCTATGTTATACAATATTCACAATAATTTGAACCTTTTAAATTCTCCAAAACTTGATAAACCGACATATATATCTTAGTACATGAAGAGTAATTAGTCAAAAATAATACTAATTAATGTTCCGTTTGAGGGGACTTATTTTCACCGGTCAAGCGGTCACGACCGCAGGTACCGGACCTTAATTAAGATCCGGTACATGCGGTCGTGACCGCTTGACCGGTGAAAATAAGTCCCCCAAACGGAGCCTAAAACTTCAAAACTCTGCTTCATACTATTGCCGTTTTGGATTTCCTCTCAGAGCCTTTACACCGCTGCAGACAATAAATGAGTTAAAAGGGCGGCAAACGTTAAGTACTTCAACGCAAAAGTTCGGTTTAAATCCCGCGAAAAATCCAATGGCTTCGAAGGCAAAGCCGACCTCTTTCACCACACAAAATCATGTATGAGGAATCACACACAAGAGAGTAGAGGAAATCGTTACCCAAGCTCATAAATGAGTTTTCGGTGGAGCAGTGAAACAGTGCTCCGACACTAAGAACGGTCAGAGAGAGTTGTTAACATGTCTGATATTGAAGTTGAAGTGGTGAGGTGATCAAAAATTGAAGTGGTGGTCGACCGTTTGCTGTAGAGGTGAACTGATCGGGTAGCTGGGAGATGAGGAGTGGTGGTTGGATTTTTGTTGTAGAAGAGAGTTGGTCGGAACTAGGAAGGGCGGTCGGCCAGCGCTTGGAGGAGTCGGATGGCAGCAGCTCGAGTTGGGGCGGGCGGCAGTTCGGGTAGGGAGCAGTCCTATGCTTCACACGAGGGGAAGGTGGAGTCACACCCCCGGGAAGGGGTCGCCGGAGTCGCACCGACGGGCGACGGTGAACTGGAATGGGAAGGCGGGGGGCGATCGGCGCCTACAGGGACGATCCCGGTATCACGTTCAGGAGATAGGGCCATGATCGAAAAATTAGGTTTGGTTGCCTTTAGGTGTTAAAACTGAGGAAATAAAAAGATGGGTTTTGAAACAAAGCTGGTTTGTCAATATCCGTTTGCGATTTGCCAATAAAATTATCCTAATAAGTAATAATATAAGTGAAATGTTATCTGGATGGCTGAGATTGATGCATGGTTGGCGGCCCTGGAATGAATGGTGGATGAGGCGTGGGGTTATGAATCCTTTTGGATGGTCGATGATGACACTTGGCTGCGTGACCGATGTTGTCGCTGTTGCCTGAATCTTGGTGGCTGGCTGCCGATGGATTGCAGCCGTGTATTTATTTCTCTTTTGGATGGTCGATGTTGCCTGGATAACTTTATATTATCTGAGACCACCATCGGATCGGATGAACCCTAACATTGCCGCTTCCACACCGAAGCCCGCTGGTTAGTTTCCAAGCCCTCATTCCCACGCTACCCCCACTTCGACGCCGATGCTGACGCCCGCTAGGTTGTTTCCAAGCCACCGGCACTCCCACGACGCCACCGGTGGTTCGACGTCGACGCCGGCTTGTGTGTTTCCAAGCCCCCAATCCAAAGCTGCCACCGCTTCGGCAACCACGCCAACTGGTCTTGGA
This sequence comes from Platanthera guangdongensis, assembly GCA_039583875.1. Taxonomy (NCBI): domain Eukaryota; kingdom Viridiplantae; phylum Streptophyta; class Magnoliopsida; order Asparagales; family Orchidaceae; genus Platanthera; species Platanthera guangdongensis. The sequence goes on from CM077164.1 coordinate 20,027,056, forward strand.
GCCCCCACTTCAAGATCCATGGAGGCTGGTGTGTTTCCAGGCTCCGCTCCCTCTCCCCACTCTCCCCCGCTTCCACATCCGGTCTGTTTTCCGGCCCACGACGGTGTTGATGAGAAGCTCTTTTACTCTGCCGCAATCTCTGAGACTTAAGATACTTATAGACGCGGCCAAAGAAAGTTGGACCTACGGTATTTATTGGAAATCAGAATTAGGCTCCAATAACACCTTCTTGAAATTGGGTGAGGGCTACTTCGAAGATTTCAATGACGCCGTCATGAGCGTTCAGTGGTTTTACCTTGGGTCCTCATTGTATTATGACGGTGGTGGGCTACCGGCAAAGTCTTTTCAATCCCGCCGGCCATACTTGCTCACGGGCAGTGATCTGCTTCTCTCATCTTCTTGCTGCCGAACATGGCTCGCACATATGTCCGGAATCCGTACCATAGTATATGTCCCTACGAGAAGCGGACTCGTGGAGCTTGGATCCACGGAAGTCATCTCGCTCCCAGTAGAGGACATCCTCGACAGGATCAATATTCTCTTTCACCACTTTGATTGCTTTGGCGCTGCTGCAAGGCCAGGTCTGCCGCCGCCGGTGGCAGTTCAGGGAGATTTGGAACCGTTCCAGCTGAAATCTGACATCCATCTACCATTCCCCGATGATATGTTCTACTTCCACTCCGCTCTGCCGATCCAAGGAGGGAGCGACACCAGAGTGAAGCGGATGAAAATCGACGACGACGAGAGTCCCTCCCGGCCACCACTCTCGCCATTATCGATAATGGCACGGGATCCCGAACTCCTGGTGATGCTCCAAGGAGGGAGCCTTTATTTAATTCTAATTTCTGTTTTTTTTTATATTTTACATTTTGTTATTTTTTTGCTGTGCTTTATTTTGTTTTTTTACTTGTTTATTTCAGATTCTGGAGGCTGATAATGGTACTGATCCAGCAGTGCGAGCAGGGGAACCACCCGGCGGTGGCGAGGCTGATCAAGATATTGAAAGACTTGAGCCCGGAGATCCACCACGCCACCATCCTGGCTGTTGAGGATCTGATGTTCTCCAAGCAGGGCCAAGATGTCGAGCCGCGGTCTCAAGGAGGAGCAGCTCAGCTCTCTCCCACTGCACAGATCCTTACTTACACATTTATTTTTTGGTGATTGTTAACCACAACCCGTTATTTTGCTAGTCGCACCCCAAAATCTCTCAATTTTTTGCGCCTTTTCGAAATACGTCTTGTACATGCAATATCAGGAAAAGTGTTCAACACGACAGTTGTAGATATCGACGAGATCTATAACTTTCGTGTTGATCACTTTTCCTAAAAATGCATGTACAAGACATACTTTGGAAATATGCTCAGATTTTGCGTCTTTTCGAAATACGCCTTGTACATGCAATTTCAGGAAAAGTGTTCAACACGAAAGTTGTAGATCTCGTCGATATCTACAACTTTCGTGTTGAACACTTTTCCTGAAATTGCATATACGAGGCGTATTTCGAAAAGACGCGAAGAATTGGAAGATTTTGGGGTGCAACTAGCCAATTATGGGTTGCGGTTAACAATCGCCTTATTTTTTAGTTAGTTATATATGGTTTTTCCTGTCTGTCTGCTGCTGCACATTTATTTGTAATGTAGGACAACTCCACCACTTATGCTTCTTTATTCACGTATTGACTGCACACTTAAATGCTGCTTAAATATTGTGTCTTTGTTTTTGAAAGTGCATTCCTCCTTTAGTTTAATTTTAATTACTTCCTTATGAATTGATTGTCTTGATTCTTCTATGGCCTCCCTGAATAATTGAATGAGGTGTCTAGCTACCTAAGACATAGGTGCTCTTATTTATGGCAATCTTTCTGAGACCAAAAAAAGTGCTTCTCTGCATGATTGGAAGAAGCACATACTTGAATATTTCATATGATGTTTAATTGAAAAGCCTTTACCTTAATATAACTGGTTATATTTCATGTTTTAATCATCTTTGGCTTACTTTGTCCAATGTTTTTAACTTCATAAAGGCATCATTAATCTTTTGATATCATAATATCTAGATTTTGAGATTAATATATTGTTCTTCTAGCACTGTGATACGTGCTAGCCATATTAAGATCTAGAACGAAGAATGCGACTTGTATTGCATGAAAATAAAGATACAATCGAGAGGCAAGTCCTCGTCAAGCACCTGGAGACGTGATCCTTTAAAGCACTCCTCTCTCCAATGGGAGTCCAAGACACTAAGACTCAAAAGATGCAAATAGCTCACTTAAGAGGCTCTTTATATAGATGAAGTTCTCACTACAAGACATGACACAATATGACCCGGTACGTATAACATTGACACATGTTATCATTCTTATTGAAATTCATGCTTTCCTCATATTGTCTTGCTTATTTTGTCTGCTTTAAAGTAGTTTGCATTGGAAACTTCAATTCCTGATATTGTCATATATTATGTACACGATTTTTTGTTCGCTATTTTTCTGTATTGCAACAAATTTAGCAATCAGAACCATTGAGAATATACCTTGTAATGCAAAGTTTCAAAAAAAAAATTGAGTTGATTTAGTCTTGCATCAAGATCGCAATCAAGCTCGCAGAATATTATGTACATGATTTTTGTGTTCGAAGACTATTGTATAGCCTTTGTTTAAGAGCTGTCCGCCTCTTAGTAGATTTTGTGTGAGTGTGGGCACGAATTGGATATTGGAATCTAATTTGTTTTTGCCTTCAGGTGTTGTCACAGATATTGTTCCTCTCCCCTGTATTTTCTCCTTCTTCCCATCTTTGAACATAACTTTAGATTTGTGATTCCCATCTATGGTGATAAAAAGTTCTTTATTATTTATCATGTGGCTTGAGCAACCGCTATCAACAAACCAGTTGGAGGAGATTTCTTCATCTTCCACAGAATTGCAGGTGAACTGAAATTGATCTGCTTAGTTTATATGAAGTTTATCTCTTCTTTTGGTTTGTGCCAACAATGTTTTTCTGAATGATTTGAAATTCTGCATTTCTTTCATCTGAAGATGCAGTCCTTCGATTTGTGATTATGCTTCATACATATATGTAATGTCATTGATGGTTTTATCGGTTGTTTCAGTTGGTTTGTTGTAGTTTCTATTTTTTGTTTATGTGTTTGTTTTTTGGAACAAAAAGGTTGTGATCTTCTTGCGGCCTTGCTTTTTTTTTTCTTGTAGATTTATTTCGAAAATTCATGTTCATTTGGAAGGCTTTTGCTAAGATTGTTATATCTAGAGTTAGCATATCTTTGTGTGACTGCGGTGGGCCAATTAGTTTAGTTACAGTCATTGTGTCTTGGTCGGTGCTTCAAGTATGGTTTAGACAATGTGGTTGTGGGTTATCGAGAGGAATCAAAGTATCTTTTGGACAACTTATTCTTCTACAACCCCTCCTAGATTTTGAATTTGATTTACGACACTGGTAATTTTGGCAAAAAAAATCTCTGTATGTCTCGTCTTCATTCATGTGCAAAGAATCAAAATGACGCCTTAATGAGCAATTTTAATTTTGATTACCTTCTTAGAGCTTTTATACTCGTTCTTCAGTCTCCATAATAGTTCTCGTGTTGTTTATGATCCCATAACTCTTGCATAGATGGAGGTGGCGATCCCTTGCTGGATCAGGTGTAGAGCAAGAGTGTCACGTTTCTTTCGGTATCTTTTCCTCAAAGTTGAGGACCTTCTTTGACAATGTCCCAGAGGACCTTGGACATGAGCATTGTTTCCATCTCGCCTCTCCAGTATTCGTATAAGTTTCCGGTGAAAATGGGAATGGATGAGTGGGTGTAGATGGGGGGATTTGGTTGGTAGATGATGAGGCCATTGGGTCGAGTAGGAAGGCGGTATGACAAATTGAGCGGATGATTTTTTTGTTGCTCAGATACCACTAATGGTTTTACTTTCTAATGTTTGCTATTACTCTGCTTTTGAATGGTAATTGCAGGCAAGAGAAGTAAGAGAAGTGTTAAGAAGAAATATTAAAAGCGCAGTATGAAAAGTCCGCTCTTGAATCTCATGTACATTCTATTTAGTCTCACATCATTGGATTGTGATTCTCTCCTTCTCTCTCTTCCTATATAAATGTATGCATACTTGTATTCTGTTGTTGGAATATTTATTATCTTGTGATGTTTTGTAGTGATGTTATTATTGTATGTGTGAGCTATATATACCCCATATTATATGGAATAGAATCAATTTTTCCTCCCTAATACATTTTCTAACATGGTATCAGAGCCTTAGGGCTTCCCGATCCTCTCCCGCAGCCGTCTCGCCTCCGCCTGTGCTCGCACGCTCGATCCGCCGCCGGATCGATCTCCCGTTCCCGCTCCGCTCCCGCTCCGCTCCCGCTCCGCCTTCTTCCGTCTTCTCCCTACCGCCGGGCCTCCTCCTCCCAGGCGACTGCGCGGATCCTCTCCCGCGTGGTTTCTAGTTCCCGCTCGTCGGTCGCCCGTTTCCGGCTTTCTTGCCCGGTCGGCCGCCTAGGGGGACTTCTCCTTCCTTTTCTTGCCTTGTCTCTTGACACCGGAGATGCAATACTCCATTTGTTGCCATTTCCGGTGTCTATCCATTTCTTCATCTCGTTCCTCTTTCTATGAGGTAGCCCTAGTTTCTATCTAGGCAGTTCCTCTCCTGTCTCCCGGTGATCTCGATTTCTATTCTTGATCAATATGTCCGGGACTGCTGGATCCCCTACCGTCTCTTCCACTACCGGTGCTTCCCGGCCCCTGTGACACCCAGTGGCTTCTCCCGTTCGGGACATGATCACAACACTCCTCAGATTACGACGATTCGCCTGGATGGCACAAATTATCTCCCGTGGTCTCGGGCCATCACCCTTGCTTTGAAGAGCCGGCGGTTGTTTGGGTATGTCATGGGTACCACTCCTACTCCTCCTTCGGATTCTCCGGATTGGGTGCAATGGGAGTCGGAGAACTCCCTCGTCATGTCATGGCTGACGAACTCTATGATTGACTTCATCGCCCACAACTACTTGTTTCTGGATACTGCTGCTGATATTTGGCGGAGGGCCGAGGCTACTTATTCTTGCCGGGGCAATGCTGCCCAGATCTTTCAGCTCCGGCGAAAGATCTTCCTTCTCCGTCAAGGCGATCGTCCCCCGTCGGCCTTCTACCTCGAGTTCACTCAGTTATACCAGGAGTACGATCACTTCGACTCCCTCACTTTGGTGTCCCCTGAGGATGAGATTCTTTTCCGCACGCGGGAGGATCGGAACAGAGTTTTTGAGTTCCTCCACGGCCTGCATCGGGACTTCGATCAAATCAGTGTGCAGATTCTTGGCCGCTCCCCTTTTCCCTCTCTTCCTGAAGTGTTTAGTCTGGTTCAGCAGGAATTTGATCGACGACAGGCTTGGACTCCTGATCCTTCTCCTGACAGCTCTGCCTTGGCTTCCCCAGTTGGGCCTCGAGGCCCCCGTGATTCCAGACCGAAGCCCAGTGACAAGGATCATCTGCTCTGTGACTACTGCGGGAAGTCCCGTCATACACGGGAGACGTGTTTTCGTCTTCATGGGTTTCCGGCACCCCGTGGTGGCTCCTCCTCTCGTGGCGGTCGTGGTCTTGGTCGCCCTTCCGGGCATTCTACTCCGCTTCGCTCCGCGCATCTATCCGAAGGTTTTGATGAGCTACAGCCTCCACCAGTCGTGTTTGCTCCTACATTGACCCTATCAGCCGATGAGATTCTTGCATTCCGTCGCCTGATGCACGGACAGTCGCCCGAGCCTCCTGCCTCCTCTTCCTCCTATGCCCATCAAGGGCCTCCAGGTGCTCATGCTGCTTCCACTCGCCCACCTACTCATTGGATCATCGACTCTGGAGCGACGGATCATATGACCGGCTCCTCCTCAGGTTTTGTGTCCTACCTCCCGTTGTCTGGTCGGGACAAGGTGAGCATCGCCGATGGATCCCTATCTCTCATTGCCGGCAAGGGTTCCATCCCGTGCTCCTCCCTTACTCTTTCCTCTGTTCTTCACGTTCCTAACTTTACCCGCAATCTCCTTTCCATTAGTCATTTAACTAATTCTATGCACTGTTCCGTAACATTTTTTCCTTCTTGTTGTATCTTTCAGGACCTGAAGATGGGCACAGTGATTGGAACTGGTAAACTGGTGGATGGGATCTACGTGTTCGATTCCTCCACTCCGCTCCCTCCTCCACAGGCCTTTCATGCGGACCAGGCTGCTACTTTGGAGTCCTGGCACTGTCGGCTAAGACATCCCTCTCCACTTTATATGAAACGTTTATTTCCTGCTTTCTCCTCTGTTGTACTTGATAAATTTCATTGTGATGCTTGTGATCGTGGGAAACATCACCGCACATCATTTCAGCACGTTTCTTCTCCCAATATGTGCCTTTTCATTTGATACATAGTGATGTTTGGGGTCCCTGCCAAGTTGCGTCTATTTCCGGTTGTTGTTGGTTTGTAACATTTATTGACTGTTTTTCGCGTACCACGTGGGTTTACCTGATGCGGGCCAAAAGTGAAGTGTTCCCTTTATTCCGGCGTTTTCACAAAATGGTCTCCACCCAATTCGCAACCCCTATCAAAATTCTCCGCACCGATAATGGTCGGGAATTCATGGATTCTGCTTTCGAGCAATACTTGGCTGAACACGGGATTATCCATCAAACATCCTGTGTCTCTTCCCCTGCTCAAAATGGGGTGGCCGAACGAAAAAACCGCCACCTCTTGGACGTTGCCCGGTGTCTCCTCCTTCACATGCATCTCCCCAAGTACTATTGAGGTGATGCTGTGCTCACCGCGACGTATCTTATCAACCGCATGCCTTCCCGTGTCCTGGCTTTCAAAACTCCTGTCACCCTGCTGGGCGTCCCACCTACTACGCTTCACCCTCGTGTCTTTGGATGTGTTTGCTTTGTCCACATCTACCACCGCTCGAAACTTGATGCTCGTGCCCACAAATGTGTGTTCATAGGATATTCTCCTACTCAAAAAGGGTATAAATGTTATGACCCTATCGGAAAAAAGGTCTTCATCACCATGGATGTCACTTTCCGTGAATCTGAGAGCTATTACGGGTCCCCACTTCAGGGGGGGTCTCCTGCTACATCGGAAGTGAGTCCCCTATCGTCGTTTGACACCGTCCCTCTTTTTATACCTCCGACATATCACCTCACTCTGCCAGCTCCCGCCAATCCCACTCCTCCGTGTGCCCCACCTGTAGAGACTCAGGTACCTAAACCTTTACAGGTGTACTCTCGTCGCCCCAAAGGTTCGAACACGCGGCCCGCCATCTGGATATCCGACCTCCCACCGGATCCGTCGTCAGGATCCATCATCCCTGCGAAAGGTACTTCTACTCGGCATCCTCTATCTCAATTCGTATCTTACTCATCTCTAACGGCCTCCCATGGAGTTTTTGTTGCTTCCCTGTCTTCTGTTTCTATCCCAACTTCGTGGCAGGCTGCTATTTCTGACGACCGGTGGAAATTAGCCATGATCGAAGAAATGGATGCCCTGGAGAAGAACAACACATGGGATCTGGTTCCATTACCTCCTGGAAAGAAGGTGGTCGGATGCAAATGAGTGTTTGCCGTCAAACAGAACCCCTCGGGGGTGGTGGAACGATACAAGGCACGACTGGTGGCGAGAGGCTACTCTCAGACGGAGGGCATTGATTACCAGGAGACTTTTGCTCCTGTGGCCAAGATGAACTCGATCAGGATCCTAATGTCCTGTGCTGCTTGCAAAGGGTGACAACTTTGCCAATTAGATGTGAAAAATGTCTACCTTCATGGCGATCTAGAAGAAGAGGTGTACATGGCCCTTCCTCCGGGGCTCACCCCACGTGGATCCACAGGGACAGTGTGTAAGTTGAGGAGGCCACTATATGGCCTGAAACAATCAGCCAGAGCATGGTTTGGAAGATTCCACAAAGCCATGTGTGGGTTCAGGTACACCCAGAGCAATGCCGACCACACTCTGTTCTTTAGAATCAGCGGAGGGAAGTTGGCTGTCCTAATAGTTTATGTGGACGACATTATAATCACTGGAGATGACAATGTGAAGATTCAAGCCCTTAAAGAGAAATTAGCAAAAGAATTCGATCTGAAAGATTTGGGGAATCTCAAATACTTCCTTGGCATTGAAGTTGCGAGGTCAAAGCACGACATTTTCTTATCTCAAGGAAATATACACTCGACCTCCTTGATACTACCGGATGAGTGGTTGTCGACCAGCCGACACCCCAATTGAGGCAAATCATAAGCTAGACAGGGATGATGGCGAACCGGTTGGCGATGTCACGGGTTTCCAAAAGCTTGTTGGGAAATTGATCTATTTATCGCACACCCGACCTGATATTTCTTATGTTGTGGGAGTCCTCAGTCAGTTCATGCACTCTCCAAAGACCCGGCATGTTGACGCTGCACGTTGTATCCTCCGATACCTCAAATCCTCACCAGGAAAAGACATTCTATTTTCCCCAAATGACGAATTGACTGTTGAAGTCTATACGGATGCGGACTGGGCTGGCTCGCCATCAGATAGACGGTCCACATCTGGATATTGTTCCATGGTCGGGGGAAATTTGGTTAGCTGGAGAAGCAAGAAGCAACATGTTGTTGCTAGATCGAGTGCTGAAGCTGAGTTTAGGGCGATGACTCATGGCATCTGTGAAGGTGTATGAATCTCAACCATCCTGGGGGAACTTGGGCTAAAGAGAAGTGAGCCGGTCAGGTTGTATTGCGATAACAAAGCGGCTATCTCTATCGCTCACAATCCAGTACATCATGATCGCACTAAGCACATTGAGATAGACAGACACTTCATCAAGGAGAATATAGATAGAGGGATGGTAGTTACCCCATTCGTGCCGTCCGATCAACAGTTGGCTGACGTCCTCACGAAGGGTTTGAGCGTCAATATGTTTACTCATCTTATCGGCAAGTTTGGCATGACTGACATCACACGCCCAACTTGAGGGGGGGGGGGTGTTGGAATATTTATTATCTTGTGATGTTTTGTAGTGATGTTATTATTGTATGTGTGGGCTATATATACCCCATATTATATGGAATAGAATCAATTTTTCCTCCCTAATACATTTTCTAACATCTGTATTGAGGCAGCTTTGACAAATTAATAAAATTTGAATTATTTTTCTCTATCGTGTTCTTCTTTACATGGTATCAGAGCCGAAAAGGTTCTTGCAGTTAGTCTTCTCCTACCCGTCGACCTTGCCCTTCTCTCTCTATCCGTACAAGGCTGCGATCTCTCCCCGCGCTAACCAAGTTTTCCTCTACCCGCCGCTCAGGCCCATTGCCGGATAGCTTCTTTTATCTGCAGCTTTCTCCTCCCGTGGATCCACCCTCCATTCTGTTATGGGCCTAACTCGGAGGTGGTCGGAGGTGGAGATGATGATGGTGGAGGATACCGTGGAGCAGGAACCGCGGCTGCCTAGGCGGGGTTGCTCGTTGAAGGAGACAGCCATCAATATCTCACAACAAGGGACAAGAAAAGTAGAACTTCATTTCATATCCTCAACATACACTACCCATGCCTTTATATAGGCTACAACATATAAAAAAACAAAATACTAATGTTGACATCTAAAACTAGACTCGGGGCTCGAGTCTCCCACATAAAGATAAATAATAATACGCAACATGACACCATCAAAACTCATAACTCAACATCTCATCCTTCCTATAAAAAAAGCTTGTCCTCAAGCTTTATCTGATGCCCTCGTCGTCAGAATCCTCAACGTGCAGGTAGAAAAGCCGGTTGCATTTGTGGCCGCGAGTGTACTGCTCGTCGCAATTGAAACATAATCCCTGAGCGCGGCGGTGCAACATCTCAGCCCGAGATAATCGGCGGACTGGTGGGGCTGGGGTACCCTCGATACGGCCTTGCTGAATAATGTTGGTGGTAGGTGGATAGACTTCCTGGGCCAGCTGGAGGCGACGATCGCAGAGTCGAGCCAGACTCATAGCAGTCACTAAGTTCGGAGGGGCCTCAAACTCAACATCCAGTGGCAGTCGCTCGCGAAGTCCAGCGGTGAAAATGTCGACTTGCATATCTGGGGCAAGAGGGACATACGCTAAGAGAAGCAGAAATTGTTTCAGATACTCGTCCACGGTACCAGTTTGGCGTAGAGATGTGAGTGCCCTGAGGGAATTACTGCGGATAGGAGGTCTGAAACGTAAGTTGCATAGTCTCTTGAAGTCGTCCCAAATCAGATTCAGCCGGTCGGTGAGAAGCCGAGAAGCCCATAAAACAGCGGAGTCGAGCATATGAAAGGATGTTAAATGGATCTGATCTGCTGCCGGAGTTGCTGGTGGTCGAAGAATTGCTTACACTTGGTGAGCCAAGTCAAAGGACCACTTTTCCCATCATAGGTTGGAAATTCCAATATGATATAGCGTGGTACAATCGTTGCGTCGGGGTGCACGAGGACTGGCGGCGGCAGCGCCTTGTGGACGCAGGGGCGGCGGGGTAGTGCGGAGAAGTGGTTGTGCCTGACTGCTGCTGGCATGATCGTGTGTCGGGGCGGTAGACAAATCATCGATGCGTCTGGAGAGCGCAATAATGGCCTCCTGTTGACGGTCCCCGAGAGCAGTGTGCGCAGCTTGTTGAGTCATGACGGCCTGGAGCATGGTCATAATCTGATTGAGTTGTTCAGATGAGTCACCCATAGTGTGAGATGAGGAGCGAGAAAAAGAGCGGGTGACCGGTCGGTGGGATTCCGCCGAGTTGGAAGACTGGGAGTTGCCCGCGGGAGCCACGGTGACGCCCAATGTTGGCCCCAGAAGTAATGGACGTGCTGAAAAAAAAATAGAATAAAAGATGTCTTGTAGCAGGAGAGGCTGGTCGAATGAATTATTAAAGTTAGGCTGCTGTAATAATGATGGCCGGCGGAGTATCCCACTTAATTAAGTGGCATGGGGCTCCAAAAAAAATAATTTCTGGCAGGCGGGCTGCAGAGAGGAGCTGTCTGCTTTAAATTAAAAGATAGAACTAGGGCTGCTGCTGGTTGGAAAAGCGCGGGGAAGGCGGGCTGCAGAGAGGAGCTGTCTGCTTTAAATTAAAAGATAGAAATAGTGTGTTGTTGGTTTGGAAAAGCACGGGGTAGGCGGGGCTGCTACTGGTTGGGAAAAGTGTGGGGCAGGCGGGGCTGCTGCTGGTTGGGAAAAGTGCGGGACAGGAGGGGCTGCTGCTGGTTGGGAAAAGTGCGGGGTAGGCCGCTCGAGAGGCGGAAGAACCTGCAACAGCGGAAGGAGAAAAACAAAAGCAGTCGAGCGGTGGGAGCGTGTCAGCGAAGGAGATGTAGTTGCTGGGGTCGGCGGTTGAGAATGTCAGAGGGCAGCGACTTGATGATGACGGAGGTGAAGTCTATTGTTGACGATGTTGGAGTGAGGACGGGTCGGCGCAGGAGCAGAAACGGCACTGTGGTTTCTGTTGGGTGAGTCGCCCGCGACTGGAGATGCGGCCTGGGGAAAACGACGGGGAAACAACGACGGCAGTGGCAGCGTAAACATGGAGGAGGCGTCGGTCGAGGAAAAGATTTGGCTCGCCGGAAACAACGGATATAGCGACGGGGAAACAATGGCGAGGTTGACATGGAAGAGGCGTCAGTCGGCGGAAACAACGACGACAGTGGCGGCAGAGCTGTGAGACAACGGATTTAGGGTTTACGGAGAGCTTAAGCGGACGAGGAGAAGGTTTCCCTCTGATACCAAGTTGTTATGGGCCTAACTTGGAGGTGGCCGGAGGTGGGGATGATGATGGTGGAGGATACCGTGGAGCCGGAATCACGGATGCCTAGGCGGGGTTGCTCGTTGGAGGAAAGAGCCACCAATATCTCACAACAAGGGACAAGAAAACTAGAACTTCATTTCATATCCTCAACATACATTACTCATGCCTTTATATAGGCTACAACATATAAAAGACAAATACTAATGATGACACCTAAAACTAGACTCGGGGCTCGAGGCTCCCACATAAAGATAAATAATAATACGCAACATGACACCATCAAAACTCATAACCCATAACACATTCTTTCCCCCTTCTCCTGCTTTTATAGATATTTCTGCCTCTTCCTCTGTGAGTCTCCTTAATGATTTGGGAGTCAAACTCTCCTCACCGACGACCTTGTTTTGTGACAGTCAAGCAGCTATACATATTGCCAAGAATCCCGTTTTCCATGAGCGAATCAAACATATTTAAGTTGATTGTCATTTCATTCGGAAAAAGTTCAATCAAAGATGTTGGAATTAGAGCATGTCCCTGCTACTGAGCAAGTTGTTGGCATCCTCACCAAAGCCCTTTCTTGACCGCTATATCATCAGTTTTTATCCAAGCTTGGTGTCTACGACTTGTATACTCCTGCTTGCGGGGGAGTGTTAAGAAGAAATAGTAAAAGCCCAGTATGAAAAAATCCGCTCTTGAAGCCCATGTACATTCTATTTAGTCCCACATCATTGGATTGAGATTCTCTCCTTCTCTATCTTCCTATATAAATGTATGTATATTTGTATTCTGTATTGAGACAGCTTTGAGAAATTAATAAAATTTGAATTATTTTTCTCTGTTATGTTCTTCTTTACAAGAACACAAAAAAAAGGAAGGAGTTTTTACTTGATTATTTCATAGCTTCTCATGAGGAATTTATACTTGCAAAAAAAAAATTCTGGACACACATAATTTTTGTTATCTGTGGTTATTCAGCTAACATATACATTGATTACAATTAATACTAATTAAAATGATACAATGAGTTAATCGAGTTTTTTTTATAAAGGGCGCAGATTTGTATCTCTTCACATAAATTACATTGGTCAGGGAAATTATCAACAAGCATGGGGGTAGGGATGCATGACTCAACTGTAGACCCATGGGCATCTTGAGATCTCCGATAAAATACCTCAATTTAGGATCAAGGTACAGGAAAGCGATAATAAAACACGTAGATGTAAAATATAATGGGGCAGGAAATGTGGAGAAGATTAGGAGCACGGAAAACATTGTAGGGAATGAGGAGAAGGGAGAACCCTCTGGTTCTTCTAGGGATAACGACCACTGTTCTGGAGTAGGTGTTTTTCTTTGATAAATGTTTTCTAAGAAACCAAACATGACCTCAAGAGAAATAAATTGAGTAGGGGGAAATTAAGTCAAGCCTTAAATAGTGGAAGTAGAAGGGGGAAACTCTGCTAGACCTAACTAAACACAAATTTATTATTAACATTAATAATGCATAATCTAAAATTTGAACCAAATCCTTAGTTTGATGCATCACAGGACTGCACGGTTAGCTCTCCATAAACTAATCAAATGTGAAACCAAATACAAGAAGTAAAATATCCATATACTAAATAAAATAAATAATAGCCATCAGTTCTAATCAAATATGCCTTCCATTTATTCACTAAGTTTGATCATCAGTTCAGTCTTCATAAAAAATTGATGAAATTAAATTACTAAGTTGTTCATAGGTATACCAGGCCAATGAAGTTCCAGAGCAAAGATCTTCCAGTCTCCAGTTCACCTGTTTGACCGTACCCGACCGACCACAAAGGCACAAAATCACAATCACTTGATTTCCATTGCTAAGGTAATATCTTCCCTATTACGTACTTGCATCCTGGTCTCGCTGTTACTTTTATTTTCTTGCTTTAGTATCAAAGTCTCTGGTTACTTTCCCTTTTGTCGTTCCTAAAATCTGTTGTATTCATTTTGTGCCGCATGTATTTGGCTTCATTTTGTTCACATGTGTAACGGACCATCTATATTGTCAACCATCACAATTTACATTATATTTTTACTTCCTACTATACAACAACAACAGAACCCATATAGTCCTCAATCATTGGGGGTATGAGCGGGGGAAGATTGGAAACAGACCTCACCTTTTACTTCCAACTATGAATTTACAAAATCATTTTTCGGAACATACATAGCAGAATTCTGTCATCTCTTCTACAAGGGACTGAGCATTTCAGGATTTAAAAAGAAATAAGCTATATATTGTAACATGACATTTATGAAAGTTCCCACCTCAATTTAAACTGTTAGATGATACAGGAAAGATTGTTGTAAAGTCCCAATTATAGGCTCATTTCTTCTTCTTCTTCTTTAGTCTCACATCTCTTGTATAGGATTGTTCACCTTCTTTTCTCCTATATATTTGTATTCTCTCCTGTATTTTACACACTAAGAAGTACATGCATGGTTTGCCCATTCCTTTCTACATGGTATCGGAGGGAGGTTCGGTCTCTCCTTGCGGCTAGCATTTTGCTAACCGCCCGGTCTTCCTCTACTTGCGCTTGGCGCGGTCTGTGTTGTTAACCGGTCGACTTCCTCTTCTCGCTCAGTTGCGGCCTTGGCGGCTAGGACTTCCCTACCCGCTTCTCTTCCCCTTCATTCTCGTGGCCACCACCTTTTTTTCACTCTACTCTTTTTCTTTTGATAGGAGTTTCTCCTGCTAGTGGGGCCCTCTCCCACTTCCTCTCTCCCGCGCGGTTTCCTCTCTATCCGTGCGGTTTGTTTCTCTCATCCCGCAGCGAGCTCCTCTCTTGCTCGGGGCCTTCTCCTTGTTTTCTTCTCACGCGCTGCTTCCTCTCTTCCCGTGACTTCTCTATCCGCGGCGAATTCCGCACTTGGTCGTGACATCTTTCCCGTTGCTGGTATACTCACTTTGACTGTACGGGCTTCTTGTGTCCGACTTCCTTCTTGTGCGTCCTTCGGGTCGGTTAGTCGCAGCGTCTCCCTAACCACTACAGGCTAAGCATTTTGGTCGCGGCTTCTTGCCGCTGGTGGCTTATCACCGAGACCGTGTGGCCTCCCTAGTTCGCGTGCCAATTCATCTTCTCCCTCCTTTCCGCTCGGCCTCTCTGGTCGCAGCCTCTTCTGTTCTAACGACAACCCTTGTCCTGTGCGCCTTCTCGCCCGGCTTGCTTTGCTGCTCTCTGCGGTTTGTTCTTACCGGGTTGCTGACTTCTTCTTTCCTCTTCTCTCCATGGGTTGTTCTTTAACCGTTGCGATCTACGCATCTGGGTCGCGACATCTTCCCTTGTCGCTAGTGTGATCACCGTGACCGTGCAGACTTCTTGTGCGGCTTCTCCGCTGCGCCTTCTTCAGGGTGCGGTTTGTTCTCTTACCAAGCGACTTGTTCTCGTCGTTGCGGCCTGTTCTCGCCGCTCTCCTTTCTTGCGGTTGCCTCTTCTCGCGCGGCTTGTTCTCGTCGCTGCGGCCTGCTCTCGCTCTTCTCTGTGCTCCTCCGTTCTAGTCGTTGGATCTATCCAACTAGCCGCTACCTTTTTGCCGCCCGGTTTCTGTGTCTCACTGCTGATGGGGTTGCTGCGTTGCGTACTCAACTACATCAGCTTCAAGGGGTGGTTAGTCGCTTCTCTAGCTCCGTTGCCTCGCTCTTCAAGGAAGGTATATCGTGCCTCTCACACAGCTCTCACTGGATTGTGGACTCAGGTGCTACACACCATCTCTCTCTGCAGCTGCCCACATACTTAGATACTGCTTATCCCAAGCACATCACTGTGGACAATGGTGACACGCTCCCGGTTTCTGTAGCTGCCAATCTCTTTCTTACTCCTCTTTCCTTATCCTCGGTTTTTCATGTTTCAGGCTCTCCTTTTAACCTTCTTTTTGTTAGCTGTCTTACGCAAGACCTTGATTGTTGTGTTACTTTCTCACGCTCTTCCTTGTGGTGCAGGATCGACTGACGCAGACTATACTTGGTAGAGGGAGACTGTCTAATGAGCTATATCTTCTCGACGTTCCTCCCACTGCTTATACGCCTCAACAGAATGACATAGCAGAACGAAAAAATCGCCACCTCCTTAATGTGTCTCGATCTCTCATGATCCAAATGCAGGTTCCTCCCCTCCACTGGAACTTTGCCGTCTCTACTGCTTGTCATCTCATCAACCGCATGCCTTCGTCTATTCTCAACTTTGTGGCACCCATTACTCTCCTTTACCCATCCACAACTCTCTTCTCTCTCACACCTCGTGTGTTTGGGTGTACCTATTATGTCCACCACCTTGGTCCTTCCAATGACAAGCTAGCCCCTCGTGCTACCAAAACTATGTTTGTTGGGTACTCCCTCACTCAGAAGGGGTATGTCTGTTTTTCTCCTACCACTGGTAAGGTGGTTGTGTCTGCTGATGTCTCCTTTCATGAAGACCACCCATATCACACCAGTCCTTCTGATCCCCTTCTTCCTCCTCCGCTACCTCGGCCTATCATACCCGTGACGTCTCCACTTCCCCCACTTTTCTATACTCTGCCTCTGCTTCGGATTCCCACACCACCACCAGTTCCTTCCAAACCTCCAATCATACAAGTTTACGCTCGTCATCCTCCCCGTCCAGATGCCCTACAGCAGCTTCCCCCTACCGGTGTGCAGTCGCTACCTGTTGATCCGACAATCTCCTCAACAGCACATCCAATGGCCAATTATGTCTCTCTACATCAGCTCTCTCTACCGCTTCTTAACTTTGCTCTTTCTGTCTCCTCTATCTCTATACCTAACTATGTGGAGGAAGCCCTCCAGCATCCACGGTGGCGTGCCGCCATGGACAAAGAAATGAATGCTTTATGAGATAATCACACCTGGGATCTTGTATCTCTTCCTTCTGGTCACAGTTGTGTAGCTGCAAGTGGATCTTTACTATCAAACATGCTGCAGATGGGACGGTTGATCGCTTAAAGGCTTGGCTGGTGGCTCAGGGAATTACCCAATAGTATGACCTTGATTATGAGGAAACCTTTTCTCCAGTGGCAAAATCGAATTCCGTTCGGGTTCTGCTCTCCTTAGTTGTTCACCGCCGATGGACTCTTCATCAGCTTGATGTCAAGAATGCTTTCTTGAATGGCGATCTTCTTGAAACCGTATATATGCATCAACTGCCCGGGTTTAGACCACAGGGGAGTCTCGCGTATGCTTACTTCGCAAATCTATCTATGGTCTCAAATAGTCTCCCCGAGCATGGTTTGGGAAATTCAGCAAGGCCGTTCGTGAGGTGGGCTTCAAACAGAGCTCTGCAGATTCCTCTCTCTTCACTCGTCACCAATCAACTGCGACCATAATACTTCTGGCTTATGTAGACGATATTCTGATTACTGGTGATGACTCAACCGGGATACAACATGTTAAGCAACATCTAAACTCTATCTTCCAAATCAAAGATCTGGGAAATCTTCGATACTTTCTTGGCCTGGAGGTTGCTCGACGACCTGATGACCTAGTCTTATCTCAACATAAGTATTGTGTTGACCTTCTACAAGATGTCGGCCTCTCGGGGTGTAAACCTACGGATACCCCGATGGAAGTCAGCCACATGCTGTGTGCTCAGGGATCTGAGGAGGACTCTCTACTTCCGAATACAGAATACTATCGCCGTCTTGTGGGTAAATTGATCTACCTAACTGTCACAAGACCAGATATATCATTTGCGGTTGGTGTGGTAAGTCGGTTTATGCATACCCCACGGGTCACTCACCTCCAGGCTGTGGAGCGTATTCTTAGATACCTGAAGACTTCCCCTGGGCAAGGACTTGTGTACAAGCCATCCTCTTCTCTTTCTCTTATTGCATACTCAGATGCGGATTACGCGGGCTCGTTGGATGATCGACGGTCTACAACTGGGTTCTATACATACTTTGGAGGAAATCTTATCACATGGCGGAGTAAGAAGCAGACAGTTGTTGCTCGCTCGTCTGCTGAGGCCGAGTACCGTGCAATGGTGGCTGTTACATCTAAACTAACTTGGCTTGGAAGTCTCCTAGGAGATTTGGGAGTTAAATTATCCTCACCTCCAATTCTGTTTTGTGATAGTCAAGCTGCAATACACATTGCAAAGAATCCGGTGTTCCATGAGCCGACTAAACATATTGAGGTTGATTGTCACTTCGTTCGAGAGAAGGTCCAATCAAAGGAGCTGAAGCTTGAACATGTTCCTGCATCTAGGCAAGTTGCTGACGTCCTCACCAAGGATTTACCTCGCAAGTTGTATTGCCAGTTCTTGTCCAAGCTTGGTGCCTACGATTTGTACGCTCCAGCTTACGGGGGAGTGTTAGATGATACAGGAAAGATTGTTGTAAAGGCCCAATTATAGGCTCATTTCCTTTTTCTTCTTTAGTCCCACATCTCTTGTATAGGATTGTTCACCTTCTTTTCTCCTACATATTTGTATTCTCTCTTGTATTTTACACACGAAGAAGTAAATGCAAGGTTTGCCTATTACTTTCTACATAAACTCTTCTCTTTAAAAGATAAATCTATAGAGATGTCTTCCTTGCTCTTTTCTTTATCCTAAAATATTAAAATTTAAAATGCTAGTCATACCTTTTGAGTAAGCAAATTCTTTTTTCTTTAGCACTTATCTTACTTTTTTCTTTAACAAATTCTTTTATTTTAAAATATAAAAATTCTAGTCCTAAAATATTAAAATATAAAATGCTAGTCATACCTAATTGAGTAAGCAAATTCTTTTTTCTTTAGCGCTTATCTTGCTTACCTCTTGAAGTCCTTACACATGAAGGAAACATTATTATTAATAAACATGAGGTATTCATATAATTAATAAATAGCCCACATGTAAGAGACTAAAAACATTTAACAAAGAGGAAATACTTACACATTTAAAATATGTTTCCTCATACTTTTCTTTCTTTGCAGTGTTTTTTTATTTCATGATTTTTTTCTTTTCCTTCTTTACATCATCTCTTTCTTATTGTTCTTTTCATCATTTCTTTCATTTTCCTTTTTGGGCAATGTTACGAATAAATTAACATTTCATTTATTCATCCATTTATATAGCGCTCTTTCATGTATTAAATACGTGTTTTTTTATATTCGCACACACAAGTATTTGTTAAGTGCCTTTTCATATTCGCACGCACCCTTTTTATTTTCATGATGGGAGGTTATTCACTCCACTTCCCTAGTTGGGTTAACCTTTAATATAGCACATTGCATCGATGCACTTTTTCATCATTTATTCATATTTATACTTATTCTTAATTATAGTCATTCACTTAAGATACTCCTTCACAATTGTTATACATATTCATGTTGTCGTTTGTAATAATGAACATTTAAAAAACTAACATATGTCATCATCATCATTTACGCATATTGAGACTCATATATGTACAAGCATTTGGAGCAATTCATTATCAACTTTTATCAGCATAAATATAAGTAAGCATCATTGTATAAAGCTGCAAGACAGGAAATCATAAACAACTAAGGAAATAAGAACTCACCATAGCTTTCTTCTCTTTATTCTTTTTTGGGTCGGAGTCTATTTCTTGCTGTATCATTTTCTGTACAATTTATCATTCATTAGCTTTAATAATATAATTCCCACATTAGTTTCATGCATTATAGGCATTTACGAGGGAAATGTGCCCTAATGTAGTTTGGGTTAGTTAAATATCCAATCTCACCCTAAGTGTCAAAAGATATTATATATGAATCCTTTATATTTGAGCAATTATTTCCATATATCTATACACAATGGTGTTGTTGGTCTAGCATTTTAACATTTCCTATAGTGGAAACTTTCGTGCAAGGCATCCTTTCTACATGCATACAAAAGAAGTCTAATTCTAAATTAGAGTAACCTAAAGAAGGCTGCTTATCCTTGTAAAGTTCCCATTAGTAATACTTTATCCATCTTTTCATATGGAGTTTTCCACATAAAAAGTAAGTTGAAACTCAGCATAAGCCCCCTTATTTTTGCAAGATATGTTTGTATGATGTTGCCAACAATTTCTCTGTGCTCATATACATATTCACATATATGTTTCATACATAATCAGCGTTTGACAACCTTAAAGTTGCCTGCCCTAATAGAATAACATGGGTTTTGTGGTTATAACGATTTAACCAACACATATCAATAATGATTTTTAATTATTATGAAGAAAATGCGGAGTTCAGATGAAGAAGCCTTGCTTAATCTAGGGTTTTCTGTCCTCGATCAAAATAAGGGGAAATTCATGGTTTGATCATGTAAGCTCTCTAAATTTCCTAGGAGACCCTTGTTCTTAACTGTAATGAAAAGGGTACTGAAAATTTGAATCCTTCATGAAATTGGGGAGGAAAAGAATTTCCAAATATAAAAACACTTATACACGTTCAGGGTTTTTGGATCTCACAATTGGAGCCACAAATTAATATGAATTTGAAAGGAGTTGAGCGGGAGAGATTACCTTGTTATAGAAGAAGTCATAAAATTTGGAGGTGATCTGGGTTGTCGATGAGCTTTTAAAAGCATCGGTTGTTGTTAACCCAAATCCCTCGGTTGGAAAACAATTCGGACGGATTTTCCAAGCGCCCGCGCAAGCTCCTCAATAGATCGCAGGTACAGTCGACAGAGCATACATCTTCCAAGGAGCCCGCTTGCGGACAGCTAGCAAGATCGTTGCGAATTCTCCTTCAAGGTTGTCGCGGGTCTCCGATCCAGCAGTCGCATAGGCAGTTTCTTCCGACAACTCCCCGCCACCCGACTCCTCGTGTACCTCGAGCGGCTGCGGATTTAATGCCACCATAAGCAAGGCATTAAATGCTTGGCGTTTCGGAAACCGTTCAGGCGGCCTACCCTTCAGTATAAATAGGGGCCAGGGGCCCACGAATAGAGGGACGACGAACGGAGACCAGAACCTACCCGGTTGTAGGTGTGGATCCTCGGTTCGCCCCGTGCTTTCTCTTCCTTTTTTTCCTTGTAACAATTGGTGCTCACCACCACGTCCCCGGTTACCATTATTTCTATCAATCAAGAGGTCCGTCGCAAGAGAGGCATTTGCCGCGGCAGGTTAGGTATAGTGTTCGCCATTTTCAGCAACATCTCTTTCTCGAGCTCCCTTTAACCTGCTAAGCTTACCACAGGGTCAGCAACCTGTTGGTTGCAGTTCTTTCTGCCCTTTCCACCAAATTCCCCTGAGTGTTGCTCGTGGAATGACCTAGGTGACAAAATTTGCACCAACAATTGTTGTCCGTCTGGAGAGGAAGGAGGCTCGTGTGCGTGAAATGATAGTGTCTCGGTTTGGGCTTTCAAGGTAATAGGTGTGTCTGCCGCTTAAGCTCCTTCCCATTTCCAAATTTGCCCCTCTAATTACCACCTCTACCAATTCACGCAAGGGCTGGAGATGGAAATAACTGCAAGTTCTACCCATTCATCCGGTCACTGCACTATGCTTAGTCGGTTCTCTCATTTCCCCCCTCTAGTTCTATTTAATTCCAGCTAGCCTTCTTCTCTTTGAACCCCATTTTAGATGGTTCCTTGTAATTAATTGCACTACACTTATGTCCATCTCATGTCATTACGTCGCCAATATTTCAATATCAACTTTATAATTTACATATTACATACGTACCAAAATTGATGTCGATACAAATAATTTTAGCGTGCAATTTATCTAACATTTGATTACACAAATTATTACCCGTTAAACTTGTCGGCGCCACAACCTGCATGTAAAGTCTTAAGATAGCTCTTCTTACTTTAATATAACTCTTCTAAAATTTGAAATCTAATCTAATTTGATCATATGGAAGATTGATCTGAAATCATATAGCACAAAATGCCCAGCAAGTCAGCAATCTTTTTCCCCTGGTTACAAAATACCCAACAAAATCCCCTAGCAGGGCAACAATCATTTTCTTTTTCCCCAGTTACTTTCTATGTTGCCGTTCCTGGCTTCATTTTGTGATGAATAAATTTCAAGTCTCCAATTACTAATAGTTAGAGCCTTAGAGGGCTTGCAGTGACCTTAATGTTATCAAGTATATTAGTGAAGGTGAATGAGATAATAATCAGAGTGCCAGTGGTGATGATAGCGAAGAAGGGAATGTAGAACTTGGTGATGAGTACATGGTTGCTATAGCTGTTAAGGACCTATATTAATGATTTTGTGATTGAACTTCGGTCCGGCGAGTAGAATTTATTATTTGATGTTTTATCATAATGTGAAATTTATGTTTACGTACGTAGAACCAAATACATATATATTCAATTATTAGGGATGTGTGCACGCATGCTCGTGCGCATGCGGCGGTTGTGCATGGTGCCATTGTGTGATTGGTTTCGTCTCCATTTAGGGGTAACTTTGGACCTTTTGAGCGGTTGCGGCTCGCACGCGCTCCTCGCTCGGTCGGATTGTATTGCTTGAGTGTTTCGGTCGGAGTCCCACTGTTTGGCTCGGGAGTCTTTAGGGGAAACGCCGCCACTTATGATCCTAAAGATGGATGATTAGCAAATGTTAGGGAATTGATAGTGGAAAAATGGATGTCAAATTTGATTAACACTGTTGTGGGTGCTAGTACAGTGATAATAATTCTTCTGCAATTATTTTGATGCCCTTTTCTGGTTGCATGACCTTAAATAGATAATCAAACGGACCAAATTAATACATATAATTAAACCAATGCATTACTTTGACATTCTAACATTTGCTCATATTTTCCTTCAATTTTCTTGATACCTTCCCCTGCATTAAAGAATGGTGCTCCTATGCATGAATTTTCTGTTCTATTCTGGTTCTGTCTGGTATGCTGCTTGAAATGATGTTAGTCCTTTGTCGGGTTGATCAACTACAACCTTCTTGAGTCAAGGAAGGAACATGGAAGACTCAATGTATGTGACTTTGTGATATAGGTGGAGTTTGTGACATCTTCAATGTGTTGTTGTTGGTTCAGTAAATGTTCATTATATCAAGCTGATACTTTGCGGCGAACCCCAGTAGTGATTCATATTAGACTGCGTGATAGAAGGTTGTCAAGGACTTTGTTTCCTTATTCACGAGAGAGTTTTCTTTGGTGTCCGTCGACAATGCGTATTATCTATTGTTGAGCACATTGTAGATGAGATTTTAACTACTCGGTGATTTTGCTAGGTCCATCACTTTCTTTTGACTTGAGTGGGACTAACCGCCCAGCTCACGATGCTTATGATGCATTATCTCATGTTCACGCGACGTTTAATATGAGACTTTACACTGTCATTTGTTAAAGAGGAAATAGTTGTGCCCTTTTGATATATATTAGGTTTTAAGTCGATTGAACTGATAATTATTTAACAAATCCTTATTAAGTTGCATTACATCTCATTTATGAGATTAAGACATTTCACCGCGACATCTAATTTTCTTGAGTCGTTTCAGAGGAAAAAGATGAGTTATTGCCGCCTCGAGGAGTTTAAGTATTGCAAATTGAGCCTAATATTTTTCTAATAATTTATATAGACTCGCCTTAAACAGAGGGTGAAGATGTTACTCTCTTTCATGTGTGATGAGGATACAATAATGTTATTTCCGGGGTCAATTATGTGGTAAGTTTTGTGATCGAAGACTATTCTATATCCTTTGTTTAAGGGCTGTCCGCCTCTTAGTAGATTTTGTGGGAGTGTGGGCACGAATTGGATATTGGAATCTAATTTGTTTTTGCCTTCAGGTGTCGTCACAGATATTGTTCCTCTCCCCTGTATCTTCTCATTCTTCCCATCTTTGAACATAACTTTAGATTTGTGATTCTCATCTGTGGTGATAAAAAAAATCTTTATTATTTATCATGTGGCTTGAGCAACCGCTATCAACAAACCAGTTGGAGGAGATTTCATCTTCGACAGAATTGCAGGTGAACTGAAATTGATCTGGTTCAGTTTATGTGAAGTTTATCTCTTCTTTTGGTTTGTGCCAACAATTTCTTTCTGAATGATTTGAAATTTTGCATTTCTTTCATCTGAAGATGCAGTCCTTCGATTTGTGATTCTGCTTCTTACAGATATGCAGCGAATGTCATTGATGGTTTTAGCGGTTGTTTCAGTTGGTTTGTTGTAGTTTCTATTTTTTGTTTTTGTGTTTGTTTTTAATTTGGAACGAAAAAGGTCGTGATCTTCTTGCGGCCTTGTTTTAAAAGGACTGCGGTGAGCCAATTAGTCCAGTTACAGTCATTGTGTCCAGGTCTGTACTTCAAGTATGGTTTAGACAATGTGGCTGTGAGTTATTGAGAGGAATCAAAGTATCTTTTCGACAACTTATTCTTCGACAACCCCTCCTAGATTTTGAATTTGATTTACGACGCTGGTAATTTTGGCAAAAAAATATCTTGGGATGTCTCGTCTTCATTCATGTGCAAAGAATCAAAATGACGCCTTAATGAGCAATTTTAATTTTGATTACCTTCTTAGAGCTTTTATGCTTGTTCTTCATTCTCTCCCATACTTCTCGTGTTGTTTTTGATCCCATAATTCTTGGATAAATGAAGGTGGTGATCCCTTGCTGGTTCAGGTGTAGAGCAAGCGTCATGTTTCTTTTCTTCTTTGCTGAATATGGCTGCTTCTCCTTTGGTATCTTTTCCGCAAGGTTGGGACCTTCTTTGACAATGTCCCAGAGGTACTCGGTCCTGAGCATTGTTTCCATATTGCCTCTCCAGTATTCGTATATGTTTCCGGTGAAAATGGGAATGGAGGAGTGGGTGTAGACGAGGGACTTTGTTGGTAGATGATGAGGCCATTGGGTCGAGTAAGAAGACGATATGACAAATTGAGCAAATGATTTTTTTTGTTGCTCTGATACCACTGATGGTTCTACTTTCTAATGTTGGTATTACTCTGCTTTGGAATGGTAATTGTAGGTAGAAGTAAGAGAAGTGTTAAGAAGAAATAGTAAAAGCCCAATATGAAAAGCCCGCTCTTGAAGCTCATGTACATTCTATTCAGTCGCACATCATTGGATTGCGATTCTCTCCTTCTCTCTATTCCTATGTAAATGTAACATCTCCTTTCCTACTAGACCCATAAACTTAGATTAGGTTAGGACATGTGGTGGGGGGTATGGGTTGTAGGCTAAGTTTGACCCATAGAGATAGGGTGTATTCACATAGTGCCCACTACAGGGCTCAGGTCAACTCAAGTCAAACTAGTCAAATATGGAATTATAGGCTCACATTGGCCCCACCACTATGCCCCTAACCCTAAACACAATCTAAGTGAACCTAAGCCCACATCATTGGGTCACTCATTGACCCAAGTTGACCCAAGTCAACCTTAATCCTAATTTGGTCAAACCCACACCTATGAGCCCAATTAGCCCAAGAGGGGCATCAACATGACCCAACCAAGGTAGGGTGATGTCATTGGGTCCATGACCATCAAGTGGGGCCAGCTCACTCATCAAGTTGACCAAGTCAACCCTCGAAGTCAAC
Source organism: Platanthera guangdongensis (assembly GCA_039583875.1). Taxonomy (NCBI): domain Eukaryota; kingdom Viridiplantae; phylum Streptophyta; class Magnoliopsida; order Asparagales; family Orchidaceae; genus Platanthera; species Platanthera guangdongensis. Next base: position 20,052,294 of record CM077164.1, read on the forward strand.
TTGGTCAACCTTAGGCCTATTTATAGAATTAGAAGACCAAGCCCATTCCCAAGGGCTAGACCCATAATCCAAGGCCCATGACCAGCCCAAGTGCACATTTACAGCCCCTACCCTATGAATTTGGAGAGTAGTGACATGCAAGGGGGCATTTGGGGGGGGGGGGGTGGCTAAAGTGGAAGAGAGAGAAGAGAGGAAAAGGGGGAATGGAGGCCACTTGGCCTTCCTTCCCTCTTCCCAAGCATGTGGCTGAGCTCCCAAGCTCATTTACAACAGCTTTTAGGGGTTGGTGGCCATCTGGCAGTGAGGAGGAGCAACCTATGCTCAAGGCCGGCCACCCCCTTAAACTAAACCCCTGAAACAGCCACTCCCAGCCAAAACCAAGCCCACCATCAGCTTCAAAAGGTTGAGAGTGGAGATCGACTGCTGGAGCAAGCTTTTTGCTGAAGAATTCAGGAAACGAGCAAACTCACTTGATAGATCGTCGGCCATGGCGCACTACCACCGCACACGCCGCCAAGCTCGCATTCAGGTCCATTTCTCCTCCTCTCCCCCTGTGTTAGACATCTAGATCGATTAGGAGAGAAATCGGGCTCAATTAAGCCTGATACCATGCGAGCTATGAGCATAATTTTCGAGCTTTTCTTCTTGCTCGGGTTCGCCGGAGGAGCCGCCTCTGGCGGCCATGTCGCCTGGAAATGCTAGCCACCACCTCAACGGAGGTGGTGGAAATAATCGCCGGTGGTGGAGGCGGCCCAGGTGGCCGGAAACACAACTTGTAGTTGCTACAGGATGGGCAAATCCTGGTCGTTGGCTGAAGGTAGGAGATAACCCAATGTCGTCGGTTTAAATCAAATAAAACTATAGTATTACTCATTTTATGTGTATATTGTCACATTCTGAACAGTCACCTTGCATGCTTATTTTATGCCTTGCAGAGGCATTTTCAGTAAAAACTCCCAGCATGGAATATGTAGCCGTAAGTCTTACCTTAATTTTGGCACCCTAAACATGTGATTTGGAGCACTGTAGCACCCTGTAGGATATTTCTCCTATGACTGCTCCTAAAGTGGGAAAGAAATTGAAATGAGTGCCAAGGTCAAACCCTAAGTCCAGATGCAGTAAAATTTTGGTCATGCATGTGGTTGGGCTAAACCTCAGTCCTATCCAAAAAAAGAATTTTGGGGGGACATTTTTCTAAAGTTTTTATAGATAATTCATTTATTAAATAAAATGAAAATATGGAGATTACCTTATCCAAATGCCCCCAAATTTGGGTGGCATGGTGTTAGGGTCACTATAAGGGCACAGTAGAAATTTCAAACCATTTGGACCTTTGCATGTTGGGGAAATCCAATATGCATGATGAGGGTAGATTTTTAAATAATTGTGTCAAATGCAAACATGGGAAGTTAGCCCATTTGGCCAAATGAATGTCCATGGGATTTTTGGAGGCTTATAGGGATGAATCACACCTCTACAGAAAGAGTGGAATTTTTGGGAATAAAAATCTCATTATTTTGAATTATTAGAAGATAAGCCCTTTTGGAAATAAAAATGAAATATAGGCCTACTGACCTTGTAAAATTCTAAAATTTTGACACATGCCCTAATAGGACATTTACATCTCTGGATAAAGTTATAAGTATATTTGAGAACTATATCTTGTGCATATTGTAGATTTACAATCTTACCCTTTTTGGAAATTAATTTTAAAATAAGGGAAATATAGTTGAAAAATTATGGGAAAATTTATAGCATCCGACTTCTGTGATTCAAACCCAGTATAATTATTTGAGAATTTTTAGATGATTATATATGATGAAAACCATGGTAGTGAAAATTTGGTAAAAATGTTCATATACAATTATGTTAGGTCAAATCATTGACTAAGATCATGAATTCCTATCCTCACTATTATTATATCAATTTTGATCACCTGTAATTTTCTAGGAATTTTTGAGTGTATATTTTAAGTACTTTCTTTGGAAAATGAATTAATTATGAATTTAATCATAAATAGAAAATATATGGAAAATCATGATTTTTGATGAACAGATATTTTTAACCTAGTTGAACCTTAGATAATTTATTTGGACTTGTTGGACCACTAGTTAGAGTAGTTCATGTTCAAAATAACCTAGGTCATTTAATTATTTAATTTAAATTGTGTCCAAAATATTTAGAATGATAATGAAAGTCTGAATGATCAATGTTACATACATGACAAACCCATGATAAATAGTTAGGGCATTTTGTTCAAGGAATTGACAGTCATCTCATACGGGTTAACGTTAGGTCATGAGTTGCGCTTAGCAAATGTAACACAACATTAGGACCCACAGGGGATATGATAGGTGGTTGGTGTCAAGTGGGCCACTACATAGTAACGAGTGTTAGAGTGCAAGCCAAGGAAAGTAGTTAGAACGAAGACCGACAGAAGACCGTCGTTCTCCCAATAATACCTTAAGTCATTAGGTTCACTCAAGAGCAACATTGAGAGATGGACATTAATAATGGGTAGACACTAATAAAAGTAAGTGTCCTTGAGAAAGTGAGTTTTGGGTTTTAACCCATCGTAGTTCTTAGTACCCCCGAGAGCCCTTCACCGGATATGTCCTGGGCAGTCCAAGGACTAACCCTAAACTGCTATGTAAAACAAGAATTAGACAAGAGTAGTCTAATAGGTTAAGGGAACGATGTGACAAATTCACCCGTATAGGGTTGGAGGGATCCAGGACGGATTTAGTCCTGCGAGCTGGAGGCTCGGATGTTTGGATTCAGGACGAGTTTAGTCCTGCGAGCTAGAGACTCAGATGTTTGGATACAGGACGGGTTTTTGTCCTGCAAGCTGGAGGCTCGGATGTTTGGATACAGGACGGGTTTTTATCCTGCGAGCTGGAGGCTCAGATGTTTGGATACATGACATGTTTTTATTCTACGAGCTAGAGGCTCAGATGTTTGAATACAAGACAGGTTTTTGTCCTGCAAGCTGGAGGCTCAGATGTTTGGATATAAGACAAGTTTTGTCCTGCGAGCGGTAGACTTGGTGGTTGTCGAAAGGTAGTTGTAGTGGACTGGTTAGTCCGGGGAGCCAGTGGCTCGGAAGGTTGTTGTGATGGACGGGTTAGCCCGAGGAGCCAATGGCTCGAAGATCTATATTTATCTTAATTGCATGTGCATAAAGGTGGTGGGTCTTCGATACTAGATGGTCATTCGCACCGACGTCGATACGTTGACTCAGCAAGTGTGGTTCTCACTTAGCCAAGGAAAAGACTGGTGGATTTGCCAGCATTAGTACGTGGTGACTCTAGTATGTCTTTTAGAGGCGTACGTAAGGGCTAGGCCTGGTAGCGTGAATACCCGCCTAGGAGTGGGGTGGCCCAACCCACTGTATCCGTTGGCCACTATGGAGGCTTCTTGTAGTAAAGCTAGATTCCAAAACCGGGGAACTAAAGGTCTGTATGCATAGAGTCGGGTGTGTATGTTGCACTTGTATGAACATAGCATTAAACCAACATAATATAGTATATCATGTCATCATTGCATTTAAACCCATACCCCTATCGTATAAATTGGTATGAGACTCTTTATATGATAGGTCTTGCAAAACGACCCCTTAATATATAAGTTTGTATGAGCATTCTTATAAATTAAGGTTACTTTTAATATAGTTGTTCACTTTACTATTTTTAGTGCTTTGTACTTTACTTTGTTTACATTACTGCTTCAGTGTTATAGTTCTTTTGTATATACACCTGCTAGGGTAGTTGTCATCTGCTTATTCCACTCCGCTTTGTTGTCCTCCGCTTTCCTCCTCCCCGCACGGTGCCTAGAAGTCGCGGGGGTGAGGTGATCACGATAATGGCTTAGTCTTTATGACTAAAGGTCGGTTGTGACCATATCATTTTAGGAGCTTGGGGAGATGGAGCGCCAGCAAGACCAGCAGGACGAGGTGGCAGAACCAGAGGAGCAGTTACCACGCACTACTACTGCCACTGCTTGGCGTCAGGTGATGATGAGTGTTACAGCTTCTGCTTTCTCTTAGTTTTGTAGTGAGAGAGAGAGATTTGATTTTATTGGCATGTACCGGGCATAAGCCCTTCTCTCTTTTGTACTCATTGTGGACTCTAGTACTTTACATTATATATATATATGATGTTGCACATATGACTGTTAACTTGTTAGTTCTATTTTACTATTTAGTATACTTCTTTTCTCGATTGACCAAACAAGTTGAATGATCGTACTAGTCGGCAGAATCGACGTCTTGCGGTGTCGACTAGCCCGTGTGTTAGTGTCACCGTAAGACGACAGTTCTGGGCATAAGATCGGGTACCCTCCTTAGTCAGGGGGAGGGGGTTTTTACAGTAAATGTATGCTTGTATTCTGTATTGAGGCAGCTTCGAGAAATCAATAAAATTTGAATTTTTTTTCTCTATCGTGTTCTTCTTTACATGTTATCAGAGCCGAAAAGTTTCTTGCGGTTAATATTCTCCTACCCGCCGGCCTTGCTGTTCTCTCTCTATCCATACAAGGCTTTGATCTCTCACTGCGCTAACCAAGTTTTCCTCTACCTGCCGCTCATGCCCATTGGCGGATAGCTTCTTTTATCCGCAACTTTCCTCTCCCGTGGATCCACCCTCCATTCTTTCCCCCTTCTCCTGCTTTTATAGATTTTTTCTGCCTCTTCGTCTGCGGGTCTCCTTAATTATTTGGGAGTCAAACTCTCCTCACTGACGACCTTTTTTTGTGACAGTCAAGAAGTTATACATATTGCCAAAAATCCCGTATTTCATGACCTAATCAAGCATATTGAAGTTGATTGTCACTTCATTCAGGAAAAAGTTTAATCAAAGAAGTTGGAATTAGAGCATGTCCCTGCTACCGAGCAAGTTGATGGCATCCTCACCAAAGCCCTTTCTTGACCGCTATATTAGTGCATCGTGTATTGATAATCGGAAAGAAAATCCACTCATCATCTCTGTCGTATGTTTAACTCCTTCCGCGTGTCCACGTACTTGAGATTTTTGTGATCGAAGAAAATTTCACAATGGACTCCAGAGAGGTAATGCCGCCAGATTTTCAAGACAAAGATTACCGCTCCCATCTCTAGATCATGCACCAGATAGTTTTGTTCTTGCTTCTTCAGCTGGCGGGAAGCAGCTATCACGTGTTTGTGCTGAATTAGGACAACACCCATCCCCTGATAGGATGAGTAAGTGTAGACTTGAAATTCTTCCTTGCCAGAGGGAAGGGCAAGGATGGGAGCCGAGGTAAACCGATCCTTCAGCTCTTGGATGGCATATTCGCATTGCGGTGTCCATATGAATGGTGTATCCTTCTTCGTCAATGATGTAAGTAGGAGGGCAATCCGGGAAAATCCCAATACGAACTTCCGGTAGTATCCGACGAGTCCTAGAAAACTCCGTATGTCGGATACCGTCTTTAGTGGCGGCCAATCTCGCACAGCTTGGATCTTTGCCGGATCCACAGCTAGTCCCGCTCCACTGATAATGTGACCTAAGAAGGCCACATCCTTCAACTAGAATTGACATTTACTGAACTTTGCATATAGGCTGCGCTCCCAGAGCTTTTCCAAGGCCAATACCAAGTGTCGTGCATGCTTCTCCTCCGTCCTCGAGTAGATGAGGATGTCGTCTATAAATACAATGACAAAGATATCAAGATATTCCTCATTTACTTGGTTCATCAGACTCATGAATGCAGATGGTGCATTCGTGAGCCCAAATAAATGGCATCACTGTGAACTCATAGAGGCCATATCAGATACTAAATGCGGTCTTTGTGATGTCCTCCTAAATCTATAGTTGATAATATCCTGATCTCAATCCATTTTTTAGAACCCATGAGCTCCCTCTAGTTGATCAAATAGCTCGTCTATCCTCGGTAAAGGGTACGTGTTCCGTATTGTCAGTATGTTCAGTCCTCTGTAGTCAATGCATAGTCTGAGAGTCTCATCCTTCTTTATAAAAAATACTGGAGCTCCCCACGACAAGGAGCTTGGTCTAATAAACCCAGCTCCTGCAACTGACTCCGGAATTCTACTGGCTCCTTGGGGGACATCCGATATGGGGCCCTAGATACCGGCTTAGCCCATGGCACTAGCTGGATTCGAAAGTCCTTTTCATGGTGCGGTGTCAGCCCTGGTTGTAAAACACAATGTTCGCCGAGTGGGTCCAACAAGGTAGAAGAGGGGCCCTCAGTACACCCCAGCCTGCATCCGCCAGGCGGGCCAGCGAGCCGGGATAGACGGCCCGCATCCGCTCGATAGGCGGGCGAGCCATGGGGGACGACCGGTCCGCTTCCTCCATGCAGGCGGTTGAGTCGCGTGAGCCGGCTCGTCAGCCCGCATATTTCCTGAGTGGCTGCCAGACTAAGTCCGCCGGCCCGCCTCCGAGTAAGGGGCAGGCGAGTCGCAGGAGCCCAACTCGCACTCGCCTAAAGAGAGAGGCGAGCTGCGAGAGCTGGGTCACATCTGCCTAGTTGAGTGGCGAGTTGGTCCCAATTCCCCCCATGAGTGGGGTGCAGATATCCTATGGTTAATGAGATTTGGTCTGCCAATATCCTCTCTAAACAACAGAGTTTTGTTGTTGGCAGTCCTCCTTTTGGCTGCATATAACCGTTTAGTACAGCAGAGTTGCGCTATTTGCAGGCCAGGTCTAGAAATCTATAAATAGACCCAAGGGGCTACCTCAGAGGGCAAGCTATTCCAATTCTCTAATTCCCAGATCTTCTTGCGTTTTTTGAGGTGCCCTTAGCTCAGCACTGTCTAAGGAGGGAAATCGCTTTAAGATCTTCTGGGTGTGTTGTGGGACCTCCGTGCTAGAGCCTCAGGTCAGTTTTGGGCTCCAATTCTTCGGCCAGTTAAGCTTGTTAGGAGAAGTAAGTGTGCGGTCACCCCTTCCCCAAGGGTCTGAACTCCACTGAAGCTGGTTTCCGGTTTCAACACTGGTAGCTTCTCCGGGAAAACATCAGCAAAATCTCGTACTGCCGGGATGTTGGAGATAGAGTTCTTTTCCTCGGTCATCTCGAATAACACCACCTCATCTCGTGCAGGCGGGCCTTGACGACATGGATAAAAGAAAGTAGATAGCGGGAGGTCGAAATAGTACCTTCAAAGGTCGCATATGTGTTGCCATGTCTCAGCACGACCTTCCTTGTCGTACAATCAATCTGTGCATAGTTCCAGGTGAGACATTTTATTCCCAAGACAAGATCAAAGTCCGGCATCTCCAAGGTTGTCGCAGGAGCCTCTAGTGTTAGGCCGTCGATGGTCACCCTTAGAAGGAATTTTGCACTAGATAGGATCTTCATCCCATTGGGAATACACACCCTCCTAGTGACTCCTGTATAGTGTCAGACTTGGTCCAAGTCCTTGACAAAATCTTCCACGATGAAGTTATGTGATGCCCCCGTGTCGAATAAGGTATGGACAGGCTTGCCACATACCGTTATTATTCCTGAGTTTATTAAACAATCTTAGGTGACTTGTTTTATAGTTTTCTTCCCTAGTTCTACCAGTTTTATATTAATTCTACTGTCTAAGGGAAAATAAAGAAAATAATTTAAATTGCTAGCATACCCGCTATAACCCTGTCCGGGTTCCGGGGTAGAGCAAGATCAAGAGCACACATCTGATCCCTGTCCGACCTACGGTCACCGCCTTGGAATCCACGTCCTCGACCACGTCCCCGACCCCTGAATTGCTGAGTAGGTGGGGCAGCCTGTGGTGCTGGTGGTGGTGCTTGTCTCCTGGGGCAGTTAATTCGAATATGTCCAGGCTTGTGGCAGTGATAGCACACCGGTGGGGGAGGTGCCCCATCTACTGTCCTTGACATCTCCCACAACTGTAATGGCTGAGGGGCCAATACTACCGGATCCCTCTACTCATGTCTATACTTCGGGCGAGGTTGATCCCCATCTCTCCTTTGTCCGACAAATCGATCCTTCTGTTGTTCCTCCTACCACCAATAACCATGTCGTTTGCTGGTCTTTTTCCCCTGCCCCAAACCGTGAGCTGGTCCGCCTCTAAATTCTTTGCCATTTCCAGGATCCGGGCCAGACTATCATCGGTAGCAAAAAGGAGTGTCTGCCTCAGATCGTCCCGGAGGCCCTTGTATAACCTCTTTGCATAACCAGCATCATCCAACTGGTATGAATCAATGAAGCGAGCTAAGTGAGTAAACTCTTGGTAGTACTGCAAAATCGACTTGCTGCCCTGCATCAACTGTAGAAATCTATCCTCTAGCTCGCAGTCTATGGTACAAAATGCTCCAAAAATCATCCCATGTGATATCTATGTCCTCGAATCCTGCATAGGTGGTGTCTAGAAGAGACTTCAACCACCTCTTTGCGTGGGACTCCAAATATGAAATTGCCATGGATAAACCCATATCAGTCGGGCATCATATCCCTGCCAACATATCTTAGATGATGTCCAGTCATTCCTCTGTCTGTACTGCTGGCTCCGTCCCGAGATATGATGGAGGGAAAAGACCTCGAAAGACACTCAACCAATTTGCCCCGGGATTTGGTTGAGGAGCTGGAGTATGTTGTGTCCTAAAAGCCTCCAAGATGGCAGTCAATGTCTGACCCATTTCTGATTGCTGAAACAGAGTAGGGACTGGCAGGGGTGGAACAACATTCTGAGCCTGAGGTGTTCCTTGTTGAAGGCTAAGGTTCGTTAAAAGCTACATGATGAAAAGTTTACTTGTAGGATGGTTTGACCAAAATCTAGTTAAGAGTAGACTGTTTCATGTGATTCCCTATATGGGCACACCATAGCTTCTAATGCTTAGTTTGTCCTCAAACTAAAACTCAAGCGGGGTGTCCCAGGGTTTGTGAACTTCTTTTCTTCGGGTTGAGGTTTCACTTTGATACCAGTTGTAAGACCTTTTTTCCGGGTCTTATGCCAGAACCGCCGCTTTGTGGTGACACCAACCCCCCCGAGAAGGTCGCCGCTACAAATCGCTAATTCTCTCGGCAAATTCTCAACCATGTAGCGCAGAAGAAATAGAAGTATTCATTTAATAAAACAAGTCCACAATCACAATGATGTATAAATAAGTCCACATAAGGTGAATCTGAATAACACACATGGGCTCCTGCCTAGTACATAAGATCCTCACTACAAAACACTCGCAGAAGAAAAGCTACTAATCACTCACGGATCCCGAGGATGCTGCTACAAAATCATCGTCCCCAATGAGCCAAGGGATGAGATTGCCCCGACCTGGAGCTATTTCCAGCGCCCTTTCCCGGCCATCCGAACACCTCCCTAGCCGACCACCACCACCTCCGTTGAGGTGGTGACTATCGTCTGGCAGTGACACGACCACTAGAGAAGATGTTTCTGACGAACCCAAGTGGTTGAATTTCATGGAAAAATTCCACTTTTCTCCTCACTGATCGGTCTCGATTGAGCCCAATTTCTCCACATAGTGATCTACGGATCTAGCATAGAGGAATGGGAGGAAAACTAGACCTACAGACTGTGAGACCCTCCCCCACAAACCTTTACGTGGGTTGGGCCAGAGGGGATCTTATTAACCTAAGACGTCCACCCAGTGCTCCTAAAGGGGTAACGACCCATACCACTAAGCACTAGTTGGTCGTCTTGCTCGGTTTGAATCACAACATCCACATCTCATCACCGAGTTTTGCAGAAACATTAACATGAAGCCACATCAATTATATATAACAATATATATATATATATATATATATATATATATATATATATATATATATATATATATATATATATATATATATATAATTGAATGCAAAAAACCGTAGCCACTGTTTATACATGAAGCCCGTAGGCTATAAAAGTACTACAACTAACAACTCCTCACTTTCTCAATCATGCATGTTAGTACTCACGTCTCAAAACTCGGAAGACAACGGGGGTGCCTGTTGGAACCCTATTACTGATTTGAGCTAAGATCACTATCATGTGTTTGAGATGATTAACTTGACCCATTATGTATAGTCTGGGTCATAGGTTAGTCTTTCTAGGGTTGTTACTTCAAGAAGAACTCCAGAGAAAAAGAAGTTCAATAGATGCAGAAATTCGCTCGACGAAAGCAGAGCGCAGTTGACGATCGTCGAGCTCAGCTCGACGAACTCAGAGTTTTACCTCTGAGCTTTGCTCGACGAAATCTGAGCTCCGGTCGACGAACAACCAAGCTCGGCTCGATGATAGCCCGCATCAGCTCGACGATAGCCAAGCTCAGCTCGACGAACAACTAAGCTCAGTTCGACGAATTACTTACCCAGTTTGACGAACTCCTTGCTCAGGTCGACGAAACTTTTAGTCAGTTCGACTAATTCTCTACAGTGATTCAGACGGTTTATATTCAGAAGTAAATTATTTTTAAACAGCTAATTTCAGTCAGTTATTCTCTGGTATTTAATGCTGAATATTCTTAATGAATATGGTCATTTCTGTCAGTATTAAATATGGATTGATCACAGAGAATTCATTCTAATTATTCACCATGACAGTTAAAGAATAAATTTATATCCAATATTCAAATATAGCCGTTATAAATTCTCAGAGACTCCTTGGGCTATTCAAGGAATGTTTTCAAAATTCAAATACTTGGATTTCTTCTCAGGAATATATACTCAAAAATTTTGCTCTGCTGAATATAGATAGACAAGTGAGACATCAGACAAAAATCAACACACAGAGTTCTTGAATATCCTCTACTCCCCAAAAGAAAATTAATTTTTCATCTGTCTAAAAGCTTTACTGGAGAGAAATACAATTATTGAAGGCTTACACCCTAAAGAGAAGTCTCCCTCACCTGATTACAATCTCTACACAAATCAGGGGGAGCTTTTAGCTTCATCATCCACTCAGTCTGCTCAGAGAAATTTGAAAGAGAAGACAACATCACTTTTATTTTTATTTTTCTAACTGTGTACTGTGTTATAACTCCCTTCAAAAGTTGAACCCCTTAGTTCTTAAGTCACCTGATCAAAAGACTTAGTTTGGTTTTTGGGCAACTGTCAAAAGCTCAAAGGGTTGCTAGATCTCCCTTAGAAAATAGATCTTCTAGTGGCAGTGCACCTAATCGAAAACCTGTAGTGGATTCCTACCGGGGTGGTAGAAGAGTGGATGTACCCAGGTTTATTGGGGAACCACTATAAACTCCTTGTGTCGTTTGTGATTGTTATTCTCTCTGTTTGTGTGCTGTGATTTATTTTGTTTTTGTTTTATATATTTATATATATCACTAGTTTTTAAATCCGCTATAAAACTAAATTAATTTTTTTAATATACACTATTCACCCCCCTAGTGTAAAATAGATTCATCCCCCACTTTCAATTGGTATCAGAGGCAGGTTATTTGGTTTTACAGGCTAACACCTGAACCACCAGATCTGATAGATCTTATTTTATCTAGAGTGTTTTATTATCATGGCACAGAACAAAGAATATTCAAGCACTAGACCTCCAATGTGCAATCTGAATAAGTTTGCACTATGGAAGACAAGGATTACGCTGTATATGAACTCTATTGATGAAGACAGCTACAATTCCATCTTGATAGTTCCACCTCAACCAGTGACATCAACAAGTGCCAGTGCAGTGCCACCACCAGAATGGACAGAGGCACTGAAAAAGCTGAAGATTGTTGATGCCAAAACAATGAACATATTGGCTCAGACTATGTCAGATGATATTTTTCAGAAGGTTGCTGAATGCTCTTCAGCAAAACACATCTGGGACTTCCTCAACACAATGGTTGTTGGATCCGCTGATGAGAGAAAAGACAAAAGATCACATCTCATCTCCCAATATGAAAACTTCAAGAGGGGAGAATCTGAATCTGTAGCTGAGATGTACACTAGGCTCAGTCTCATTGTAAATGAACTGAAAACACTGGAAAAGGACATCACATTGATAGAAATCAATGATAAGATCCTCATGTGTTTCTCTAGCACATGAGACTCAAGGATCTGGCCAATCAAGTAAGGCAGAAGCCTAAATGAGATTTTTATAGAGGCTTTGTTGGTCAAGCTCAAATATTATGAGCAGCTTATCAAGTTAAGGGAAGCAGAACAAAGGACACCACCTACAACAAAGAAAGAGAAGAACATTGTCTTCCAGGCAACAGAAGAAGGAGAAATTCTTCTAGAGAATGAAGATCATATAGATCTCTTAGCTAAGAGATTCTATATGATGGTAAGGAAAGACTTCAGGAGGAGATCTTCCAGAAACACTAACAAGCCAAGTTATGACAAGACACCCACTAAAGAAATTGTGTGTTATGGGTGCAGGAAGTCGGGACATATTTTTCCTGAATGTCCTGAGAATCAGAAGAAAGAGAAGGATCACAAGAAGCACTTCAACAGACCCTCTTCTGACAAACACAAATAAAAGGAGGGGGTTTTGTAGATGAAACCTGGAGTGACTCAGATGATGAGTCTTCACCCAGCACAAGTGAAGATGAAGAGGAAGCTAAGGTCAAAGAACTATGTTTGATGACAATCAATGCATCATGCAGTAATTCTGAGGCTGAATCAGAATTTGAAGAAGATCAGGCAATCTCTACCATTGACTTTTCTTCAGAACAATTTAAAAAAGATTTCAAATTATTATGCAAAGACTTAATAAAATCTGAGAATGAGATAAGACTTCTTAGAGAAAAGATAACTGAATTAAATGATTTTTCTTCTGAAAACATAAAACTTAAAGAAGATTTGAAAAATCTTAAATAACAAACAAATTCACTAGAACAAAACTTAACTGAGGCCAAGTAGTTTGAAGAATCCCTTAATGAGAGAAGCATCAAACTGATGAATATCACAAGCACGGTAAATGTTAGGCTAAATGGCAAACTAGGCTTGGTTGTTTCATCAAGTCAACCTCAGTTATTACAGAAAAATATTTTATCAACACCTATAAAATTTGTTTCTGCCAAAGGAAAGGAAATTTTACAAGTCGCAGATAAAGCCACTAAAATTTCACAAAAGAATAAGCAAGAGCAAATTAAAAATCTTCATGAAAACCATGTTCAAAACAATTCGTCGAACAGAGCTCGACGAAATAATGATTATTCGTTGAATAGAGCTCGACGAACTATGAACGCAGAATTTGTGCACAATTATTCACATGGTGCTTGACAAATTCACTATGATTCGTCAAACTGCGATCAACGAACGTGGAATGCAGAATATGACCAATATTATTCTGTGACCAGAGCTCGACGAAATCACTTCCATTCATCGAACTCAGATCGACGAACTCATTTTAATTCGTCGAACCCAAATTCTTTTAATAGAAATTTTAATTCTTTTAAACAATATAATCAGACACAAAACTTTAAGAATCCTTTAACTCAGTGGATAATTCCTCCTAGGTGATATCATCCACTTTGTTATAAGGACCAACCTGAATACTCTTTTATTTCTACTGGTTACATCAAGAAAGTAATACCCAAGGTAAATTGGGTCAAAAACATCTAATTTATTTTTGCAGGGAAAGAACAATTGCACGCTGCGGAAGCATGACTCTATCTTTGTTGTGGTCGACCGGTTCTCTAAGATGGCGCACTTTATTGCATGTAGCAAGACCGCTGATGCCCCCCGCGTCGCGGCCTTATTTATGAGCGAGGTCTTCAGGTTACACGGTCTCCCAAAGTCCATCGTGTCCGATCGGGACGTGCGGTTCGTTAGTTACTTTTGGAAGACGTTATGGCGGAAAACATGGACTAATCTTAAGTTCTCGTCCGCCTACCACCCTCAGACGGACGGTCAGACTGAGGTGGTGAATAGAAGTTTAGGTAACCTGCTGAGGTGTCTAGTTGGTGAGCATGCTTCAGCTGGGACTTGGTGCTCCCTGAAGCTGAGTTTGCACAACAGTTCTGTCAATAGGTCGACTGGCCTGAGTCCGTTTCAGGTAGTATCAGGTTATGACCCGAGGAAGCCTATTGATCTTATACCCGTCCCGACTGAGTCACGTCCTAGTGAGTCTGCTGAGTCATTCACACGTCATTTGCATGAGTTGCATGAGTCTATCAGGCGTAAAATCAATTTAAGCAACGAACATTATAAAGAATAGGCAGACAAACATATGCGGGAGAAACATTTTCTGGTTGGAGAACAGGTGATGGTACGAGTTCGTGCGGAGCGGCTCCCTCAGGGGCCTGCTAGGAAGTTAAGCACCAGGCGAATTGGGCCCTACACTGTTTTGAGGCGGATCGGGTTGAATGCCTACGAGCTCGACATTCCTGCGAGCATGGGTATCCACCCTGTGTTCAATGTTGAGGACCTGACATCTTATTTCCCACCTCACGAGTACCCCGATCCCCACGTTGGCGGCCCTCCCGACCCTCCACCACCATCCCTTTTCCCCACCACCCAGCCTCCGGTTGATTCCCACTTCCCCAAGAGTTCCCCACCATTGGCTTCACCTAGTGCACCACCACCTTCGTCGGACAACTTTTCCCGAGAGCAGAGGGTCGAGCAGATTACAGAGATCATTGCGCACGAGTTCGTCCCCTCTACGGCTGGACTCGTGTGCCGCTACTTGGTTCGCTGGCGTGGACGTTTCTCTTCCGACGACACTTGGATTGCTGCTGCTGAGCTTGACCAACTCGCCCCCGGGCTTCGACTACAGTACGATCATCTCCATTCATCGGAGATGAAGGCTTTTCAGCCGGGGGGAGTTGATGGGGGACCATCGGGTGCATCTCGGCGCAAGACGGACCCCACCTTCGTATATTCGCGCCGACGGACTTGATCGGACCGGCGATCCGTTACCGCGGATGCGTCCGGCTCGTCGTTTAGATTCAGTTTCATATATGACATTATGTATTTTGGATTTTATTTCATGTAGTTATGGGGTCGGAACCGCCGGCCAATCATAGCCGTCGATTCCGGTTGCCCTAACCCCATTTTCTTATAAATAGATCTATTAGGGCTGCTGGAATTTCATTACTGAAGTTTGGAGAAGATCTTCCTTGCTTCCGGTGATCGTTTCACGGTGCCGACGCCGTGGAGCCCTTGGTGCCGACGCCTTGGGGTAAGTTTCCTTGTTTTTCCTCCCTCCTTCCCCTAATCCTTGCTGCCGCCTACAGTCCCTAGCTGCCCGCCCCTCCTAGCAGCCGCACCCTCCCCCTGTCCGCCCAGTTTTGGGCTGCCGGAACCCCCACTGCCCTTTCCTCTTTCCCCCGCTGCTCCCCACGTGCCGCCACCCTCCAGCCCTCCCGTGCGGCCACCGTACAGCCCCGTCAAGTCCAGCCGCACCCCCCCTTGCACCCTACAGCCGAATCTAGACAGATCCGACCAGATCTGTCCAGTCCGGAGCCAGACCTTGCCGGATCCAGCCCTGCGCCCACCAGCCCCCGTTTTGCTCCCCGTAGCCACCCTCCCTTACCCGGTCCCCCCTTGTACCACCCGGGAGCCCCCATTTTCCTCCAAGATTTCAGTCTTGATTGATTTCGCAGCAGCCCTAGTTTTACATTACAGATTTTGTACTCGTATTGTGTGGATTTATTATTGTTGATATAAAATATTGTGCACGTTGTGGATCCTTGTGATTGACAGGAAATATAGTACGTTGTATTCGCCCGTGAACTTCTTACCTTGCAGGACGCCTGGTTCGCCGCGCGCTTAATTTAGTCCTCCATGCGGAGGAAAGCTATTTCCTAAGTCGCTCAAAGAAAATTGCTTTCCTTTATGAATGAATGCAATGGTTATTATTTTGTCATGTTGCTTATGTTGATTAATTCGCCTGAATAATATTGTCTCACATATAGCCCACGGTTAGGGTGAGTCTTCCCCTCATGTCACTAGTTTGCATTTTAGGAGTCCACTACACAGCCTACCCTACATCAACAATCCTATCATAGAGGAACAATGATATATGGATAGTGGTTGTTCAAAACACATGACCGGATGTAAAGACAACTTGCAAGAATTCAAAGCTAAGCTTGGACCTAAAGTCATTTTTGGAGACTCTAACTGTGGCCAGACTAAGGGCTATGGAATTGTCAAGGTTGGAGAAGTTACCTTCAGAGAGGTGGCTTATATGAAAGGTCTCATGCATAAACTGATATCCATAAGTCAATTATGTAATGAAAGTTATCAGGTATCTTTTAGTAAATCATTATGTTCCATTATTTCTAATGATAACCAAACTGTTTTAACTGTAGTTAGAAGTGGTAACATATACTTAGTAAAATTTAACTCTACTAAATCTGAAATCTGCCTATTTAACCAAATTAGTAAATTTAATGAATTATGACATAAGAGATTAGGTCACATAAACCTTAGAACTATTGCTAAACTATCTAAAGATAACCTTGTCAGAGAATTGCCTTTTTGTTCTTACAAGAAGGAGGGACTTTGCAGGGCTTGTCAATTAGACAAACAAACTAAAAATAGCTTTAAATACATATCTAAAAGTGATTCACCAAGGATATTGTACTTGTTACATATGGACCTTTTTGGACCTATTGCAGTACAAAGTCTAGGAGGGAAGTCTTATATCTTAGTCATTGCAGATGATTTCTCTACATTCACTTGGGTATTTTTTCTGAGAAACAAGTCAGATAACTATAAAGTTCTTACAGATTTTCTTAAGGGCATCAAGATTGAGTACTCTACTTTGATTGTATTGATCAGAAGTGATCATGACACTGAGTTTGAATCTCTTCTAATACAAGAATTCTGTGAGAAGTAAGGTATCATACATTATTTTTTAGCTCATATAACTCCTCAACAAAATGAGGTAGCTGAAAGAAAAAATAGAATCCTAATTGAATCTGCTGGTACATTACTTGCAAATGCTCACTTGCCCCTATTCTTTTGGGCAGAGGTAGTAAGTACTGCAAACTATGCCCTTAACAGAAGTTTAATACATAAACTTAAGAGTAAGACTCTTTATGAATTACTTTAATCTAAGAAATCTAAAATAAATTATTTTAAAGTTTTTGGTTGCAAGTGTTACATTCATAATAATGATAAGAAGCACCTTAAAAAATTTGAAGTTAAAGCTGCAGAGAGAATTTTCCTTAGATACTCCCAAGTCAGCAAGACTTATAGGGTTTTTAATAAATCAACTCTTAAAATGAAAGAATCTGTGCATATGTCTTTTGATGAGACTAACATGTTTTTCATGGAGAAAGAAATTTCTACCATAAACTCTTTTCAGGTACCACATCTGTGTGAGAAATTGGATGATTTAATCTTAATACAAGATGATACATCATATCCTTCTCAACAGATTGCTGATGATGATAGTGAAGAAGAAAATTCAGAGATGTATGTTGAGAATATTGTGGCAAATGTAATTCCACTAGAGGAATTAGTACCACAAGTAGCTGAAGAACCAACTCTACCCACTGATTTTGTCACACTAAGGGATCGCCCTAGATCTCAAGTGATTGTGGACATATCAGCTGGTGTTCAAACAAGGTATCAATTGAACCAAGATTAGATGCATGCTTGTTTTATTTCTCAGATTGAATCTCAATCCATAAAAGATGCAGAACAAGATCCTCATTGGATCATTGCAATGCAAGAGGAACTCAATCAATTTGAGAGATGTAGAGTTTGAGATTTAGTTCTAAGACCCAAATACTATCCAATCATTGGAACCAAGTGGGTCTTCAGGAACAAGTTGAGTGCTCAAGGAATCATCATAAGGAATAAAGCAAGTCTGGTAGCTGGTTATTCACAGGAGGAAGACATAGACTATGACCAGACATTTGCTATTGTTGCAAGATTAGAGGCTATCAAGATCTTTCTAGCTTTTGCAGCATTGAAAGGATTCAAGGTATAACAGATGGATGTCAAGAGTGCTTTTCTAAATGGAGAGCTCAAAGAAAAGTTTTTATGGAACAACCATCAGGCTTTATCTCTCTAACTCATCCTAACTATGTTTTTAGACTTAACAAAGCTCTTTATGGTCTTAAAAAAGCTCCAAGAGTTTGGTATGAGACTCTTGCTGGTTTTTTTAGAGCGTAAGTTTAGTAGGGGCATAGTAGATAAGACCTTATTTTTTAGAAATCATAAATCTAAGGTTCTTCTAGTACAAATATATGTAAATGACATAATATTTGGCTCTACTGATTCCAAACTATGCAAAAGGTTTTCTGACCTAATGCATTCTAAGTTTGAAATGAGCAGTATGAGTGAATTATCCTACTTCCTTGGTTTATAAGTGAAGCAGACTCCTGATGGTATTTTTATATCCTACTCTAAATATGCTAAAGAGCTTATCAAAAGATTTTGGATTTTTGGGTGCCTCATGCATGAAAACACCCATGTCCTCTAATGCTGTAGTTGATAATGATGAATAGGGTAAGCATGTTGATCAGAAAATATATAGGGCTATTGTTGAATCTCTATTATATTTGACAGCTAGTAGACCAGACATAATGTTTGCTACATGTATTTGTGCTAGGTTCCAAATAAGTCCCAAAGAATCTCATCTAATTTTATTAAAAAGAATTTTGAGATATATAAATGTTTGTCCTAATCTAGGTCTCTGGTATCCTACAGAGTTGGGATTTGAATTAACTGGATTCTCAGATGTTGACTATGTTGCATGCAGAGTTGACAAGAAAAGCACATCAGGAACTTGTCAGTTTCTTGGTGATAGGCTTGTGTCATGATTTTGCAAGAAGCAAATATCTTTTCTACCTCAATTACTGAAGCTGAATATATGGTAGCTAGTAGTTATTGTTCACAGATCTTGTGGATTCAAAATCAGTTACTAGATTTTGGATACAACTTAAATAATTCAAATATATTTTGTGATAATACCAGTGCAATATCTATTGCACAGAATCCAGTCCTGCATAGTAGAACCAAACATATAGAGATTAGTTATCATTTCCTTAGAGATAATGTAGACAAAAATAAAATTAATCTTTTTTTCATTTCTACTGATTTACAAAGGACAGATATTTTCACTAAACCCTTAGATGAAAAGAAATATCTTTTCTTTTTAAATCAGTTATGCATGATTAATGAAGAATCATTAATTTGATTTTTGTCTGTGCTCGACGAATTGTCCACCTTTCGTCGAACGAAGATCGACGAACTGTGAGCTATTCGGGAAATTTTTGTCAAATGGAGATCGACGAACCTTCCTTTAGAAACTTTCGTTGAACAGAGATCGACAGATTAGTTTTAAGTATTTTTCGTCGAACGGAGCTCGACGAAATATATTTCTTTCACAAAACTTTCACGACGAAATGCATTTCTTTTGAGAATTTTTCATTGAACCAGGTTCGATGCTTTGTCTTGCGTCGGACGGAGTTTGCCTTTTCAACTTCTGGAAAGTTATATCTAGGTTTTCATCGAACTCTATCTCGCGCTTTCTCCATTTCCCTTCTCTTGCGCTTGATCTTTTCTGTCTTGCAGATTAATGGCGATTTCTCAGGCGATTCTTTCAGCGATAAAATTTGATGCTGGATTTGATATAAACATGGATTCCTTTCAACATTCTGATCAAATCTTCCAGGATATTCTGAAATTGTTCGAGGATCTGAATCTGAAGAAGTTTATGACTATAAGGATGAAACTTCCAGTTGCTGAAATTAAAGAATGAGTTCACACTGTAAGGTTTTCTGATCAGTCAACAGTTACTGGATCAATCTCTGGAAATCAGGTTACTTTATCACCTGATATTTTAACTGAAATTTTTGGTTTTGTTAATGGAGAGGATGACATAGACTTGTCCAGTTCTAAATTTGATATTATGCTAGAAAGGTTGGGTCATACACATGGAAACTCTAACCATCTCTTGAAGAAATTTTTTTATATAGAGTATAAAGTTTTTGCTGATATTATTGGAAAAGTTATATTGGGCAAACACTCTGCCCATGACTTTGTAACTAGTAACCAGTTCTTGGTGATGTGTGTCTTAGGCTGCATTTGTTTTGGCGGTGGCGGATCGATTCGGCGGGTGGAAACAGAGAGTTCGAACCGGAGGGGGGAGGTGATTGCTCCAAACTGAGCTTTTTGGGGCGTTTCTCAAGGCGGGCTGGTGGAAACAGAGCAAACGCCGCCGGTGGTTCATTTGTTTACCCCCCTTCCGGCGGCGTTTGCCCAAAATGGAGAAGCGAAACGCTCAAACAAATAGAGCCTTAGTTAATCAGAAATCTGTTAATTAGTGCATGATTTTGTTTGAATCAATTAAGAAGAAAATCAACAAGAAGGATGTTGGTTATGGAAGGGTTCTAGGCATCTTCCTGCAAGCCAAGTGCCCTGAACTCCTGGTCTCCCAGACCATCCACATAAATGCATCCAAGAGACTGACATTTGCCTTATTTGGAAGATGAGAGAGGGTCATGCCTAAGCCTTCCAGGGCTACTTCTTCCAGAATAGCTTCTGAAGGCACAATGACTGTAACAACCACTCTCCTAATACCAGCAGAAGTCACTGCTCCTCATATCTCTTCTCCTCCTCCATAACCACACCATTCCCCTAGACAGATATCTCCACTATCTCACCCTCAATCTCCACATCATTCTCATATTCAATCATCAACTCCACATGATGAACCCATCATTCCCCAATCACCTATTCAGTCACTTATACGACCCATTACATCTGAAGATATACCATCCACTTCAATTCATCCAGAATCACCCGCTCATCAGTCACCCTCATCTCCTCTAGTTTCAAATCTACCTAATTCCAATCTACTACCTCCATCTCCACCTCATTCATCTCCAATTCATATATCTCCATCTCCACCTCAATCCCCCTTACAGGAAGACACAATTCCTGATGACACTCCTACTGTCATTCCTCCATCATCAATTCCACAAACATTCAATCTCTGCTCCTGTGCTAACAGCTTCATCCCTTCTACCTCCATTCCTTCTACTTCCAATCCACCTTCCACATCTGCTACTCCTAATGATATGTATGTGGATTTTTCTTCTATCTCTGCCAACATTCTTGAATTCATCACTCATACACTCAAAAAGCTGATAGCTGATGTTGTGGCTCCTCTTGTTGCTTCCATCTCAGCTCTCTCTGCTCAACTTGCTTCCTCCCATGTTGTCCCTTCTTTTGGGTGCCTAGATTCATGTTTCCCTAGATCTAGGCAGGGGTAGATGTCTTATGAAGAAGCTCCAACAGCCAGAGTTCCAGCAGCAGCAGCAGACAACCCAGCAACAACATCAAATTTTGTAAATGTTCAAGATACTGAGATGTTAAGTTTAGCTGAAGAAACAGAAGCAGCAGTAGTTATTCCAAAAATAATCATTGTTGGTGATGTGTCTATCCATCCCACAGTTAACCTTCATTCTTTATTATCTAATTTTGATACTCTGCACAATGATTTTCCAGTTATTGAGAATAATTTTTCTAGAGCTATAGTATGTTATACTGCTCTCATCAGTCATTCAATTTTAGAAGAGCTAAAGAACAGTCTTACTGTTATATCCTCTCAACCCCCAGTTTCTCAGATAATAGTTATAGTTGATGATACAATAAATGTCATACAACTAGTTTCTTCCCCTCCTTATGCTTAGGATGAAACTCCTATGCCTAATCTTGATGATATTCTTTTTCAAGATATGGAACAAGATGACATTATTCACATACAAGCAGCAGATACAAAAATTATAAGTACACAACCAGCAGTTCAAGTTCCTACTCAGTCAGATTTGATTAAACAGCTAGATGATCTATATGATCAACCTGCAGAAGATTCTGATGATGATGAAGAATCAGATGAGTCAGATGATTCTGGTTCTAAGAAAAGGAAGTTTAAAAAAAAGAAGGCTCCAGCTAAGGTTGCTCCTTAACCTTCGGCTACTGCAGACATTCCATATTACATATTGCATAGAATACCTCTCACTCAATATCCATCTCACTGGATGAGATATTTTAAGACTGAAATGAAAAATAAGAAAAAGATGAAAATGTATGCTTCTCCTCCAAGGTCTAGGAGAGGACCTCCTCCTCCTCCACCAGCAACAGGAGAAACAAGAAATATTTCTCAAAATCCTACACCTTCTCAACATTCTTAGGTCAGTCAGAGCAGACCCTCTAGGTCAGGATCACAATGCAACAAACAACATTCAGGCTAGAGTAAACAACAACAGCAATCAAGCATGGAAATGCCTCCTTCTCCAACTTATGATCCGGAGTTGGATCCAAATTTTAGAATGACTAGTTTCAAAGAATTAATTGCTTTGTCACAAATAAAGAAAGCCAGAGAAGAAGGTAACGACATATCTCAGTTCACCACTATATCCTCCTACAGGCAAAAAGAATCTGAAAGGTATTCTAAGAAGAGATTATTTAATGTTGATGAATATATGAGCTTACATCCAGAAGCTGTAGTACCAAGGATAACATCTCTAAAGATAATTGGCTTTCAAGATTTGAAGATAACTCAAAGTGAAGCTGCATATCCCAACAGAAAGCTGGTCTTCACAAAACCTTCATCTGATATGTAACGCCCCGATGCTCAAAAGAGCGACAGGAGGCGTTTTGAGCCAAGTTTGTAACTTGGTAGGGGGCACACGGACTGAGACACGGGCGTGTCCCAGGGGCGTGTCGTGCTCAGGTCGACGATCTGGCCGAGAGGTCGACGAATTTGTAGTCGACGATCGTCGAGCAGCGAACACGGCCTGAGTCACCGGCGTGCCCAGGTCGTGTCCTTTTCGGGTGGTTGGCCGAGTTATGGTGGGGGAGAAACACGGCCTGGAGCCCAGGCATGTTCGGGTTTGACACGGGCGTGTCCAATACCCGTGTCTTTCACGGGTTGGTGTTGGTCCTGTGTCGATGGAGTAACACGGCACACTACACGGTCGTGTACTGTATGACACGGGTGTGTCAAGTTTGACACGGGCGTGTCCGGTGCCCGTGTTCTTTTCGGGATGTGTTGTTTTCGACGGAGAATGGGGAACACGGCCTTGGACACGGGCGTGTCACAAGCCGTGTTCGGCCCAGTGCTTGGATTTCAAGTCCGAATCGTGGTCGTCTGTTTCCTTATTTTGGGATCTAACGGCTAAGGGTTGTTCCTGCTTGGTTATACCCAGGAATATGGTTTCAAAGTCCTCATTTCTCTTACTCAATCTCTTTCTAAAGTGTTAGAGAGAGGGGAGAGCAAGGAAGAAGAAGTAGGCTAGATCCGGTCACCGGCGGAGCTTCAGAGCTCCAAATCGCAAGCCGACTTCGGATCTACGGAGGCGAGGACAACGCGGTGCTTTTCATCCGCATAGATTTCCATGGCGCCAAGGAAAAATGCTAGGGTAACGATTCTCATCCTAGGACATGTGAAGACCTCTTTTCATTTGCATAGGAAGCCCGCTCTCGTGAGTTTGCGGTGAGTTTGAGGCGTTCCTTCGGGTAGACATGAATAGTCCCCGTTGTGTACATGTAGAGTCCGTAATCGAGAACGGACATAGACATGATGTGTGAAGCCTACCCGGACAAGTTGGTCTGGATCGGTGATGTTGCATTGCATGAATGGCCAGAGAAGACTCCGCGCGAATGATTGTTTTTCGGGTTTTTCTACGCGGTAGATTACAACAGGGAGACTTGGGGATTAACTCCAAGGTGCACCCGGAAAACTGGGCAGATGCGTGATTCTGCCAACATGGTGGCCTGGGAGCCAACTTAAACATAAATGGGTTATGTGATGTGTGTAAACGATTTGGGACTCGGGGAGCTAACCCACGCATATGACTTAAATTGACGTTGCAGTGTGAGCAACGAGTTAAGTGGAACCGTGACCGGTCTATGTCGTTCGGTACAAGCGACCTAAAGCTACGTGGGACTTGTCGTTGGCATAGATAGTAGGTCTCGGGTTGTCTATGGCTTAAATTGACGTGACATCGGCCGGAAGGACCTAAATGCTCGCAAGATTGGTCGTCCAAGTGGTGGTGGTGAGATCGAGATGTTTATGGCTTAAATTGACGTGACGTTGACCGGTTCATCGAGAATGTGCCATGAGAGCACGGGGTGTGTGGTCGTGCGTGGCCACGCCTGTGATGAAGTGTTTACACTATACTGCTGAGTTATGCTAACAAAGTGCAGGGAAAGGAGCATCACCGCCCCGAGTTTGGGGGCGGGATCGTTATAATTTGGTCAGCATAGCTGACTGTTGCTTTTGTTTTCCACCGTGCGGTGGATTGTTGTTTGTAGGTGCTGCGGACCCAAGTGGTAAATAGCAGGCAAAAGCCCATGTTGCTGAGCCGGCCCTCGAAGGCCTAATTATTGAGTGTTTACTTGCTTTATTCATGTGTGACCGGCCTGCGTGTCGAGATTTGCAAAACACTGTAATTTGAGTAAACAATTGTAAGGCCTTAAGACCATTGTACTTGTGTATTGTACGTTCATTCCTATTGGGTTTTGTAGTGGACATTCATGCTTATGCCGGGTTATTTGTTTTGCAACCTTTAAATTGCTTCCGCTAGAATGTACTTTGTATAGGACGTTGATTCTTAGTTGGATGGTTTCCATTGAGTAACCTCCCGGTCTGTCTGTGGTATATGACGTCGGGCCCCGGCCAGACCTACTGCTATATGTTATGCGACGGATATGGGGTGTTACAATTTGGTATCAGACTACTGGTTTCGGTCAACTTAAGTGAATTCATGGACGAATTCTTTTAAGGGGTGGTGAGCACATGTGTGTGCGTCATCGTTATAACATCAAAAGAACCCATGAATGTCCACTTAGGAATGAAAATACATGTGTTTGAGGAACCTGCGTGTTCCTATAATTGCTTTTTGCAATTTTGTTTGCTCGCTTAACGGTGTTTTGTATAACTATAGGTGACCAGAAGTGGTGCAGGGCTGTCAGAACGCCCAGTTTCTGAGGCTAGTAGCGCACCAAATGATGCTCCTACAACACCTCCCTCGGCTGAAACCATACGATTGGTTGCCGAAGCAGTGTTTGTCATGATCAACACGCAGCCTGCAAGGCAAATGCAGCAGCCCTCTCCTACGATGGAGCAGGTACCGCTTCAAGCGGCTGAGCCAAGAAGAGTGGAGCAAGTAGTGGTGGAACCTTTGGTGCCTAGGAGAGCAACTGAGAGACAACTCAAACATGTTATTGGCTTCAATCCTCCTGTGTTCTCGGGGTTGGGAACCCCATCCCAAGCTGAAGATTGGCTCTCCTGAGTGAAGAGAGTCTTGACAGCGACGGAGACGGAGGAGTGACAAATGACCACTATAGTTACGTTCCTTCTGGACGGTGATGCTAGGCTGTGATGGGAAGGTTTAGAACTTCATCACTTGAGGGGGAGGCAACTCACGGACGTCCCGATGGAAGAGTTTTCGGGACTGTTCTTGGCAAGGTACCTTCCTTCGACTCAGAGGATTATGATGGAGAATGAGTTTCAGAGGCTGACACAAGGAGAGAGTAGCGTGGATGAGTATCTCCATGAGTTTACTCGATTGGGTCGGTACGCTACCTCCACAATCGCGGATGAGGAGCGCAAGACGAACCGATTCTATAAAGGTTTGAGAGATGACTTAAGGCTACTGCTCTCGGGGCCTATGACGCAGACTTCTTGACCCTGGCCAATACGACCCAGTCTTTGGAGAAGGACTTGAAGAATGTGCAAGCACAGAAAAGCTCTGGTGATAAGAAGATGGAGTTTAAAGTGCCGACTACTTCGAAGTTTGGTTATCGTAAGTTCTACAAGAAGGCTAGGACCTCAGGTCCAGCCCCCTCTTCTGGTGCTTCTGGGGCGACTACATGTCGAACCCCGGACACATGCTTTACTTGTGGAAAGCCGAGACACTTTGCACGGGACTGCTGGAGCGGACTTCCCAAGTCCGAGAGGAAGCCGAGAGCAACATATGAGGAAAAGGGCAAGGCGGTGGAGTCAACCGCATCCCATTATGCTCAACCTAGAGTTTTCAATCTTGGCCAGCAGGAGGCCATTAAGCAAGCGTATGTGGTGACATGTATGGTTTAAATTTATAGCAAGTTAATTTTTAAATACTTGTTATGGCGTGTTATCTTACCACTGCTTGTATAGGATTTGTTTTGATTTGTGAGAATCCGGCATGAGCACTCTTTGATACGGGAGCTTCGCACTCCTTTTGTCCGAAAGATTCATATCGCGCATCAGAGTACCTTCTTCGATGGCGAAGGACAAACTGGATGTGTTGTTGACGAATAGGTGTTCGATGCACGTGGATAGAATCTATGGCGTAAAGATTTGTATTGGGAGTCAAGTGTTCGATTTGCAAGCGTCATTACTACCACTGGTGGAGTTCGACATGATATTTGACATGGACTGGCTCTCGGAGCAGCAAGCGTATATTGATTGTGGTCGCAAGGAAGTCAAGTTGGGATTAGATCGTGAGATGACTTTCACCGGCTTGAAAGGGTCGAGCAAGACTTTGATGTCTGCTCTTCAGGTGGTGAAGGCGGTTCGTGCCAGAGCAGAGCTGTTTTTCACGCTAGTGGAGGTTGCAAAGCCTAAGCCTACGTTGGACAGTATTTCAGTGGTATCCGAGTACCCCGATGTGTTCCCTGGTGATCTTCCTGGAGCCCCACCTCAACGGGAGATAGATTTCACTATCGAGCTAGTGTTAGATGCGAAACCTGTGTCACGTTCTCCGTACCGGCTAGCGCCTAAGGAAATGGTGGAGCTGAAGGTTCAACTTCAAGAGTTGTTGGAGCATGGGTATGTGCGTCCAAGTTCGTCGCCTTGGAGCGCACCGGTCCTTTTTGTTAAGAAGAAGGACGGAAGCTTGAGACTTTGTATTGATTACCGAGAACTGAACAAGCTAACAGAGAAGAACAAGTACCCGATCCCCGGGATTGATGATCTATTTGATCAGTTATTCGGGTCAACGGTGTACTCAAAATTGGACCTCAAGTCCGGTTATTACCAGCTGAGGATAAGGGAGAATGATATCCCTAAGACAGCTTTTAGTACAAGATACAGGCATTATGAGTTTACGGTCATGCCGTTTGGGCTGACGAATGCGCCGTCGGTGTTCATGGATTTGATGAACATGACTTTCAGGGAGTACCTAGACCACTTTGTAATCGTCTTCATCGACGACATATTGGTGTACTCGCAGAGTGAGGAGGATCACTTTAAGCATCTACATTTGGTGTTGGAGACGCTGAGGAGGAATCAATTATACGCCAAGTTCTCCAAATGCGAGTTTTGGTTGTCCTCAGTAGCGTTCCTTGGTCACATAGTCAGTGGAGAGGGAATTGTGGTGGATCCGGCGAAGACTGTTGTGATACGAAAGTGGCCTGTGCTGTCTACGGTGTCGGAAGTTCGGAGTTTTCTTGGGCTTGCAGGCTATTACAGGCGCTTCGTAAAGAACTTCTCGCGGATAGCGTTACCCCTCATTACTTTGACGAGGAAAGAGCGGAAGTTCGTTTGGACGCCGGAGTGCGCACGAGCTTTTGAGGAGTTAAAGTGTTGGTTGAGCATGGCGCCGGTTCTTAGTTCACCGAGTGGGACCGAAGGCTTTGAAATCTACAACGATGCTTCTGGCAGTGGCTTGGGTTGTGTACTACTATAAGTGTGATAGCGTATGGCTCGAGACAGCTGAAAGTGCACAAAAGGAATTATCTGGTCTATGACTTGGAGTTAGCGGCCGTGATTTTTGCCTTGAAGCTGTGGAGGCACTACTTGTACGGAGTGAAGGTCGATATCTATACCGACCACAAGAGCCTAAAATACTTGTTGGATCAGAAAGATCTAAACATGCGATAACGTAGATGGATGGAGTTTTTGGGGGACTACACATTCAAGATTCATTATGTGCCTGGGAAAGACAATGCGGTTGCGGACGCGTTGAGTCGCAGGGCCCCAGCTCAAGCCAATTGGCTGTCGGTCCATGACGAGCGGTTTGTTCGGGAGTTGGAGGCGTTGGAGATCTCTTGCGTAGACAAGCAGTCAAGTGCTGAAGCGCTATTGAACTGGATGGAAGTTCAGTGTGATATGACAGATCGGATTCGACAGGCTTTGGATTTGGATGGCCGCAAGAAGCAACTCATGATAGAGGCTTGGGATGGGTTAAATTCCCAATTTGTTGTTAAGGATGGATTGTTTTGGAAAGACGGTCGTCTGTGCGTCCCAAGCGTGGGCAATTTGCGGGTGCAATTGTTGTACGAGGCGCATCATACTAAGTACTTGATTCACCCGGGGAGCACGAAGTTGTACCGCGATGTGAAGAAACTGTTCTGGTGGCCCGGATTTAAGAAGGACGTGACACTGTACGTGGCGAAGTTTCAAACATGCGCCTTGGTGAAGGCGGAGTGCTAAAAGTCGGGAGGATTCTTGAAGTCCTTACCTATTCCGGAGTGGAAGTTCGACAACATTACTATGGACTTTGTTCATGGCTTGCCAAGGTTGCAGAAGGGAAACGACGCCATCTGGGTGGTCGTAGATTGTCTGACGAAAGTGTCGCACTTCATTCCGTATAAGATGGACGATTCGGTGAAGAAATTGACAAAGTTATATGTGGATAACATAGTACGTCTTCACGGTGTGCCCCGCAGCATCGTGAGTGACCGTGATGAGAGGTTTACGTCCAATGATTGGAGACTGGTGCAGCAGATGTTGGGAACAAAAATGAGTTTTAGCACAGTCTTTCATCCGCAGACGGATGGGCAGACTGAGAGGGTCAATAGGACAATGGAAGACATGCTTCGCATGTGCGTCCTGGACTTTGGGAAGCAGTGGGAAGACCACCTATACTTGGTGGAATTTGCGTACAATAATAACTACCAGGCGAGCATACAAATGGCGCCCTTCGAGGCCCTTTATGGTAGAAGATGTCGCACGTCGTTGTCTTGGTTGGAAACGGGTGAGTCAAAGTTGTACAAGCGTCAAGAGGTGGAAGATGCGACGTCGTTGGTTCGAACGATGCGAGAGAGATTACTAATCGCTCAGGACCGGCAGGCTAAGTACTATAACGCCAAGCATAGGAACGTGGAGTTCACTGTCGGCGACTGGGTATACTTGAAGATCAAGCCGTTCAAGGGTGTCTCGCGGGTGCGGCGCTTGAAGAAGCTAAGTCCGAGGTACCTTAGACCGTTTGAGGTTCTGGAGCGGATTGGCGAAACAACTTATCGATTGAGGCTATCAGTGGAGCTAAGTGGTCTACACGATGTATTCCATATATTGGTGATGCGGAAGGCGGTGCAAGAGCCTTCGCAAGTGATTGCGGTCGACTAAGTGTCGGTCTATAATGGGTTGACGACGAAGGTCAAGCCTATTCACATTGAGGACTCGGAAGTCAAGCGGCTACGCAACAAAGAGATCAGGATGGTCAAGGTCCTTTGGGACAATTGCGGTCGTGAAGAGCTCTCTTGGGAGCGAGAGCAGACCATGCTTGAGGAGTACCCGGAGTTATTTCACTCAGGTACCGTTTAAGATTTGTTTTTATCTTTCCTTTATAATTTCGGGACAAAATTCTTTTAAGAGGGAGAGAGTTGTAACGCCCCGAAGCTCAAAAGAGCGACGGGAGGCATTTTGAGCCAAGTTTGGAACTATGTAGGGGGCACACGGCCTGGGACACGGGCGTGTCCCTGGGGCGTATCGTGCTCGGGTTGACGATCTGGCCGAGAGGTCAACAAATTTGGAGTCGATGATCGTCGAGCAGCGAACACGGCCTGAGACACGAGTGTGTCCCAGGCCGTGTCCTTATCAGGTGGTTGGCTGAGTTGTGTTGGGGGCGAAACACGGACTGGAGCACAGGCGTGTTCGGGTTTGATACGGGCATGTCCAATACCCGTGTCCTTCACGGGCTGGTGTTGGTCCTGTGTCGATGGAGTAACACGGCACACTACACAGCCGTGTACTGTATGACACCGGCATGTCGGGTGCCCTTGTTCTTTTCGGGACGCGTCGGTTTCAATGGCGAATGGGGAACACGGCCTTGGACACGGGCGTGTCACAAGCCGTGTTCGGCCCAGGGCTTGGATTTCAAGTCCGAATCGTGGCCGTCCATTTCCTTATTTTGGGATCTAACGGCTGAGGGTTGTTCCTGCTTGGTTATACCCGGGAATAGGGTTTCAAAGTCCTCATTTCTCTTACTCAATCTCTTTCTAAAGTGTTAGAGAGAGGGGAGAGCAAGGAAGAAGGAGGCCAGATCCGGTCACCGGCGGAGCTTCGGAGCTCCAAATCGCAAGCCGACTTCGGATCTATGGAGGCGAGGACAACGCGGTGCTTTTCATCTGTATAGATTTCCATGGAGCTAAGGAAAAATGCTAGGGTAACGATTC
This sequence comes from Platanthera guangdongensis, assembly GCA_039583875.1. Lineage (NCBI taxonomy): Eukaryota > Viridiplantae > Streptophyta > Magnoliopsida > Asparagales > Orchidaceae > Platanthera > Platanthera guangdongensis. Next base: position 20,082,525 of record CM077164.1, read on the forward strand.
TCATCCTAGGACATGTGAAGTCCTCTTTTCCTTTGCATAGGAAGCCCGCTCTCGCGAGTTTGCGGTGAGTTTGAGGCGTTCCTTCGGGTATACATGAATAGTCCCCGTTGTGTACATGTAGAGTCCGTAATCGAGAACGGACATAGGCATGATGTGTGAAGCCTACCCGGATAAGTTTGTCTGGATCGGTGATGTTGCATTGCATGAATGACATCGCCGCCCCGAGTTTGGGGGCGAGATCGTTATAATTTGGTCAGCATAGCTGACCGTTGCTTTTGTTTGCCACCATGCGGTGGATTGTTGTTTGCAGGTGCTGTGGAGCCAAGTGGTAAATAGCGGGCAAAAGCCCATGTTGCTGAGCCGCCCTCGAAGGCCTAATTATTGAGTGTTTACTTGCTTTATTCATTTGTGACCGGCCTGCGTGCCGAGGTTTGGAAAACACTGTAATTTGAGTAAACAATTGTAAGGCCTTAAGTTCATTGTACTTGTGTATTGTACGTTCATTCCTATTGAGTTTTGTAGTGAACATTCATGCTTATGATGGGTTCTTTGTTTTGCAACCTTTAAATTGCTTCCGCCAGAATGTACTCTGTGTAGGAGTTGATTCTTAGTTGGATGGTTTCCATTGAGTAACCTCCCGGTCTGTCTGTGGTATATGGCGTCGGGCCCCGGCCGGACCTACTGCTATATGCTATGCGACGGATATGGGGTGTTACATGATAACTCTAAGAAAGACTCTTAGTTTTTGATTTACTTTAACTGTGTTTATATTGTTAAACTCTTAAAGCACCTATACTCTATATCTGCTGAAAGTTTATTTTTCTGTCAGATATTTATTGTTTTTTATTTTTCTATTTGTAGATAATATTCTCACCCAAATAGGGGGAGATTGTTGGAACCCTATTACTGATTTGGGCTATGATCACTATCATGTGTTTAAGATGATTAGCTTGACCCATTATGTATAGTTTGGGTCATAGGTTATTCTTTCCAGGGTTGCTACTTCAAGAAGAACTCCAGAGAAGAAGTTCAACATATGCAGAAATTTGCTCGACGAAAGCAGAGTGTAGTTGACGATCGTCGAGCTCAGCTCGACGAACTCAGAGTTTTACCTCTGAGCTTTGCTCGACGAAATCTAAGCTCCGGTCGACGAACTCTGACATCTACTCTCAAGCTCAGCTCGACGATAGCCAGCATCAGCTCGACGAAAGCCAAGCTCAGCTCGACGACCAACCAAGCTCAGTTCGACAAATTACTTACCCAGTTCGACGAACTCCTTGCTCAGGTCGATGAAATATTTAGTCAGTTCGACTAATTCTCTGCAGTGATTCAGGCGGTTTATATTCAGAAGTAAATTATTTTTAAACAGCTAATTCCAGCCAGTTATTCTTTGGTATTTAATGTTGAATATTCTTAATGAATATGACCATTTCTGGCAGCATTAAATACAGATTGATCACAGAGAATTCATTCTAATTATTCACCATGGAAGTTAAGGAATAAATTTATATCCAATATTCAAATACAACCATTACAAATTCTCAGAGACTCCTCAGGCTATTTAAGGAATGTTTTCAAAATTCAAATACTTGGATTTCTTCTCAAGAATATATACTCAGAAATTTTGCTCTGCTGAATATAGATAGACAAGTGAGACATCAAACAAAAATCAACACACAGAGTTCTTGAATATCTTCTACTCTCCAAGAGGCAATCAATTTTTCATCTGTCTAAAAGCTTTACTGGAGAGAAATACAATTGTTGAAGGCCTACACCCTGAAGAGAAGTCTCCCTCACTTAATTACAATATCTACACAAATCAGGGAGAGCTTTTAGCTTCATCATCCACTCAGTCTTCTCAGAGAAATTTGAAAGAGAAGACAACATCACTTTTAGTTTTATTTTTCTAACTGTGTACAGAGTTATAACTCCCTTCAAAAGTTGACCCACTTGATTCTTAAGTCACCTGATCAAAATACTTAGTTTGATTTTTGGGCACCTGATCAAAAACTCAAAGGGTTGCTAGATCCCCCTTAGAAAATAGATCTTCTAGTGGCAGTGCACCTGATCAAAAATTATAGTGGATTCCTACCAGAGTGGTATAAGAGTGGATGTACTCAGGTTTATTGAGGAACCACTATAAACTCCTTGTGTCGTCTGTGATTGTTATTCTCTCTATTTGTGTGTTGTGATTTGTTTTGTTTTTTGCTTTATATATTTATATATATATCCTATTTTTTAAATCCGCTATAAAACTAAATTAATTTTTTTAATATACACTATTCACCCCCCCTCCCCCCTCTAGTGTAAAGTAGATCTATCCCTCACTTTCAGTGCCTCTGCTCGGGTAGTCCTATCAGCTGGCGTATCGTTCTGCAACAGTCGGTCACTACGGTGCTCCATCTCCTGTGAATGGTTATTAAAATAATCATCAGTCACAGAACTAAGTGAAATCAAATCTCCTTCCCGGATCCATATTCTGGGGACGAACGCATGCATCCAACAAAAGTATATAGCCGAAGCAAGAGAGAGTTAGTACATCATTTAATATATAAGCTAGGAGCAACCAAAAAATGGTGGTGCAACATAATATAACTGGAATAGTAGCAGCAATATACATCAGTTACAATTAAAGATCCACTAACTTATCAGCACATCAAGTATTCACCACTTGTATTCATACCGCAGACATTCAAAGATGTGCACACACTACATGCATTCAAAGCCATGCATAAGACCATCTATCGACATAGTATGGACCATTTCTCTTCAAGCAGGGTAGTGAGCCCCGCGGGCCTCACCGATATGGCTGTCGGTGATAGTGGTCAGTCCTGTCACTTCTGGGAGTGGTCTTCCCACACAACCCAGACTCCAACGTACAACCTCATGTACTCTTGGATGTGAGCGACATCCAGTGATTCAATATTTTGGCCGACCAGCGGAGGAAACCCAACGGGGAAAAACATAACGACCAGTCACATGTGATACTCATCTCCCTGTCGCCTTGAGTCGTCGAACTTCCCTCACCGGTACGATCGGTCTGCGGAAGTGACTGACCCGCCACGATTTACCATAAACAATTTATGAGCAATCAAATTTATCAATTTTGCTAGCATGCACAATGTCTACAACAACTTGCCCTACTATGTTTTTAAATAATTCGGGCAAACAGCATTTGGCGCGACTATTCTCAAGGAGCATGAGAGTACTTTATTTAAGGTTAATTTATGAGGAACATCTCAACTCCTATTATCCCCAAGTAAGGCTCAATCTATCAAATAACTGCACATCAGAGCAGGACCAGTGCTTAAAATAGTAAATTACATAAATAAAAAGTGCGGTAATAGAAGCTGCTGATAATATAAGCTGCAGAATTAAAATGTTATAATGAAATAGGACCGGTAGGATACTGCAGTAGTACTGAACTGAAAGAACTGAACTGAAAGTAAGTACTGAAATAAACTTGACCAGTACTAGACTGGAATAGTATTTAAATAGAAGAACAGAACTGAAAGTAAATAAGTAGGAGTAGTACGAGACTGGAGTACTTGAAAAGAAATAACTGAACTGAAATAAATAAAGGAATTGAAGCAGTGCGAGACTGGAATAAATCATAAAAAATGATTAATAGTCCAATCACATCATTCAGGAGGCTTCAGTTCCATCTCCGTTCTCAGGAGACATGATTAGTTTCATCTCCGTTCTCATGAGACATGTTCAGTTCCATCTCCATTCTCAGGAGGCATATTCAATTCCATTTCAGCTTTTAGGAGGCTTCTTTGGGTTTCACCCATTATTAAAATCCGATAATAATTCAGTTGCATCCTTTTTAATTACGGCTTAATCGGAACAAGGGAGATTTTATTATGAGTCACATCTTTATTATTCGTCGAGAATAATTAACAACTCATTTGCTCGTACTTTTATCTTCTGAGTCTACCTGAGTTACCCGAGAGTCTTTTTAAAACGAGATGCTCGGCGGTTCTACTAAACCTCGGAATACTCAAAGCTTGGACACTTGCCTCAATTACTCTCGTCAATTCAATAATTGAACTTATTATTCAATTTACAAAGGTGGTCGCGCACTCCAATTTTTATTTTCGAAGAAATTGAGCGCATCAATTTCCGAGTGCGACCCTAGGTTCCAAGAAATTGAAAAATCCTTATTTTTTATCCCAAGATCCTCAAATTTTGATACAACCTTTAAGAGGGGCTAAAAAGAGTCTAAAAATTTTTCCAAAATTTTTCAAACAATTTTGGGCTTTAAATTTGGCCAAATAAAATTTATTTGGACTTTTAAAAATACCAAATCAATTTCAAAAATTCTCAAAAATTTTGTGGAGGAAGATCTCGTCATGGGGAACAATTTTAATGTTCAACACTTTTTTCCTATGAGCCTATATTTTTTCTAGAAAATCTACAAAATTCTATTATAAATTTATTCTGCAAATATAATGATCAGGCTCAATCCTGCGATTGATATCGAGCCAGACAGGAAAAAGGGGTCTTCTGTCCACATAGTGGATCAGGGTCGGATCCGTTGTGGGGCTGCAAAAATCCATGTAGGCGCGTAATTTGATGAGACGGCTGCCGTCCGATCATCATCAACAGATCGGACGGCGACTATGAGTCGCCGACGGTATGGAAGATAAGGCTTCTGACACTGCCAATCTTTCACTCAGAGGTGTCGGTGCCACCTCCGGTCAACTCGTTGTAGGCCAGCGAACATCTGGGCGGTGGTCCGGTGGCCCAGCCCGCCGGCCACCGCCGGATGTCTCCAACCCGAGAGCGGTGGCACGACATGCTCTGCTCCCGGCGATGTCACGCAACCTGCCTCTTTAGTGGCTTACCCGACCACAATTCCACCCCCTGTCGGCGCGCTGGGGTTTGGGTTTTTCTCCGGTGGTGGTCCGGGGGCCTGGCACCGCCGGCCGCCGTAGTAGTAAATTAACAAAGTTTTTCTGTTTTTTCGGGTGCCGCCTGAACGGTGATTTCCGGCGGCACCTCGGCCTTCCACCGTCAGGGGTGGTTATCCTCGGTGGTGTAGCACTCCCTGGCGCCACCACCGGCACTGGGCAAGGCTCACCATCTGCGGCCACCACCCGACCTGGAGCTTGGCTCGGGTGGTGTCGGCGGCGCTCCGGCCGCCGGGAGGCGCATGCAGAACGTTCAGAAGGTGAGGAAGGGAGAGGGGAGAAGCTTCCACCTGGAATGGAGGAGCTTGGGAAGGCCTTGGCAGAGCCGCCATGGGAGGTGGTGGTGGAGCTCGGGTGGTGAGAAATTTTCCGGCGAGCTGGGGTTCCGAGGAGGGTGCTCTGTGCACGGATCGGTCTGTGAGGAGGAGAGCAGGAGGGCATGGGCTTATATAACTATAGGTGGGTGTCCTCACCCTTCTCTTCCCTGATGTGGGATCAAAATAATAGGAGGAGGAGGCGGTTTCTCCTCTCTTGGCTAGAGAATGAAAATCGGCTGGAGAGAATATCTGCATTAATGAATTTTCTCAACTGTCCTATTAAAAATGGCAAGTAACATTCCTGATGAAGACCATAATCAATGCTGCTACTAACGGTTATATTCATAGAATATAAGCATTGATTATTCAGGAATTACTGTAAGAGAATAATGACAAAATGAGAGAAAATTCCAAGTCTGGAACTGCACATCAATCGTCGACCAGAGAACAGATTTTGTCTACCTAAGATCAAAGATTGTCGACCAGAGAAATCGTGTTCATCGATCTGGAAATTCTTGTTCGTCGACCTGAGAACCAAGTTCGTCGACCTGAATTCAGCTAACTACTTTCTGTGAAAAACTTCTCATATCTGTACTCTAAGTTCGTCGAGCTGATAACATAACTTCATCGAGCTGATAACATAACTTCGTCGAGCTGAGTTCAGAGAAAGTATTCTGGACTTAATGTGTTGAAGTTGATCTCCCAGAATTCGTCGACCTGAGCTCAAATATCGTCGAGCTCAACTCAGAGAATTTACTCTGAGTTCGTCGAGCAGAGCAGAGAGAGGGGAAAGAGGGATTGAGCCTCACCTTGACCCATGGACCATCTATCATCCTATCATATTGCTGGCTAGTTTTAGTAGCCTAAGGGTACGGGGTAGGGCCTAAGCAACTCATGAAGAGGAGGTGCACTCCTCGTTTGGAAAAATTCTAAAAATGTGCTTTTATGGGGGTTTGACCAAGGTCAATCCTAGGATGGGTCCCCCATATTTGTCAGTCAAGGTAGGTCCAAGTCATCTGGAGTCGGGTCAAAGTTGGGGTATTGTGTCACAATTTCTGTGTGCACACTTTTCGGTACACGATAACGCCCGGTTTGACTACAAATTGAGCACTTGTATTTGAAATTGTCTGGGACAAACTCGGCTAACTTCGTATTGACCATATGAGTGCAATGCCGCCGACCGGGGTCGAATCAGAGTTGGTTTGCTAAATATACAAAATCGACGCGTTGTAGTGCGCTAAGACGGTCAAAATGCTCATATTCGTCGTTCGACTTCAAATTGTGACGCAACGAGTTACAATGTGTTCATATCGGTTATACAAAGCCATAGGAACTGACAGAATTCAAATCAAAGTTCTCTAGGTGAATATCAAAAAAATCTCGTTTTCATGACGTTCTACTAGGAACGGCCATATTTATCATATATCCTTAGAATTCAATAAGGTGTGTTCCAATGCACTCGTATTGACTATACGAGGCCACAAGAACTGACAAAAATTAAATTGAAGTTTTCTTGCTCTATATCCCCGACTAGGGTTACCTTCTACCTTGGTATGAGTTATGGGTAGAAGTTCGAGTCACTTTTATTGGGCCCATTAGGGTCCTAATGACCCAATAAAAGTCGGGATGTTACAATCCGATAAAAATAAATTGATGTTCGTCCCTGAAAATTTGAGTAAAGGAGGGGGGAAAGGTAACATACCTAGGGAAAGAGCTCCAGGTGTTTTTCTCAGACAAGTGCTTCAGGTTCCTATGCATACTCGTCTCGTCCGTGATTCAACCACAATATCTTGACCATCAGAATGGTTTTATTACGCAAATTCTTCACTTTATGATCTACTATTCTGACCGGCTCAAGCTGCACGGATCTATCTGATAGCAGTTGTACTGGCGGTGTAGGAAGATGTTGTTCTGGTTGCTGGAGGTCTCATCTCAAAGATGAGACATGGAATACATCATGGAGATTTACCAACTCTGGGGGCAGGGCTAATCAATAGGCAACAAGTCCAACACGTTCTATCACCTAATAGGGGCCCAGATAACGGGGGCTAGTATCTTTTGCTTCCTCAACCGGGAGACTCCATGCATGAGCTTAATTTTCAAAAATAACATTTTTCCCATGATAAACTCTATCGGTCGGTGACGTGCATCATAATACTTGGCTTGTCGGCTATGTGCTTTCCTCATTCTCTCCAGGATTAGACATATCGTTGTCATAGTATCATCAATATAAGACACTCCTAAGGCTTTCGGGTCCTCATCTTGAGCCCAAGTCAACGGAGTTCGACAGTGTCTTCCATAAAATGCCTCATACGGTGTCATCTTAATGCTGGCCAGATAGCTGTTATTATAAGAAAACTCGAATAATGACATTTGTTGTTCTCATGGCTCGTTGTGCTCTACTATGCAAAGTCGGAGTAGATCTTCCATCGTCTGGTTTGTCCTTTCCATCTATCCATCTGTCTGAGGGTGGAAGGCAGTGCTAAATGCCAAGTTGGTCCCCAAGTATGCTTGCACCCGCCTCCACTCCTTGACTTCAGCACTTCGTGGAACCTGACCACTAATTTTATGAACAATCTGGCAAGAATGTCAACCCCATCTCCCTGTCGATTCGGGATGAACTGCGCTACCATGGTAAGTCGATACATGACAACCCATATAAAGTCACTTCCAGCATGAGGTCGAGGAAAACTGTGGACAAAATCCATGGAAATATCTTCAAATTTCCACTATGGTATCGGCAGGGGCTGCCGCCGACCTCCGGGGTTGCGACATTCAGCTTTAACCTTTTGACAAGTCTGGCACAGAGCAATGAAGTTGGTGACGTCTCTTTTCATTCCGGGCCAGTAAATGGTCGTGCGCAAATCAACATACATCTTAACCATACCATGGTGAATGAAATACCTCGACTGGGACGCTTCTCGAAGGATTTCATCTTGCATTCCTCCGGTGGAGGGAATAAATATGTGGTGCCAGAACTATAAGACTCCATCGTGTAGGTTGAACTCCTCTTGTGCTCCATTTTGTAGTGACTGGATGATCAGAACTATTTCCGGATCGTTCCTCTTGGCATCTCGTATTCGATGTCGGATGTCGCACTGTATCTCCATCCAGTATAACTGAGACTGGTACTCTTCCGGATCTCTACGAGCAACAAGAGTAATCTCGAAATCTAACAAGATCGAAACAATTCTTTTGGAATCTGCTCCATCTAGCTCCCGACTATCGAGTGCTGGCGGCTCAATGTGCCAGCAACTTTATTAGCCTTGTCGGAGTGGTATTAGAGTGCGGAATTATAATCACACAAAAATTCCAACCATCGGCGCTACCGAAGGTTCAACTCTTTTTGAGTAAAAATGTATTTGAGACTCTTATGATCGGAGAAGATCTCGCATCTTACTCCGTACAAATAGTGTCTCCAAATCTTGAGAGCAAAGATGACAACACCCAATTCTAGATTGTGGGCTGCGTAATTCAACTCATGTGGCTTTAGTTTGCGAGATGCATAAGCTACTACCTTACCGTGCTGCATCAGAACAACTCCAAATCTTTTCAGGGATGCATCTGTATAAATCTGGAATCCTTCGTTTCTAAGGAAATCATAAGGATTGAGACAGAAGTTATCCGCTTCTTCAACTCGACGAACGCAGTTTCGCATTCTGGTGTCCACTAAAATGTAACATCGTTCCTTGTAAGGGTTGTGAGAGGTAACACAATTTTAGAGAATCCTTCCACGAATTTCCTGTAATATCCGGTAAGACCAAGGAAACTTCGAACATATGCTGATGTCTTAAGCAGCGACTAGCTTTGAACAGCTTGGATTTTGGCTTGATCCACCTCTACTCCATTCTTGTTGATGGTATGGCCCAAGAACCCGACCTCCTCTAACCAGAATTCACACTTGCTGAACTTGGCGAATAGGGAGTATTCTCGAAGTTTAAGTGGCACCATTTGCAAGTGTTTAGAATGGTCTGCCCTGGTTTTTGAGTTGATCAATATATCGTCGATGAAGACGATCACGAAATGATTCAGGAAGAGTTCAAACACTTTATTCATCGGAGCCATAAAGGCAGAGGGGGCGTTAGTGAGCCCAAAAGGCATTACCATAAGTTATATAGTCTAGCGGGAACTAAAGGCAGTTTTTGGGATGTCTTCCTCCCGGACCTGAAGTTGATAGTAGCTGGATCTTAGGTCCATCTTGGAGAATACAGATGCACCTTGCAGTTGATCGAACAACTCGTCAATCCTTAGAAGTGGATACATATTCCATATTATAAGCTTGTTTAGTTCCCTGTAATTTATGCACAAGCGCAGTGTCTCTTTTTTTTTTACGAAAAGCACAGGGGATCCCCATGGCGAGGAACTTGGGCGGACAAATCTAGCATCTATCAATTCCTGAAGCTGGATCTTCATTTCAGCCAATTCCTTGGGGGCCATCCAATAGGGTGCTCGAGACACTAGTCGAGCTATGGACACAAGCTCGATCTGGAAGTCGACTTCCCACTGTGGGGGAAAACCTGGGAGGGACTCCGAGAAAACGTCCGTAAAATCTCGTACCACCAGGACTTTGTCGAGCACTTGAACCTTATTCTCCATTTCGAAATAGATAAGGAATACTTCGTCTTTTTGTCGAACTGACCTTACAGTCTGAGCAGAGGTCAAAATTATGCGAGAGACGGAGGGTATACATGCCAGCGTAACGACCTGTCTATCTTGGTTCTGAAGCTTGACCTATCTGGTTGAATAGTTTTTTGGGCCTTATGCTCAGCCAGCCAATCCATTCTTAGTATGTGTTCGAACCCGATTATTGTAAGGATTGTCGCATAAATCTCAAATTCCATGCCCCTTAGCATGGCCGGGAATGAGCATTTCTCGGTAGACGTCATATCTGTTCCATCTGGTAGACGAATCCGTATAGACAGTCCGGGCGAGCGGATGAAATTTTCCTTAGTTGCAATAAAGTCTTTGGATACAAAGGAGTGTGTTGTCTCAGTACCAAAGAGAGTTTTTGCGGCGCGCCCTTCTTCTAAAAGTAGTCTTGAAGAGGTAAGGAGTTTGTACATATCATTTAACAAAAACATATACCTGATATAGACATATATATGCATAAAGTCTAATATATATGTATCAATTTATGACGTATCTCTAGCGTCTAAGATATATACCTATCACTACATCGGGGGATGGTCCATGCTGAAGGTCTAATGTGCAATCCTCCAAGGTCGCTGCTTGGCCTTGCTGACCTCTCCTACCAGCTCTACCTCTGAGGCCTATTTGGCTCTATCCTCCCACTGCCTGCCCTCCTTGAACTGCTCATAATCCTGGCCTTCCTACCTCCTGCGGCAGAAAGCCCTCATGTGTCCCGGCTACTGACACAAAAAGCAATTCCATGCAAAGGGAACATCTCGTCGAGCTACTGGAACGGGCTGGGGTACTGGAGATGGCTTGGGATCCTACTGTGGTGCTGGTGGGCGCCTATAAGGCTGACTGCACTGTCTCTGTCTGCGCTCTTCTCTCCTGTCTGTGGGGAGCAGCTCCTTTATCTCGTCCCTGACCACTAGGGACGTCGACCTGTCCTCGGCGTTGTCGGGCCACCATCCTCTGATCTAACTCTACCTCTGCGGCGTGAGTCGCTATGACATGGAAGGTGGGCTGACTGATCATGATCAAGGCTTGTATCAGGTCATCTCGTAAGCCTTAGTAAAAGCAAGCAACCCTATCTCTATCAGTGGATGCTAGGTTCCTTGTGAAGCGTGTCAGGTGGATGAACTCTCTGTCATATTCTGACATCGTCCGGTCACCCTAACGGATGTGCACGAACCTCTCCTGTAGTGCAGCTCGGTTGACGTCCGAGATAAAGTGCTCTAGAAAAGCCTCTGAGAACTCCCCCCCACAAGATAGTGCTCAACGGTCATCCTATGAACGTCGAGCGACTGACCGCTCTCCACAAGTCTCTAGCATACCCCTCTAGCAAGGTCACCACTAGTGATACTGTAGCTACTGCCGGACACATCATTCCTACCATCAACTCCTCTACGCGCTCAACCCACTTTTCTGCATGTATGGAAGTTTTCGCGCCTCTGAAGGTGGGATTCCTTAGCCCCTAGAATGTCATCAATATGTCAGTGGGCACTAACACCTGCTGCAGTGGTTGTGCCAAGGCTGTCCAGAACGTCGTCAGGATAGCTGTCAACGTTTGCCCCAAGTCAGTGTCGGTAAACGACACAGCTACAGGGGTAACTGGGTCTGGAGGTGCGGTGGTGGGGACATCCTTTGGAGGAGGATCTCCCATTACTGGACTCCGGTATCTAGAGAAGTAACATGAAATAAGTGTCAGTATTTTACAAAAGTAAGGGAAATTTACAAGAACTGATAAAGCGGAAACAAATGTGTGTGGGTGTGCCATCGTATAGTTTAGGATCCCTAAGCCTCTACACTAGGGTCCACCAGACTTTCACTGCCCGGTTCATCCCGAACCAAAGAACAAAGCGAGGGACAGAGGGATCCTGAGACTATTGCATAAGGACGGACCGTGGTAGCTCTGATCCATTTGTAAGACCCCCCAAACCTTTACCCGGGTTGGGCCAGAGGGGATCTTACTAGCGCAAGACGTCCACCCAGTGCGCCTAGCGACCCATACCACTAAGCATTAATTAGTTGTCTTGTTCTGCTTGAATCACAACATCCACATCTCCCCACAGAGTTTTGTGGAAGCATTAATACGAAGCCACAATAATTATATATATATATATAAAAGAAAACGCAAGAGTTCGTAGCCACTGTTTATACATGAAGCTCATAGGCTATAAAAGTACTACAACTGACGACTCCTCACTCTCTCAATCATGCACGCTAGTACTCATGTCTTGAAACTCTGGAGACGACGGGGGTGCCACTGCTCGGGTAGTCCTATCAGCTGGCGTATCGTTCTACAACAGCTGGTCACTACGGTGCCCCATCTCCTGTGAATGATTATTAAAATAACCGTTAGTCACAGAGCTAAATGAAATCAAATCTCCCCTCCAGATCCATATCCTAGGGACGAGCGCATGCACCCAACAAAAGTAGATAGTCAAAGCAAGAGAGAGTTAGTACATAATTTCATATATATAAGTTATGAGTAACCACAAAAAGAGGTGTAACATAGTATAGCTGGAATAACAGTAGCAATATACATCAGTCACAATTAAAGCACTACTAGTACATCAACACATCAGATATTCACAACCTATATTCATACCGAAGGCATTCAAAGCTATACACACACCGCATGCATTCAAAGTCGCACATAAGACCCTACATTGACATAATATGGACCGCTTATCTTCAACCAGGGTAGCAAGCCCCGCGGGCCTCACCGATGTGGTCGTCGATGACAGTGTCCAGTCCTGCCACTTCTGGGGTGGTCGTACCACACAACCCATGCCCCAACGTACAACCATGTGTACTCTTGGATATGAGCAACATCCGGTGATTCAACATTTTGGTCGACCAACAGTGGAAACCCAACGAAGAAAACATAACGGACGGTCACCCGTGGTAATCTCTGTGTCGCCTTGAGTCGTCGAACTTCTCGCATCGGTATGATTGGTCTGCGGAAGTGACTGACCCGCCACAATTTACCGCAAGAAATTTACAAGGAATCAAATTTATCAATTTTACTAGCATGTACCAAGTCTACAGCGGCTTGCCCTACTATACTTTTAAATAATTCGGGCAAATGACACTTGGCTCGACTTTCGTCAATGAGCGTGAGAGTACCTCATTTGGGGCTAATTTAGGAGGAACATCTCAACTCTTGTTATCCTCAACTAAGGCTCAACCAATCAAATAAGTTCCCTTCAGAGCAGGACCCGTGCTTAAAATAGTAAATTACAGAAATAAAAAGTGTGGTAATATAAGCTGGTTATAGTATAAGCTGCAGAATTGAAATGCTATAATGAAATAAGACCAGTAGGATACTGGAGTAGTACGGAACTGAAAAAACTGAAATGAAAGTAAGTACTGAAAGAAACTTGACCAACACGAGACTAAAATAGTATTTAAATAGAAGAACTGAACTGAAAGTAAATAAGTAGGACCAGTACGAGACTGGAGTACTTGAAAAGAAATAACTGGACTGAAATAAATAAACGAACTGGACCAGTGTGAGACTGAAATAAATCATAAAGAAAATAATTAGTAGTCCAATCACTCTATTCATGAGTCTTCAGTTCCATCTCTATTCTCAGGAGGCAAGATCAGTTACATCTCCATTCTCAGGAGGCATGTTCAGTTTCATCACCGTTCTCAGGAGGCATGTTCAGTTCCATTTCTGCTTTTAGTAGGCTTCTTTGGGTTTCACCCATTATTAAGGTCCGATAATAATTCAGTTGCGCCCTTTTTAATTACGACTTAATTGGATTAGGGGGATTTTATTAGGAGTCACATTTTTATTATTCGTCGAGAATAATTAGCAAATCATTTGCTCGTACTCTCATCTTCCGAGTCTACCTGAGTTACCCGAGAGTCTTTTTAAAACGAGGTGCTCGACGACTCTACTAAACCTCAGAACACTCAGAGCTTGGACACTTACCTCGATTACTCTCGTCAATTCAATAATTGAACTTATTATTCAATTTACGAAGGTGTCTGCGCGCTCCAATTTTCACTTTCGAAGAAATTGAGCGCATTAATTTTCGAGTGCGACCATAGGTTCCAAGAAATCGAAAAATCTTTAATTTTTATCCCCAGATCCTCAAATTTTGATATAACCTTTAAGAGGGCCTAAAAAGAGCCTAGAAATTTGTCCAAAATTTTTCAAGCAATTTTGGGCCTTAAATTTGCCCAAATAAAATTTATTTGGACTTTTAAAAATACCAAATCAATTCCAAAAATTCTCAAATTTTTGTGGATGAAGCCCTAATCAAGGGGAACAATTTTCATGTTCAACACTTTTTTTCCTATGAGCCTAGATTTTTTTCTAGAAAATCTACAAAATTTTGTTATAAATTTGGTCTGCAAAAAGATAGATCAGGTTCAATCCTGCGGTTGATATCGAGCCAGATAGGAAAAGGGGTCTTCTGTCCCCACAACGAATCAAGGGCGGATCCGCTGTGGGGCTTCAAAAATCCACGCAGTCACGTAATTTGATGAGACAGCTGTCATCCGATCATCATCAACAGATCGGACGGCAACTGTGAGTCGTCGGCGGTGTGGGAGATAAGGCTTCTACCACTGCCAGCCGGCGACTCAGAGGTGTCGGTGCCGCCTCCGGTCAACTCGCTGGAGGTCGGCGAACATCTGGGCGGTGGTCCGGTGTCCCAGCACCACCAGCTACCGCCGGATGTCTCCATCCTCAGAGCGGTGGCGCGACAAGCTCTTCTCCCGATGATGTCGCGCTGCGGCCTCTTTAGTGTCTTACCCGACCACAATTCCACCCCTTGTCGGCGCGCTGAGGCTTGGGTTCTTCTTGTAACGCCCACACCCTTCACATGACATATAACGGTGGGTCCGGCCGGGGCCCCACGTCATATATCACAGACAAGCGAAAGAATTACTGGTGGAAATCAAAATCTATTTGTATCCTTAACTCATTCATTCTAGCACAGCATTTTTACGTTAGCATGAACTCAAACCAGAATGTCCACCAATACATAAATGTCACATTTATATAGATATCAACACCATGAATGTATACAACCCACACACACTGGTCTTATGGCCTTACAGGTTCCTCTTTTACACATAAACAGTTTCGTACATCGCCACGCAGGCCGGCCAAACATGAAATCCAAACACAATTCTCCGCATGGCCTTCAAGGGCCGATAGCAGCAAGCTAGTCATTCCACTTGTTCACTCCACCTGCATTTTGCCATCCAAGCCGACACAGAAAATAAAATAACAGTCAGCATTTGGCTGACCCATTATAACGACCCTACCCCCTACCCGGGGTAGTGGTTCCTTCCCTGTACACAGTGCCATCATCTATCATCAAGCATCATCAAGCATCATATGTATATCATTTTCTTTATCACGCTGGCAACCACATCACATCACAAATGCTGGAATCCACCAGACACTCCGTGCACTCAGGGCACCTTCTTGGCGTACCGGAATCCACCAGTCGTAGACCGCCGATCAGAGGTTTTAACTTGTTGGTTGACCGGACCTAGTCCACCAGTCTCGCAAGCTGGCGACATCCCGCCCAAACCAATCAGAGGTACAACCTCACAGCATCCATAAACAACCAGAGTAGATCGACCCACACCATGTGGTGTAGCAAGCCGGGTTTATCCAAGCTCCCCAGGCATTACCACCCATCGACCCCCCTCCTATTCTGATCGACCCACCCATGTGGTGCAGCAAGCCGGGTTTAACTCGGCTCCCCAGGCATTGCCACCAATCGATCCCTACCTAACTAGATCAGCCCACCCTAGTGGTGTAACAGGCCGGGTTTATCTCGAGCTCCCCAGGCGTGCTACCAATTAATCATATCATAATCAGGAGCTTCACCAAAGTCTCCTCACATTCATCATCACATCCATACATTCATCACAACAGAAATATATTTGCATATCATCAAATCTACGGAGTCTTCTCCAATTTACCCATGAACATCACCAATCCAGACTACCAGTCCAGATGGGCTTCACACAGCATGTCTATGTCGTACTCCATATTTCCGGCTCTAGATGCAGACTCAACAAAGGAATCACTTCCGCGATCCACCTCTTGGTGGAGGATTTCAAGCACATGCATGAAGAAAGGACTTCGATGTCCAAGAAGGAGATCGTTACCCTTGAAAATCGCTTCGGCATCATAAAGTAGCCGGATGGAAATCACCGCCTCGGCTTTGCCTTCACGAATCCGATCTCGGATCTTCAATCTGCACTAACAACTCCTTCAGCAGCTGGTAGTCTCCTCCCTTCCCTCTTGTCTTAGGCTTTTCTTCCTCTCTCTCTTGGAATAAGATGAAGAAGAAGAAGATGAAAAGAAAGGGTTATATCCCCTTTTTTTCTGGCCTTCTAAACACCTGGACAGATCTCATCCACTGGATCCAGGAAAAGGGAAACAAACAGCTCAGATTTGGCCAGAAAAGCATGAACACGGCCTGACACGCCCTATGACACGCCCGTGTCACAGGCCGTGTCCCCTTAAGCGGCAGGCAACCGACTCAGTCCAGCCAATACACGGCCGTGTGGCACGCCCGTGTCATGTGCCGTATCCACGGACACGCCATCAGACACGCCCGTGTCTGAGGCCGTGTTCATTAGGCTGCACACTCCCAAAATCGCCCGAGACTCACACGGCCCTGGGACACGCCCGTGTTCCAGGCCGTGTGCACCTGGACACACCCGTGTCCCGCAAACACGCCCTGACTCAAAACGTCGAGCTGAGTTCGTCGACCACATTGACACGCCCTGTGACACGCCCGTGTCACAGGCCGTGTCCTCACTCGACACTCGACACTCGACGATCGTCGAGCAAAATTCGTCGACCTCACGTCCTGACACAACCCAGGCATGACACGCCCTGGGACACGCCCGTGTCCCAGGCCGTGTCACCCATGCCTGAACCCAAATTGACCCAATTGACTTCGGGGTGTTACAATCATCCCCTCCTTCAAAGAATTTCGTCCTCGAAATTTGACTCACTCCAATCAGCCACAAAATCACAAAATCTTACACCGCAAGCCATCGCACAAACTGACAAACATACAACACAAACATATATTCCTAACTTCCACTTGTGCACATTCAGCCACAAAATGCATCGTGTGATCTCGACACAAACACATCAGAACAAGACATCATGATCAAGCAATCTCATCACTGCCACAAGTGCGCCAAACTTTGATAGATATGTACATCTTTCATTTATCACACCGATATATAAGCATAGTTTGCATACACAACAATATCCAAGTTACTATTCAGTCATAGCATCCAAGGGAGTCAAGTCACGATTCACTTCCGCTCAGCCTCCCAATTTTGCAGTTCTCGGTTCAGAGACAAATTACACACCCGAGGCTGAATTTCACCAACTGAGCTTTGCGGCTCTTGCACTTCCATAGCATGCAATCGAGGTTGCGTCCGGGGTGCAGATGACTCGGCCACTGCTTTACCCTTTTCTTCATATGACGCACCTGTCTTTTTCTCACTCCCTGGAGGGGCATTCCAAAAGAATTTTGCTATGTGTCCTTGCTGCCCACATTTATAGCAGATACGTGTATCAACACGTCCTGGCCCATATGTCGCCCCCGAAGAAACAGTCGACGGAGCTGATTCCGCAGGCCTAAATCTTTTCTTCTCTCGTTTTCTAAACTCTGATTGATCCGATTGCGGCACTTTAAACTCTGGCTTTTCCGCTGCCAGTCTCTTATTTTCTTGTACCCGCATCATATCCTTCTCCAATGCACGGACTGTGTCTACCAACGCTTGGAAGCCTTGGCTCACCGAACTCGGAAGTGTCAACCTCAATTCATCCCGTAGTCCTTCATAAAACCGATTTGTCTTTCGCGCTTCCTCCGCGAAGGTAGATCCCGCATATCTCCCCAATCTCGTAAACTCATGCAGGTAGGTATCAATATCTCGCTCACCCTGCACCAGACGTAGAAACTCATTTTCCATCGCAATCCGCTGCGACACTGGCACATACTTGGCTAAAAATATTCGGGAGAATTCATCCATTGAAACCTCCGTTAAACCTCGACCTGCCAAGTGATGCACTTCCATCTCATCCCACCATAATCTCGCATCTCCTTCCAACAGAAAAGTGGCTAACGTCACTTTCTGCTCCTCTACCATCCTGATTGCAGTTAGGATCCTTTTTACCCTCGCCAACCAATCTTCCGCCTGTGTTGGGGAAAGCGCTCCACCAAACGTAGGTGAATGAAAGTGCATAAAACCTATCAATGACTCGTCACTTGCTTGCGCCTCCACCACCACTGCAGCATGCTCTTGCCTTGCACCAGGCCTTGCCTGTCCAGTAGGTTGTGCCTGTAACACTGCAAGCACTGTCTCCGTCACCATCCGTATGGCCTCTGCCGAGGGAGGCATATGCGCTTCAACGGGTGCTGCACTCTCATCAGACCGCTGGGGCTCAGACGGCCCAGCTCCACTCCTCGCCACCTATCAATGTACAGAACACCATTAATACTTCATATCATAATGGTACTGCTACATTGACGACACACTCACGCACATCATGTGCATGACATACATTCATAGTGGACATTCATGAGTTCATTTATGTTCTCTCCTCCCAAACAATCTCAACCTGGCTCTGATACCACTTTGTAACGCCCCCACTCGTCACATGGCATATAACGGTGGGTCCGGTCGGGGCCCCACGCCATATATCACAGACAAGCGAAAGAATTACTGGTGGAAATCAAAATATATTCGTATCCTTAACTCATTCATTCTAGCGCAGCATTTTTACGTTAGCATGAACTCAAACCAGAATGTCCACCAATACATAAATGCCACATTTATATAGATATCAACACCAGGAATGTATACAACCCACACACACTGGTCTTATGGCCTTACAGGTTTCTCTTTTACACATAAACAGTTCCATACATCGGCATGCAGGCCGGCCACACATGAAATCCAAACACAATTCTTCGCATGGCCTTCAAGGGCCGATAGCAGCAAGCTAGCCATTCCACTTGTTCACTCCACCTACATTTTGTCATCCAAGCCAACACAGAAAACAAAGTAACAATCAACATTTGGCTGACCCATTATAACGACCCTACCCCCTACTCGGGGTAGTGGTTTCTTCCCTGTACACAGTTCCATCATCTATCATCAAGCATCATCAAGCATCATATGTATATCATTTTCTTTATCACGCTAGCAACCACATCACATCACAAACGCTGGAATCCACCAGACGCTCCGTGCACTCAGGGCACCTTCTTGGCGTACCGGAATCCACCAGTCCTACACCGCCGATCAGAGGTTTTAACTTGTTGGTTGACCGGACCTAGTCCACCAGTCTCGCAAGCTGGCGACATCCTGCCCAAACCAATCAGAGGTACAACCTCACAGCATCCATAAACAACCAGAGTAGATCGACCCACACCATGTGGTGTAGCAAGCCGGGTTTATCCAGGCTCCCTAGGCATTACCACCCATCGACCCCCCTCCTATTTCGATTGACCCACCCATGTGGTGCAGCAAGCCGGGTTTAACTCGGCTCCCCAGGCATTGCCACCAATCGATCCCTACCTAACTAGATCAGCCCACCCTAGTGGTGTAACAGGTCGGGTTTATCTCGAGCTCCCCAGGCGTGCTACCAATTGATCATATCATAACCAGGAGCTTCACCAAAGCCTCCTCACATTCATCATCACATCCATACATTCATCACAACAGAAATATATTTGCATATCATCAAATCCACGGAGTCTTCTCCGGTTTACCCATGAACATCACCAATACAGACTATCGGTCCAGATGGGCTTCACACAGCATGCTTATGCCGTACTCCATATTTCCGGCTCTAGATGCAGACTCAACAAAGGAATCACTTCCGCGTTCCAACTCTTGGTGGAGGATTCCAAACACATGCATAAAGAAAGGACTTCGATGTCCAAGAAGGAGATCGTTACACTTGAAGATCGCTTCGGCGCCATAAAGTAGCTGGATGGAAATCACCTCCTCGGCTTTGCCTTCACGAATCTGATCTCGGATCTTCAATCCGCACTCACAGCTCCTTCAGCAGCTGGTAGTCTCCTCCCTTCCCTCTTGCCTTAGGCCTTTCTTCCTCTCTCTCTTGGAATAAGATGAAGAAGAAGAAGATGAAAAGAAAGGGTTATATCCCCTTTTTTCCGGCCTTCTAAACACCTGGACTGAGCCCATCCACTGGATCCAGGAAAAGGGAAACAAACGGCTCAGATTTGGCCAGAAAAGCATGAACACGGCCTGACACGCCCTGTGACACGCCCGTGTCACAGGCCGTGTCCCCTTAAGCGGCAGGCAACCGACTCAGTCCAGCCAATACGCGGTCGTGTGACACGCCCGTGTCACGTACCGTGTCCACGGACACACCCGTGTCTGAGGCCGTGTTCATCAGGCTGCACACTCCCAAAATCGCCCGAGACTCACACGGCCCTGGGACACGCCCGTGTTCCAGTCCGTGTGCACCTGGACACACCCGTGTCCCGCAAACACGCCCCGGCTCAAAACGTCGAGCTGTGTTCGTCGACCACATTGACACGCCCTGTGACACGCCCGTGTCACAGGCCGTGTCCTCACTCGACACTCAACACTCGACGATCGTCGAGCAAAATTCGTCGACCTCACGTCCTGACACAACCCAGGCATGACACGCCCTGGGACACGCCCGTGTCCCAGGCCGTGTCACCCATGCCTGAACCCAAATTGACCCAAATTGACCCAATTGACTTCGGGGTGTTACACTTCTGTAGTAGTGGTACGGCGGCCTGGCGCCGCTAGTCGCCGCCGCAGTAAAGTAATAGAGTTTTTCTCTTTTTTTGGGTGCCAACGGAGCGGTGATTTCCGGCGACACCTCGGCCTTCCACCGTCGGGGGAGGTTATCCCCGGTGGTGTAGCACTTCCCAAGTGCCACCACTAATACTGGGCAAGGCTCACCATCTACGGCCACCACCAGACCTGAAGCTTGGCTCGAGTGGTGTCGACGGCGCTCCGGCCGCCGGGAGGCGCATGTAGAACGTTCAAAAGGTGAGGAAGGGAGAGGGTATAACTTCCACCTGGACTAGGGGAGCTTGGGATGGCCCTGGCCGAGACGCCATGGGAAGTGGTGGTGGAGCTCGGGTGGTGAGAAATTTTTCAGCGAGCTGGATCTCCGGGGAGGGTGCGCTGGGCTCGGATCGGTCTGTGAGGAGGAGAGCGGGAGGTCATGGGCTTATATAACCTTAGGGGGTGGCCTCACCCTTCTCTTCCCCGATGTGGTATCAAAATAATAGGAGGAGGATGCAGTTTCTCCTCCCTTGGCTGTACTGGACAGCTGGCCTCCCTTAGGGCATCCTTGACTGCTAGGTGTCGGTCATCAATGGGAGGGGAAGGATAGGTTTGGGATTTATGAGTGAGGAAGATGAAGGGAAAGAGGGATTGGGCCTCACCTTAACCAATTGCCCATCTATCATCTTATTGCTGGCTGGTTTTAGTGGCCCAAGGGTAAGGGGGAGGGTAGGTCCTAAGCAACTCATGAAGAGGAGGTGCAGTCCTCGTTTGGAAAAATTCTAAAAATGAGCTTTAATGGGGATTTGACTAAGGTCAATCATAGGATGAGTCCCCCATGCTGGTTAAAGTCAAGGTAGTTCCAAGTCATCGGGAGTCGGGTCATAATTGGGGTGTTGTGTCACAATTTGTGTGCACGCACTTTTCGGTACACGATAACGCTCGGTTTGACCACAGATTGACCACTCGTGCTTGAAATTGACCGGGATAAACTCGGTTGACTTTGTATTAACTATACGAGTCCAATGCCACCGGTCGGGGTTGAATCAGAGTTCGTTTGCTAAGTATTCAAAATTTGTGCGTCACAACGCGCTAAGACGGTCAAGGTACTCATATTCGTCGTTGGACTTCGAATTGTGATGCAACGAGTTCCAATGTGTTCTTATCGGTTATACGAAGTCATAAGAACTGACAGAACTCAATTCCCCTTTAAGAGCCTCATTAGTTAATGGGTCATCATATTTGGGCCTAGCCCAATTAGATTGTAGCTGGGTTTGACTTTTCTCCCCATTTTGGGCTTAATTAACCCTAGTTAATTAGGCTCAACCTTATGTCAAACTAAATGATGTGGCTGACCCAATTGAGAGTTCATGGGTCCCTTGACACCACCCAAGTCCATTTGTGACTTGGTGTAATCAATTTGGCCAAACTAGGGTTTGTGTTGATTTTGGTTAACATGACCTCCTTGGTTGACCCCATGGGTTGTTAGTACTCTAAAGGACTTCTTATAAGATTGGAAGTGTCATGCTGGGGTCAAATAGTCAAGTTGAGGCACAAAAGCCAAACCCTAGGCTGGGTAACCAGAAATTACTATTTGCAGATCAAGGTGATTTCGGCTATTTACCTAAGTACTCATTGTCCTCTTGGTCTTCTTAGGGCTTTGTCATGACCTAGTAATGACAAAATTTTCTGGGGGTCTAGTTGTTTGTGAGATATTACACTGATACCAAGTTGAGAAGAGCAGTAGAGAGGAGAAGTAGAGAAAATATATTTTCCTTGAATGAAAAAAATTGTACAACAAATGTTATTTATATAGGATACATTGGGAGGAGAGAGAGTAGTATTATGTAATAAATGTAATTAATATATGAATCTATATGCTTGTTCTTTGACGGCTGAGATGCGTTCATATTGAAGGGTTGAGATTGTAATCTGTGCTTCAAGTAAAAGGTTAAGATGATCATCCATGTGATCATATTCAACGACTGAGATGATAATATCTGGATTTGGTTAATAGGAGCCTGCATGCAACTTGTCTAAGGGTGAGGGAAGGAGGTGAGGAGGCGAGATGCCACCTCTGGTGTGGCTCTCTTGGGTTGTTATGAGGGGAGGCATGCTTGGCGATGGAAGGAGGGTAGCAGCGTTCAGGTCTTTTCCTCCTCCGACCGCAGGGGCTCAATTCGCCTTAAGTATTTTCTAAAGGGGTTGGGTGGATGTGTGCGATCAGGTCGAGACCACTTCCCCCTATTCTTAAGTAGGTAAGGTTGAGCTGTACCAAATTGAGTAGGCTTAGGGCTGCTAGCAATTCCTTGACGGTCTGGCTGTTCAGTGTAGGTTAGGGACAGGATTTAAATCTTAGTTTGGTTAGGGTAAGGGTTAATTTCAAATGGGTATAGATTTGTGGAAGGCTTAAGGTTGGGTTTAGATTACGATTAACCCATGGGTTGAAAAATCCCTCCTCCCACTACCCTGAAATCAGTGCTCTTTCAATAAATGAGATGGGGGCGGGTTTTGGGTGAGTGAAGCATGAATGAATCTCTGGAAAAAATATCAAAAAATCTCCTATAAGGGGGTTTGACCAAAATTAGCTCTAGGGTGGGTAGCCCATGTGGGTCAAAGTCCTTGGTGGCCCTAGTCGTCGAATGACAGTTCAATGTTGATGTAATGAGGTTGAATTTAAACATTCAAGCTTTTGAGATGATGCATAACTTAACGAGACCCATTTTGGTCAATTTGACTAAACGATAACGGATTTAAACGAATCAAATGTGGTTGTACTCGTATGAGCCATAAATTCTAATGCAACTGACTGAAGTTAATTCCAAACTTATTTGCTCGAAATGATATTTTGTCGTTACTGTGTCGAACAACGTGATCTAAATCGGTCAATTTTACAAAAAACCTCGGATTCGAATGAAACCAGTTTATTACATTTTTATGGATCATACGAGTCTAATGAAACCAGTTTATTACCTTGACTTCTGCTGACCTGACCGTGGTTGGGCCCATCCTCGACGAATATGGGTTGTACACAATCCCCGCACTTCCTGAGCGACGTAGTAGTTCGGAAAGAATCATCCAACACTTATTCGGCAAGCTGCTATGCCGAGTATCAGACCTGCTCGCAACTGATGACTGCCTGTCGATCTTTATAAATAGGGGGGGGGGTCTGGCTCTTCAAACGGATCGCCAGAGCTCGCGTACAATGTCGGATGCCGATAGACTTCTTCAAGACAGCCTCGCTGCTCTCATCGGTATTCTCGGCATTGCTAAGTATAAAAGGCCGCGTGAAGAGGACGCCGCCGCCGACTTACCCCCTCCTAAGAAGAAGAAAATCAAGAAAACCAAGAAGCCCGCCTCCGACGCGGTTGACCCGCCACCACCTCCCGCGCAAGTCGCCGCTTCCACCAGCAATCCCGCACGCTCTGCCAGCACTCCGAGGCTGCTCAGCAATCTCGGGCTTGACGACATCCCCAATGTAGTCTCCCCTGACGCGAGTCTCCTCGGCTCGCTGGACATCCCGGAACTTACCACCACTCCGGCGCTGCAGCAGGTCGAAGTCGTCTCCCTGCCAGGTCGCCATGCTGCCGAGATATTCCTTTTCATCTGTTGGCCGCTGTTATACTTCTCGCTGATTCTGTTTCAATACTCGCAGATTCTCCCTCAGAGGGCGCCGACGTGGTCTTGAATGTCGCCCCGCTGAACTCCGCGCCGCTGCTTGCCGTCGCGGCCGAGAGACCAGTCAGGACCGCGCACACGGTCCGGATCAATGTTGGCGCCAAGAGGGTATCTGAGGCCTCGATTCTCGCGGCGAGCAAGGAACCGTCGCTGAAGGATGCTCTGCCAAAGAAGGTGGCGCCGGCGAGCAAGGAGCCATTGTTTAAGGATCCTTCGTAAAAGAAAGTGGCGCCGACGAGCAAGGACCTTCCGGTGAGTAAGGCCCCGCCCGCCCCTGTGCGAGATTCTGTGCTGCCGGCGGCTAGTTCTGTGCTGCCGGCGGCTAGTTCTGTGATGTCGCCGCCGCCTCCGACTCCGAACGTCGCTGCCATCCCGGCGGTGAGCGTATCTTTGCCGCCGCCGCCTCTTGTCGCGCCTCCACAAACTGCTACGACGCGACTTCCTCCACCTCCTTCGCTGAAGACTCTGCCTCAGCTGGCGAGTTCGTCGCAGCCCCCGCCGCCTTCATCGCAGCCTGTGGTCGGGAAGCCGGTCAAGCCGCGGTCGAGCTACTTCCCGCCGAGAGTGGGGGATTCTGGCCATGGAGGTCGCGGGCAGGGCAAGGAGGTCGAGCACGCTGGTGGCCCATCTTCTGACCGGCGAGATGCCCCAACTCGCGGACTTTCTCCTCGCCGATCGAGATCTCCTCGCCGCGGTAAGTGTCGTTACTAGTGCCACATTTGGCGACTAAGTATCCGATTCCTAATCTGGCGACTTTCTTGTTCTGACAGATCGCCCGACGACTCCTGGGGCGGCCTTCATCGACGCCATCGGGTTGTCGGGCAGTGAGTATCGCCACGCCGCTGCTCGCGCCTACCTGGAGCTGGAAATCAAGTTCGACCACCTGACGATCTACGAACCCCATCGACGGATATCATCTCTGGAAGTGCGGGTGGCGAAGATTGAAGAGCTCCGGAGTACTTTGAAGAGTTATGAAGCCCGCTTCCATATGGTGAAGGAGAATGATCGCCAGCTGGCGATTAACAATCATCGCCTCCAGCTCATTCTCGACGAGCTGGCCGGCATCCTCGCGAGTATGGGCTCTGTTGGGCGGCTGACGAGGATGGAGGAGCAGCTGCGACTTGGGGATGATGCGATGTCGGTGGCGACGGAGCATTATCGGCGGGTGCGGGAGATGGGCTGGGCTGGGCGACATCCTCATCCACCAGAAAGACCTCCTAGGACTTAGATTTTCTTTCTTCTATTTGAAGCTCGCCTTGTGCGACT
Source organism: Platanthera guangdongensis (assembly GCA_039583875.1). NCBI lineage: Eukaryota > Viridiplantae > Streptophyta > Magnoliopsida > Asparagales > Orchidaceae > Platanthera > Platanthera guangdongensis. Next base: position 20,108,140 of record CM077164.1, read on the forward strand.
TGTTGTAATGAACAATCATTTGTTATTGTAATAAGCGAGTTTGTATCTCGCACTATTCGTTTCTTATGTTGTTTTCTTGTTGATGTTTTTGTGATATCTGTTTTTGCGCTTTGCCGAGTTTGTTATGCAGGTTCTGATCATCGCCGCGATATCCTTTCCTAGTGCCGCGCGATATAGGTGTCGAGATCCACTCGCTCGCTCAGAGGGCGACTTAGGGCAATACTCGCCAGGGCATGGATATACCCCCTGCCTTCGCCTATAAATAAAAGGGGTAGGTAGGACATAAGTACGTTGTTGCAATTTTCGATCCTTAGCTCGCGAGTATCTTTCTCTGCTCGCGCGCTTCGATCTCTCTTACTTTCTGGCCTCACTTCCTTTCTTAGCTCGCCAATCTCGCAGAAATGGTGGGAGACGACGCCAGTGCTCGCCACAAGCCCATGCCGCCAACTTTGCTGATGCGACTTTCAAGAAGTTGATAACAACCGAGCGAGATTTGGAGAGCTTCAAGGAGAGGCTTTTACCCGAAGGATACTCGGCAAGGCTCCCTAGTCGCAGCGAGCGACTAAACACCCATATTGAGGGTGCGATGGTCCTGCCGCTCCGTCACTTTGACGCCGGCCTGCGACTTCCTCTGTGGTTGGAGTATTGCGAGATCATGCGATACTTCGGCATCGTCCCTATGCAGATCAACCCCAATGGTGTGGCGATCATCATGAGGTTCCTCTGCTACTTGCGGGAGGAGAGGGTCGTCTTCGACCTTTCCGTCTTCCGCAAGATATTCTCCTTCATCGCGACCGCCAAGGGAGTGGTTTACTTCAGCATCCACGTCTGCACCCTGGTGGGGACAGCGAACAAAGTCCACCGCTGGAGCGAGCAGCTCATAATCGTCCACGGCGACTTCGCGGGCATCCTGGGAAGGCCGCATCAACCTGCCGATGTCGCCTTCCTCCCGCCGATATTGGAGGGCGTCCGCGAGCAGCTGGTTAATTCGTTCTGCGGTCGTCGGTTCGACGTTATCTCCTGGTGACTAAATGTCAACACTCTGATGGAGATCCATCCCAACGAGGGTAAGTTTCGCGCGAGAATCATTTCTTGCATACTCGCCTCTCTAGCTATAGCTTGATACTGAAATCTGCTCGGCATTTTGCAGTGCCATGCGAGCTCCCGGAGAAGTCGCTGCCTCCGGCGAAGGAAGCCGCCACCTCGCTTCATGAGCACAACCCTCCGCCTGATGTTGGCGAGAAGAAAAGGCTCGCAAAAGGAAAGGGAAAGGCCAGGTCGCCGGGCCTCGCGACCAAGAAGGCGAAGGTGTCGTCGTCGTGGCCTGATGACCACGAATCGCCGCCAGATGCTCGGCTTCCCCACTTCCACCCCAACTTCAACTTGGGGTTTGGGGCGGTGGACGCCTTTGGTCGCCCGCTAATGACCTGGTCGGAGGATGAACATTTGGTGACGCTGAGCACCCACCTCTCATCCTGGTCGGCGGACTGGGAGGACAAGGGGGAGGCCTTTGCCGTCCTCCACGCGCTGTACGGGCAAGCCGACATTGAGTCGATACTGGAGCTCAGCATGGAGGACCTCGCCCAGCAGGCATCATGCTCGCTTGCGCGAGCTGTCGAGCTGAGCCACTACTCGGCGAGGAAACTGATGGAGACGACAAAGGCCCTGAAAGTCGTCTCGAAGAAGACGATCGATCTCGGCATGGAGTCTGTCCGCTGGAGGGAGTATGAGGTAAGTCGCTTCTCGCCCGCGACGTTGATGGTGTTGGACTTGGATTCTTTTTGCCGACTCTCTGCTCTTTGTCGCAGGCTGCCGAGATTGAGGCCGCCAAGAAGCTCTCTAAGTGCGAGGCAAAACTCGCCAAGTCTCATGCGGAGTTGGAGGCGGCCCAAGTCCGCACTGCCGAGATGGCGAGTCGCCTGACTGCCCTTGAAGGCGGAGCGAGTTCTTCAGCTCCTCGGCAAGAAGCGCCGCGGCCGGAGGACGACACTCACTATGCGATCAAGTGATCTCGCACTCTCTAGAAGGAGAGTCGTCCGTCCGCCGGGAGATAGCTCGTGCTGCGGTGAATGTCATGCTCGCGAGGCTAAGGCTCAACGGCCAACTCATTGAGGGGGAGAAGGAGCTCTCTGTTAACGAGCTTCTCCCTGAGCTGCTCGCCGATGAATCGACCTCGCCAGATCGCCTACCTTCTCCATCCTCGGGCTCCAGCAGCAGTGGCAACGACAGCAGTAGCGGCGACAGCAACAACAGTGGTGAGGAGGAGAGCGAGGATGACGACGAGGAAGAGGAGGATGCTGATATTGGAGATGAGGAATATCAGCCTGACACTGGTGACGACGAGTCCTAGTTGCTCGCCGATATTTGTCATACTTGCACGTAGCAGTTAGCGAAATTTTGTAACATCCAACTTTTGTAACTTGTAAAATTTTTGAAATATATATTGATACAAGTTTGAATTACCACATTGTCGCCCTTTACTTTCATGTGTTGTTTGATGATGCTCGCTAGGCTCATAGGCTCGGGGAGGATGAGTGCTCGTGACGCTTTACCCCCGTGTTGACATCATTCATAATCACGCAATCATTACTCGCACGACCTTAGTTGTTCCAACAACTCGCTTCCCGATACTCACCTGTGTCCGTGCTTATACTCGCCATAACATACTCGCACGCTTGTCATCTCGTACTCGCATACTCGCCAATACTTACACGCATACTCACCAATGCCTGCCTGCACCTGCATAATTCATTTATTTTTTCGGAGTTATTTCTGACTGGTTCAAAGACCAGAGCCGACACCCTATGAGGAGCTGAGCTGGGTTGGTGGTTGGGAGTAGTGGACACCCAACAGGAGTCAAGCTCAACTGGGGGTGGGAATCAGTCGACACCCAGCAGGATCCAAGCTCAATTGTGGGTGGGAACCAGTCGACACCCAGCAGGAGCCAAGCTCAACTGGGGGTGGGAATCAGTCGACTCGGGGAGGCAAGTAGTCGGTCTACAGGAGAGAAGCTCGTACAGAGATCTCGGACTACGACATCATTCTACCGAGGATCTTGATCTCACTCGCGGAGGTCCTTGGCCAATATGCAGGAGAGGAGCTCGTGTAGGGACTTGGACTTACGACGACACTACCATTCGAGGACTTCAGATGCTGGAGTCGACAGCTCTCAGGAGCCTTGCTCAACTATAGTGGTGTAAGTCGACTCGGGGAGGCAAGTAGTCGGTCTGCAGGAGAGAAGCTCGTACAGAGATCTCGGACTACGACATCGCTCCAACAAGGAACATGATCTCACTCGAGTAGGTCCTTGGCCAATATGCAGGAGAGGAGCTCGTGCTGAGACTTGGACTTACGGCGACACTACCACTCGAGGACTTCGAATGATGGAGTCGACATCTCTCAGGAGCCTTGCTCAACTAGAGTGGTGTAAGTCGACTCGGGGAGGCAAGTAGTCGGTCTGCAGGAGAGGAGCTCGTACAGAGATCTCGAACTACGACATCACTTCAACGAGCAACTTGATCTCACTCGAGGAGGTCCTTGACCAATATGCAGGAGAGGAGCTCGTGCAAGGACTTGAACTTATGGCGACACTACCACTCGAGGACTTGATACACGGTTGGAGTTGTTTTTCCTGTTGCTTAAGAGATTGCCAATGAATCAAGTGTATCAATATCTTTGAGGATGAAGAAATTACAAAGATTGCGATGATCTTACCAACGTCAAGTTGGGAGGTTGGCGTCCAACCCTGTTCCAGATAGTTCCTCCAGTCGGAGGAGAGATGCAATCGGGGGTAGCTAGGCCGACATGCAAGGGGGGCGCTGATATCGACCGTCAATGAAGGGGTCCGGTCTTATAAGGGCGCTTATATCCCGAGGCATCGTCTCATCGTCCACACCGGGCTATCTAGGAGAAACAGGTCGAAGGTCTGTTTCCCAATCCAACTGTTGAAAAGATTTTCAGCTCTGCCACCTGGCTACGAGCGTAAACGCATGAGCGAGGGGTAATGTTTTTCCGAGGGTCCTCCAGGACGCACTCGCGACTAACATATTCCCTTGGGCCTATCCCTGCTCTTTGGCTGGTTATCCTGCCTTTGGAAATAATTGAAGGGTTGTTGCCCGAATGAGAGCTCGGAAAGGTCGATCCTTTCTCGAATTCAAGAGGTTGGAGTCCAAACCTGTTCCTGCCAGTTCCTCCAGTCGGAGGAGAGATGCAATCGGGGGTAGCTAGGCCGACATGCAAGGAGGGAGCTGACCTCGGCCGGCAATACATGGGTTCGGTCTTACAAGGGCGCTTATATCCCGAAGCATCGTCCCATCGTCCGCACTGGGATATCCAGGGGGAACAGGTTGACAACTGATTTCTTGGATCGATCTCGGAGTAGAACCATAAGGCCTCAAAAAGCTTGAGACGAAAAAAGCATAAACAGAAGCCAAACAGTTGTCACTATCTATATATGTGTATGAAAACATGTATAAACAAAATACATCTTTAACCGCTAGGGATAGAACCTTTTTAGGTCATCCCCGCTCCAAGTATCTCTCAGCTGCTCTCCAACCTGATCCTGGAGGTAATAGCCTTTGATGGCCAAGGCTTCTTGGACGATGAAGGGACCTTCCCAATTTGGATGCAGCTTGTCAACTGTTGCTCATCTTCCCGCGGCGTCCACCTTCTTCATGACCAGATCCCCAGCGAGGAAATGTTTTAGGCGGACATTCTTGTCGAAGTGCTTCGCCATGCGCCGCTTGATCTCCTCTTGGCGGATGGAGGCCAAGTCACGAAGCTCTTCTGCGAAATCCAGCGAGAGCCTTTGGGCGTCTTCATTCTCCAAGCATTATTCTTCACTGCCATCTCCAGCTGCTACGACTCTCGGGCTTCGAACCTCGAACTCCACTGGGATGGGTGTCTCAGACCCGTGGGACATCTTGAAGGGAGTTTCCCCCGTAGCCGAGTTTGGAGTTGTCCTCAGAGCCCAAAGGATTGAGGGGAGCTGCTCTGCCCAATTGCCTTTTAAGTTGGTGACTTTCTTCATTAGGAGGTTGATGATCAACTTGTTGGCGGCTTCCACTTGTCCGTTGTTGCGAGGATGATGCACAGAGGCGAATCGAAGATCCGTCCATAGCTGCTTGCAGAAGTCCTCTAACTCCAAGCTAGCGAACTGTGGCCCATTGTCGGTGACGATGGCGAGAGAAATCCCGAACCTGCATGCAATCTCTCCCCAAATAAAATTCTTTACAATCTGCGAAGTGGTCTTGGCCAGAGCTTTTGCCTCGATCCATTTGGAGAAATAATCGATCATGACAAGGACGAACTTCCTCTGTCCGCTGGCCTGAGGAAAAGGACCGATCAAGTCCATCCCCCAGATGGCGAAGGGTCATGGAGCAGTGATCGAGCGCAGATGCTGAGCTGGTTGTAGTTGAAGAGGCGCGAAGAGCTGACATTGGCGACATTTTTTGGAGAAGGCTTCCGCATTTTTTCGAATAGTGGGCCAGAAATACCCATGCCTTAGAATTATTTGTTCTAGAGTGAGAGTACCTGAATGACTGCCACACTCTCCCGAGTGAATCTCCTCCAGGACACGAGGGACTTCAATCTCCGAGAGACATCAGGTCAGAGGACCTGAGATGGTTTTGTGATAGAGCTCTCCTTCTTGAAGTGAGTAGTATGCGGCTTTGTAACAGAACTTCCTCTGATCCCCCTCGCTGGCAGGAATCTGACATGTTGCTAGGAAAGAAATAAACGGATCTCTCCAGGATGCCCTCTGCTCGATCTCCATCATCTCCCCTTCCTCGATGGACGGTCAGAACAGTTCAGTCACGATACCCCCAGCCCGGGGACCGTACTTGGCAAGGTAGTCGGCTTCTGAATTCTCTTCTCGGGGTACATGCTCGACGAAGAAATATTGAAACCCCATGATCAGACCTTTTTACTTTGATTAAGTATCTCTGCAGGATCGGATCATTCATCTCGAACTCGCCTTTGATCCGAGACGCGACTACCATCGAGTCGGTGAAGGCCCTGATATCTCGAATTGCCAACTCCTTGGCGAGACGCAAGCCAGCCACCATGGCTTCGTACTCCGCCTGATTATTTGTAACTTGGAAGAGGATCTCGACTGCTTGCTCGATCCTGGTTCCCTGAGGGCTTACGGGCACGACTCCGGCTCACACGAAATATCTGCCCAAAGCCCCATCCACGAACATTTTCCAGGAAACTGGGCTAGAAGGGCCTTCCTTTCCTTCTACCTCAGCTGATAAGTCGGCAAGGAAATACTCCACCGCCTGCGCCTTGATCGCTACCGTTGGAGAGTAAGAGATATCGAACTCGCTAAGCTCCACCACCCACTTTGCCAGCCTGCCAGAATGCTCCACTCCATCCAGGATACTCCGTAGAGGATGATCGGAGACGACCCTGATGGAGTGAGCTTGAAAATACGGACGAAGCCTCCGAGCCGAAACCACCAAAGCAAACACCAGCTTCTCAAAAATAGGGTATCTCGCCTCCGCCTGCCACAGGACTCTACTAACATAGTTGACAGGGAGCTGCTTCTTTCCTTCCTCCCGGATCAAAACTGAGCTAACCGCCTCTGCCCTGACTCTCAGATAGAGAAAGAGATCTTCGTTACACCGCGGGCCTTGGAGGAGAGGAGCTTGGGTTAGCTGTTGCTTGAGCTTTCCGAAGGCCTCCTCACACTCTGCGGTCCACTCGAACTTCTGATTTCCCCGAAGGATCTTGAAGAACGGAGAGCACTTCTCCCCTGCCTTGGACAAGAAACGACTAAGGCCTGCCAGCCTTCCTGTCAACCTTTGAACCTCCTTGGGATCCTTTGGGGACGACATCTCCAGAATGGCCTTCACCTTGTCTGGATTGGGTTCCAGCCCCCTGGGAGTGAGGAGGTGACCTAGGAACTTCCCTCTTCCTGCACCGAAGATACACTTGGCCGGGTTGAGTCACATCTTATACTTCCTCAGGGTAGCGAAGGTCTCCACAAGATCCGTTATGTGCTTTGCAACACTTTTACTCTTGACGAGGAGATCATCCACATAAACCTCCAGATTCTGCTCCTTCTGCTCCTTGAAAATTTGATCCATCATCCTTTGATAAGTCGCGTTCGCATTCTTGAGCCCGAAGGGCATCATCTTGTAGCTATAACAGCCATCGCTGGTTATGAAGGAGACGTCCCGGCAGTCGGGGGGATGCATCCGGATCTGTTGATACCCTGCAAAAGCATCAAGAAAACTCATGACAGGAAACCCGACGACGGAATCAACCAGCGCGTCGATTTGAGGCGAGGGGTAGCAATCCTTTGGGCAAGCTTTATTCAACATGGAAAAGTCGATACATAGACGCCAGCCCCCTCCATGCTTTTTCACCATTACAACGTTGGAGACCCAGCCTGGATACTGGATCTCTGAGACAAAACCTGCCTCCAGTAACTTCTCTACCTCCTCCCTGATAGGCCCGGCCAGCATGACGACACTCTTCCTCTGCTTCTGACAAACGAGAGCCATCGCGGAAGTTCCACCGCCCCTTCCACCTCTTTCTTCTCTCCTGAGAAGCCAAAATGGGGTCCATCTGCAGCCTGGACCCGGGATGCTTCCACTTGAAGCCCGACAAATGTTCTCATGAAAATGACATTCACCGAGCTACCGTTGTCCGCGAGGATTCGGTCGACGGTGAAGTCTTCGATTGCAGCTTGAATCACCAAGGCGTCATGGAAGGGGTTCTCATTCCCCAGCATATCCTCCTCCAAAATGGTGATCTCCTCAAATGGCGATGGGTTTTGTGACGTCGAGGCGACGTCCTTCCGATAGATCTGGTGGAGACTTCCCTTGCGGGAAGCTCCGGGTCCGGCCCCTCCGTTGACCACTCCTACATGCCCAGCTTCTGGGCCATGTATCACTTCTCCAGGACCTCCCAGGTCGACTCGATCTTTATTCCTCCTCCTCCCTGGAGCTTGGAATGCCACCTACCCCACCGGGGCCTCCTACCTCTGCTGTCCTCTCTCCGCTGCTCCTGCTTCCAACCTCCTCCTTGCTTCCCAGAACTCCGTGCAAGCCAAGGTCCCGTGCCCCTCTACTTGATAGATATCGCAGTAGAGGGGAATCTCCGCCTCTTGACGCATCGCCCACTGCTCCCTCCGACGCCATTTGTTGTCTTAGCGAGTGATGGTCATCGTCTCCCTTCTTCCTCCTTCTCGGCCTCCCTCCTGCCGGTTACCGTTCCTCCTCTCCTCCTGGAAGTGTTGCCTTGCTGGTGGTCTCCACTGGTGGTGATTCTCGGGATACTGGAATCGCCTTTCCCCCTTCCTCCTGTCTGGGCCTCCGCTGGCCTCCTCTCTTCTTGTCTTCGAGGCCTCTCCTGTCTCCTTTCCTCAACCCTCCTGGGCTCTTCTCTCGTCCTCCTCTCCTCTCTCCTCGGCTCCTCCTTCTTCCTCTCCACCTGCCTCTCCGGCGTCCTCCTTGCCTTCGTCCTCGAAGGTCCTGCTCTTCCCCTCTCCCTCTAGACATCTCCATCCAACGTCGCCAAGAAGTCCTTGTTCTTTTCTTCTCCGCGAACAAAGGTGTTCGCCCTCTCTATCATTTCTTCAAAGGATCGCGGGGGATTAGACCCCATCTCCATGCTGAATAAACCTTGTTTCAGCTCGAACTTCTGGGCTACCATCAGCATAAAGCTGTCCACCTCCTCTACCTCCAAAATCTCCTCCTAGAAACGATCAATGTAGTGACCCAAGCTCTTGTGCTGCCCTAGGGTGACTTTGAAGAGAGCCGTCGCCTCCTTCTTCCTCTTCTTCGATGTCACGAACCTCGTCATGAGGCCCTGACGCAGGTCGGAGAAGCAGTATACGGACCCTGCTGGCAGCTGATGGAACCAATTCCTGGCATTGCCCTTGAGGATGATGAAGAAGAACCGACATTTGAAGGAGTCGGACATGTTGCGGATGGAGACAACATCATCAAACCATTGAAGATGTTTGATAGGGTCGTCTCTGTCTGAGTAGTAGGTGAGAATGGGTTCCCTAAACCCTTCAGGAACTGGGGCGGCGAAGATCTCATCACAAAAGGGGCTCCTCCCTCCCTGATGTTGAATTTTCTCAAAGTGGTCAGCAAGATAGCCTAAAACCAAATTAATATTCTCAGAACTATCCAGTTAACACCTTGATCATGCGGAAGCCCAAAGAGCAAGCTTAACACCAAATGCAAATGGAAGAACAAACAGATATTATATTCATTAACACTTCTTTATAGGGCAAGGTATACGTAGCGAGACATGATTTCACTAGTACACAAGCTAAAAACAGAAAGCACAAAACAAGCCGGGCGGACAGCACTGGAGACCGCCGAGACCGCCCAGTCCACCAAGGTCGCCGAAGCCGCCCGAACTGCTGCTGCTACAAGCCGAATAGCACACGGAGTCCGCCGAGACCGCGAGGTTGTGCGGACACACCGTTATTCGCCTACTGCTGATGAACTGAAGAACAGACCGCCTACCCGCCTGAGACCAGCGGACAGGTTATTGGCACTTGGAAATGTTGAAGCAGAGAACCACTGACAAGCCGCAGAAGCGACCAACTGAGATCGCAGAGACCGCACACTTCAATGTGCTTGACCGAAGTGAAAGCCAAACTCCTGGCTCCTTGAAGCTAGCCGCGCGACCTGCACACAGCAAACCGCCAGCTCTACTCAACCCGCGGGGACAGGAAAATCCAGACCGCAACAATTGCCCAAGCCCCACTTACTGTTCACTCAGTTACTGTAGACGTGCCGATGGGGTCTATTTATAGGCGAGGTGAGGAGTGTGGTCACCACCCGAGTGAATAGAGTCACCACCCCAACTCACGCACTAGCAAAGACTCGTCCGCTGAGTCTGCATGGACTTAGCCGGATTCCAAGAAAACCCGCCAGGATCAATAACAAAGATGTTCACCAACAGGCAAACTCGCATCAGTCCGCCCATGCGGACAAGGCACCAGTCCGCATAGCCCGCAAACACCTCACAAGGACAGTAACCACTGCGACAGTCCGCACACTATATGTGCGGACAAGGAGTCAGTCCGCACAGCTCGAAAGCCAAGCCTCCATCCGCCATAAGTCCACGACCAACAGGCAGTCCACCCGGTCAACAGCGGACTCGGCGGATATCGCGGACACACTGAACTTGTCACTGAATGTGACCAAGTCCAGAAAACTACCAAGAGCAAGCGCGAGCTTGGCGGACAAGGCCCAGTCCGCCTGCCCCAAAGCAGATCGCCAAACACACCACCAGAAGGCAGATCTCGCAAGCCCTACTCGCACAGCTGCCAAGACATCGACCACCTACCGGACTTCAACACCAGTCCGCGCAGTCCTCCACAACAACTAACACCTGCTGCACCACCAGAGCTCGGCAAAGGCCACAACCGAACTCCAAGGCCAGTCTGCAACAGCGAACACCGTGGACTCTCCAGTCCGCAAAGCCTCCCTCGGAAAGAACACCCAAAACGTCGGTTAACACAAGCTTGCAAAACCACAAGGCCGTTGATCAAACTAAGCACTGCCTACAGTCCGCGAATCGTAGTCCGCTCAGGCCGCTTCGCTTGAAGCCCTTCCTTGGCCATAGGCCAACCAGGCCGCACAACAGCCCGCCCAAGGCCGTGCACTAGGCCTCTCCTCAAGAACAGCTAAGCCACCAAGACAGCCAAGGTCACCCAGGTCACAACCAGCAGTCCGCCCAGGCCGCGAACTCAGGACGCTCAGGCCGCACAGTCTGCCCGACCTGCCTATCACCCACTTCCACTTCACAAATTTCAACACTCCCCCTTGAAGTGAGAAGTGGTGATCAAACCCAGCAAGCTTCGTAACTGCTGAAATGGCCCCTTCGACAGCGGCTTCGTAAAGATGTCAGCAAGATTATCGTCACTCCGAACATGCCCGACCAGAAGAGATCCCTCCAACACTTTCTCCCTTATGAAGTGGTGCTCAATCTCAAAATGCTTGGTCCTTGTGTGACATACTGTATTGTTTACCAGTTTGAGAGCACTCTCATTGTCACCCCATAGAAAAGTAGGTCCTTGCACTTCTTAATGAACATCCTCTACAAGCCTCCGCAATCAGATGACTTGCCGAGCAGCCAAGGCCGAAGTCTTATACTCAGCTTCTGTAGTAGACACGGACACTGAGTCCTGCTTCTTGTTACACCACGAAATGCAAGCTGATCCACAAGTGAACACATAACCCGAAGTTGATCTCCGATCATCCGAGTCACCACCATAGTCAGCATTCGTGTATCCAAGCAAAACAAAGTCCGCATCCATACTATAGAGGAGTCTCATATCAGAAGTTGTCTTGACATACTTCAAGATGTTCTTTACCGCCACCAGATGAGACTTCCTTGGTTCATCCATAAACCGACTTACTCGGCCAACAGCATAAGCTATGTCTGGCCTAGTAATCGTCAGATAGATCAAGCTCCCTACAAGAGCCATGAACACCAAGGAATCAGGAAGAATCCTTCCTTCATCTCGTCGAAGCTTCAGCCCATGTTCCAGTGGAGTCGAGCAACTCTTCCCTTCGCCCATGCCAAATCGATTCACAATGAGATCCGCATAACCCTTTTGGCAAATGAGTATCCCTCTCTCCTTCCTCTCCACTTCAAGACCGAGAAAGTGATGAAACTCTCCCAAGTCTTTCATCTCGAAGCGTATAGCAAGCTCAGCTCTGAGCCTTGGTACTTCCTCCTCCGAATTCCCTGTGATGATCATATCATCCACATACAGCAGGACCAAGACTAGAAGCTCCCCCTTCTTCTTGACGAACAAGCTAGTATCCGAGTTGGAAGCAAGATAACCGCAGAATTGCAGATACTCTGTTATATTCACATACCAAGCTCTAGGAGCTTGCTTCAACCCGTAGAGAGCCTTCGTGATCTTGCAGACATAGTCCAGATGAACTTCAAAAACAAATCCAAGTGGCTGATCCATGAAGATGTCCTTGTCAATCTCTCCGTAAAGAAAATCATTCTTCACATCAAGCTGCCACATCCTCCATCCCTTGCAAGCAGCCAAGGCGATCACCACTATAACCAAAGTTATCTTTGCAATTGGACTAAATGTCTCCTCATAGTCTTCTTCATACTGCAGTAGAATCCTCGAGCAATCAGGCGAGCTTTGTACCTATCAATGCTCCCATCAGCCTTTTTCTTCAACTTATACACTCACTTGCAAGTCACTGGAGTAATGTCATCAACCTTGGGCACAAGGTCCCAGGTTTCATTCTTCTTGAGAGCAGCAATCTCTTCCTTCATGGCAACTTCCCCCTCCTTGACTCCAGTGGCCTCGTTGAAGTTTGCAGGCTCTCGCTCATCTAGAGGACCTGCAAAGAAGAAGGAGACAAAGCTCACTGCATTCCCATCACAGTACCGAGTTGGTGGCTTCACATCCCTCTTTGATCTCCGAAGAGGTTGTTCCTTGCTCACTACCTTTGTTGCTTCTCCGGGCTCAACTCTACCATCAGGCAAGCTTTGAGCAATGCTCCCCCTGCTTCCTGAGCCAGAAGCCTCAGCACCAGAACTTGAAGCAACAGGAGCTGCTAGTGAAACAGCAAGCTCCTCTTCCAGACCTTCAGTTGCCATCTTCTGCTCTTCATCAACCTTGCTTTTTGTTAGCTCAACCGAGCCACCTCCATATGACGTCAGTTCGTCAAATAACACATCTCTTGAAACAACAAACTTCTTCTTCGCAGGATCCATGCATTTTCATCCCTTCTTCCGCTCATTATAGCCAACAAAGACAAGCTTCCTTGCCTTTGCATCAAGCTTGGTCCTTGAAGCATCCGGGACATGCATATAGCAAGTTGATCCGAACACCCGAAGGTGTTCCACACTGGGCTTCTCCTTCAGCAACATCTCAAAAGGAGTCTTCATGTTGATCAGACTGAGCGACATCCGATTGATGACATAAGAAGCACAAGACACCCCCTCTGCCCAGAAGGACATATGAATGTCTTTCGCATGAAGCCAGCATTTGCAAGTCTCTGTCAGATGACGGATCTTCCACTCCGCTACTCCATTTTGTTGTGGAGTTTGAGCACAAGTAAGCTCTCTTTGGATCTCGTGCTTCCTGCAGAAGTTAGAAAACTCGAAAGAGACAAACTCACCATTGTTGTCTGTTCTAAGTTTCTTGATTCACAAGCCAAGCCGACCCTCCACCAACTCCTTGAACTCCACAAACAAACAAAAAGCTTCAGACTTCTCCTTCAAGAAATATACCCAAGTGTATCTTGAGTAGTCATCAATCAGCACAAGCATGTATCTACTCCCACCAAGGCTAGCAGTGGCGGTTGGTCCCATTAAGTCTCCATGGATGCACTTCAATGGTCTCTTGCTCCTTGTTTGTGATTTATCAAACGGAAGACGATGAGCCTTGCCGTACTGACATCCCGCACAAACGTGACCATCGCCAAATGAAGATAGCTTAGGCAAGCGTCTTATAAGGCTTCTGTTTGCCATAGCTTTCAACTTCTCCATTCCTACGTGCCCCAGCCTTTCATGCCATATAGCAGCGCTATCGTTTGCTCTCATCCGATCAACATAAGCGTTAGTTGCAAGAACAAACAAGTTCTTCACTCTCCTCCCAACATGAGCAACATCAGTCTTAACCGCTGATACGTTGCGAAGGAACTTCACTTCTGTTGGCCCAAATAGAACGTGATAACCCGCGTTTACCGCATTGGTCACAGAGAAGAGGTTCTTCTTCATGCCCGACACGTGATACACACTCCTTAACGTGAGTGACCCCTTATCACTACCGAAAGACACAACCCCCTCTTTATCCACTGCATAAACAGTATTATCAGCAGTTATGATAGCTTCGTTACATGAGTATGCTTGCAAGGAAGAGAACTTCGACTTGTCTCTGGTGAGGTGATGACCACACCCGGAGTCCACGATCCACTCGTTGTTGAAGTCGACAACGGACAAAGCACGGACACAAGTGTCCGTCATGAAAGCTCCGCCCCATCCAGCTTCCTCACTCTTAGAACAAGCTTCCTCCTTGCCAGCAGCATGCCCAAGCTGCAGTTTGACCTTGCAGTCACGTTTGAAGTGTCCCCGCTGATGACACTTGTAGCACTTCAAGTTCTTCTTCCAATCCTTCTTAGGAGCAGCGCTCCTCTCTGGTTGATAAGAAGTTGAAGGCTCATTTTCAGCAGCAGTCTTCTTCTTATTCCCTTCTCATCCCTTCTTCTTGCCTGAGAAGAGAGCTTCACTACCTTCCTCTGTGACAGTAACTCCAGCCATCTGCCTTGCCAAATTTTCTTGCGAAGCAGGCAGGTTCTCAAGCTCCAGCAGAGATGGCTGAGTAGCCCAGCCTTGAATAGATGTCACAAAAGCAACAAACTCCTTCCGCAAGCCGCAAATTATGTGTCTTTTCATCTTAGCCTTAGAGATAGGCTCATCAGGATCAAGTGTTGATAGCTCAGCACACAAGCTCTTCATCTTCATAAAGAATTTTGAGATGGTCAGGTCTCCTTGAGTTGTCCTAGCCAACTCATTCTCCAGAAACTGAAGTCTTGCTACATTCTTCCGATTGAACAACTCATCAATAGTTGTCCAAATATCAGCAACAGACTCACATCCAATGATGTGATCAAACAGTTCTGGTGACACAGCTCTCTTGAGAACAAACTCCGCCTTTGCATTTGTTTTTCTCCAGAGCCTCACCTGCTCAGGAGTACCAAAAGCAGCAGTCACTTCCTGTCTGTCGTCACCACCGACTACCTCCCATAGCTCCTCGCCCAGAAGGTAACTCTTCATGCACGACTTCCACTTCGTAAAGTTAGTCGGCGTTAAGAGTTCAATACCAAGACCTCTTACGTAGCTTACTTCCATTACAACAACCTTTGGTTAAGCTTCCAGATGCACAGAGAAACAACAGAGCAACAACACACGTTGTTCACCGCTCAAGCAACTGAACCTGACTCTGATACCATGTTGAATTTTCTCAAAGTGGTCAGTAAGATAGCCTAAAACCAAATTAATATTCTCAGAACTATCCAGTTAACACCTTGATCATGCGGAAGCCCAAAGAGCAAGCTTAACACCAAATGCAAATGGAAGAACAAGCAGATCTTATATTCATTAACACTTCTTTACAGGGCAAGGTATACGTAGCGAGATATGATTTCGCTTGTACACAAGCTAAAAACAGAAAGCACAAAACAAGCCGGGCGGACAGCACTGGAGACCGCCGAGACCGCCCAGTCCGTCAAGGTCGCCGAAGCCGCCCGAACTGTTGCTGCTATAAGCCGAATAGCACACGGAGTCCGACGAGACCGCGAGGTCGCACGGACACACCGTTATTCGCTGACTACTGATGAACTGAAGAACAGACCGCCTACCCGCATGAGACCGGCGGACATGTTATTGGCACTTGGAAACGCTGAAGCAGAGAACCACTGACAAGGCGCAGAAGCGACCAGCTGAGACCGCAGAGACCGCACACTTCAATGTACTTGACCGAAGTCAAAGCCAAACTCCTGGCTCCTTGAAGCTAGCCGCGCGACCTGCACACAACAAACTGTCAGCTCTACTCAACCCGCGGGGACAGAAAAATCCAGACCGCAACAATTGCCCAAGCCCCACTTACTGTTCACTCAGTTACTGTAGACGTGTTGGGAGGGGTCTATTTATAGGCGAGGTGAGGAGTGTGGTCACCACCCGAGTGAATAGAGTCACCACCCCCGCTCGCGCACTAGCAAAGACTCGTCCGCTGAGTCCGCATAGACTTAGCCGGATTCCAAGAAAACCCGCCAGGAGCAATAACAAAGATGTTTACCAACAGGCAAACTCGCATCAGTCCGCCCATACTATGCGGACAAGGCACCAGTCCGCATAGCCCGCAAACACCTCACAAGGACAGCCACCACTGCGACAGTCTGCACACTAAATGTGCGGACAAGGAGTCAGTCCACACAACTCGAAAGCCAAGCCTCCATCCGCTGCAAGTCCACGACCAACAGGCAGTCCTCCCGGTCAACAGCGGACTCGGCGGATACCGCGGACACACTGAACTTGTCGCTGAATGTGACCAAGTATAGAAAACCACCAAGAGTAAGCGCGAGCTTGGCGGACAAGGCCCAGTCCGCCTGCCCCAAAGCAGATCGCCAAACACACCACCAGAAGGCAAATCTCCAAGCCCTACTCGCACAGCTGCTAAGACATCGGCTACCTGCCGGACTTCAACACCAGTCCGCGCAGTCCTCCACAGCAGCTAACACCTGCTGCACCACCAGAGCTCGGCAAAGGCCACAACCGAACTCCAAGGCCAGTCCGCAACAGCGGACACCGTGGACTCGCCAGTTCGCAAAACCTCCCTTGGAAAGAACACCCAAAACGCCGGTTAACACAAGCTTGCAAAACCACAAGGCCGCTGATCAAACTAAGCACTGTCTATAGTCCGCGAACCGTAGTCCGCTCAGGCCGCTTCGCTTGAAGCCCTTCCTTGGCCATAGGCCAACCAGGCCGCACAACAGCCCGCCCAAGGCTGCACACCAGGCCGCACAAGCCGCTCGTCAAGAACAGCCAAGCCACCAAGACAGCCAAGGTCACCCAGGCCGCAACCAGCAGTCCGACCAGGCCGCGGACTCAGGCCGCTCAGGCCGTACAGTCTGCCCGGCCTGCCCATCACCGACTTCCACTTCGCAAATTTCAACACCTGACGGTGGCGAGTTTCATCCTCGCTGGATACGTCGTATTCGCTATAGTGCCGAGTATCTCTGTATCTCGCCGGCGACATTGGATCCCGAAAGCGGACCCCTTGGCTGCCCGCCGGGTAATGTCGCGACTGCACCGGTCGCTCTTCCCTTGCCCAAGCGGGCTCCTTCCCAGCTCGCCTCGGCGGCGCTTCCACATCAAGCGGTGTCACGCGACGGGGGGAAGTCGTCGTGACATCGGGGCGACGAGCAAACCCGGCAAGGATGGTCTGCTCGATCCTCTTCCCAAAATCTTCAAACGCGACAACTGTCATAAACTCGCCACCTCGCGCGACTTCTTCTCCTCCTGCTGAGTTACCGACCAACTCTCCATACTCGCCACCATTGGTCATCTTACTCAACCACTAAACTTTCCTCCTTGGCTGCGATCCACGCTCACCGCACCAAGTATTGAAGCCAGGAAAATTCCCAACCTCAGATTCAGACCAAACCCGCCTAAGGTTACCGGTTCAGAGGTCAGATCAGACGGCTAGGGTAACTAGGATAAAGAATCAGGTCAAAAAGGACCCCAGATGTTGCATCAGGAAGGTCCCACCGTGTACACGAATGCTCGAAATGAGCAGCCCCTTCTCAATCAAAGATGGCCGAACTGGGTACGAGGGAGACTAGCTGACGAAGTCGCAAGGTCGCGACTTGGTCTCTAAGGAAATGGAATCCAAAGACTTGACTAGTATCTCAAAAGTGAAGCTCGCGAGTATCCTGCAGAGGATTTGAAGTGCCTCGCCTCATACCCCTGGGGTCCTATTTATAGGCAAATCCAGGGGGGTCATATTTATACCCCCCCCCCCCCCCCCGGCGACCAGGCGACTTCCTGGAGAGCTCGCACGGGCTGGACGAGTTTCTCGCCTAGTTGCCCACCTGGCGAGTATGCGAGGAAAGCTCGTCATACTCGCCCAATCCTTCCGCGATCTTGCATGCTGACTTTGACTCTTGTCTTGACTTGTTGACCTTGACTTCTGCTGACCTGACTGTGGTAGGACTCATCCTCGACGAATATGGGTTGTACAATACAGCTATCCGAGTCACATGGACTCTTAGTGATGAGAAAAGACACATCACTATCATCTGTCGTAGCTACCACCATCTTGCCCGCATCCTGGACGTCCCGAAAAATCTGCACACGCTGTGGACAATGTCTCATAATATGGTCACTCTGTCTGCAATAGTAGCACGCCACTGCCTTCATCGATGCAGATTTGGATCGTGCACTCCCATATCTCTTCTCGAACTGCCTCCCTCGTCATCCTCCTACTACCAAAGCATGCTAACCCTCATGAGCGGGGTCCAACAACATCTGACTGGACAGTAATGCAGATTAATTTACTCCATGTATATTGTATCCTTCCCATACAACAGAGTGGTCAGCATGTGTTTATACGATGCCTGAAGCGAGGTAGGAAACAATAAGGCCTTGTTTTCTTTCTCCACCTTCACACAGAGCACATATAGTTGGCTGAGAAGTCCATTGAACATGTTCTTGCAGGTTACCACCTTCCTGCATTTTCAGGACATACAGTCTATGCTTCAGTATCAGCCTTGTGGTCAACAACTTGCTCATGTAGAGTCTCTTCAGCTTCTCTCACAACGTGATAACAGACTTTACAATACCAATGTTGAAAAGCACTTTGTCGTTGACGCACATCCTGATAGTGCTAGTGGCACGCTCATCCATCTCCGTCTAACTTTTCCACCGAGTATCTGACCAACCAGTGTTCTTCACATCCATAGCTTCCTGTAGTACCTCTAGGTAATCTGATTAATTCACGGATCAGATCTGAGAAGATAGGGAGCAGACTGATGTCGTCATATATCGTTGACCCAAACCTAAAACTAGAACGTCCAATCAGTCACCTACTCAGAACCTGACTCTGATACTACTTGTTGTAAAATCTGGTACAAACGCAGTGTAACACCCTAAATTTCAGAATTGGGAAATATGGGGTGACACGGCCTGGGACACGGGCGTGTCCCAGGGCGTGTCCTTCTCGGGTGAGCAGTCGACGAGTGGTCGACAAAATACGGTCGACGATTGTCGAGTGCAGAGTACACGGCCTGTGACATAGGCGTGTCACAGGGCGTGTCCTCGCGGGTCGACGAATTTCAGCTCGACAAAGTGGAGCTGGGGCGTGTCTAGTGTCGTGTATGGGCACACGGCCTGGGACACTGGCGTGTCACAGGCCGTGTCCTTTTCGGGATGTGCCCAAGGCATTGAAGCCTATTGAACACGGGCGGGACACGACTGTATCTTGGGTACACGGCCTGTGACGCGGACGTGTCACTGGCCGTGTCCATGTCGGGTTGAGATTGATTTTTGTACAACCATATGAACACGGCCACGGACACGGGCGTGACTGAAGGCGTGTCAGGTGACACGGCCCGTAACACGGGCGTGTCACATGAGCGTGTACTAGTTTGGATAAGTCGGTTGAGCACCGCTTGAGGTACACAGCCTGGGACACTGGTGTGTCACAGGCCGTGTCAGGCAAAAAATAAGATTTTCTGGCAAAATCGTGGTCGTTCATTTCCTTCAGCTGGGATCTAATGGCTGAGCTCCTCCCCGTGTCTTTAAGGCCAGGAAATGAGTTGGAAAAGCTCATTTGAGCTTTGGCTTTCTCTTTCTACATACCTAGAGAGAGTGGAAGGAGGAGGAGGAAGGAGAGTTGGTCACTGGTGGTGCTGCGGAGGTCCAACTAGAGATCCGAGGCCAGCATTGTGGAGGAAAGGCCATTGCGGTTCTTTACAGCCAGCTAGGAGCTCATGACGCCGAAGCGATCTTCGAGTGTAACGACTTTTCTTCCTAGCCATGTGAAGGCTTCCTTTTTGACATATGCATGTGATTCCCCCACCAGAGTGTGGCTGATTATGAGAGTCTTTTGGGTTGATTCATGAAATCCCCAATCATTCGGCATATAGATCCGGAAAAGGAGTACAGAATAGGCATGTTTTGTGAAGCCCATCTGGAAAGGTTGGTCTGGATTGATGATGTTGCATATACGCACCGGAGAAGACTCCGTGATAAACATATAGTTTAGGAGTCGATGGGTTAAACCTGTGAAAGACAGTAGCAGAAAGTACTGGCGTGGTAGTCAGGAAAATACCCTTGACATTTGTGATAATAGTGGGGTTGTACCTGTGAAGAGAGTAGCATGAAGTACTGGTGTGCTCAAGAAAGACCGTCTGATGTTGTGATATGAATGGGTGTGATAGTAAGTACTAGCACGCCTAGGAAAACACCCCGGCTTTGTGCCGAACAAGAACGGTGAAACCGACCCGCGCATTTGATTTAGCCGCGAGTACGCCGTACTCGGTGATGGCAAGACGATTTGAGCAACGGGGGGTGGATGATCCGACCTGCATTATGTCCGTCCGACGTGAGACCAGAAAGTGTGGTCTGTTGGAGCGCATAGCGAGAGTCTTAGGCCTACGCGTCGTGATACAATGGGGGGCTACGGGCCAATCCCGGTTCACTAAGACTATAATCTCCGGCTGCACGCCATAGAGTAAATGCTCAATTGATTTGTCGTTGGGTTGCAACCCTGATACGGTGGTGGGCAACTAGTTCGTCGGTACACCAAGAATGTTCCCTCAGTGCACGGATCGTCGGGCCGCGTGGCTGACGGTTGTGATGGAATGAATGCGCGTGAGAGCACAATGTATGAATATATATCTGCCTTTGAAATGCTATGTCTGCGGGTAATACCACTGCCCCGGGAGAAGGGGTAGGGTCGTTATAATTTGGTCAGCTGAATGCTGACCGTTGCCTGTTTGCCACCGTTGGGTGGGCTGTCCCTGTGCAGGTGCTGGAGAGCCAAGTGGGACGCATAAAGGCTGAAGTTCCTGCTGCTGCTGCTACTGCTAGCCCTCGAAGGCTAAACAAAATGCTTTGTTTGTTTATACGTGGCCGGCCTATGCGCCAATGTTTGAGGCCACTGTTATGAAAAGCCCTGTAAGGCCATAAGGCCAGTTAACTTTATATTTGAAACAATTCTTGTTTTAAATAAATTTGGAGCTTTTATATTGTGGACATTCATGTGTGTGAGTTCAGCTTCGTGTTATAGGCTTCCGCTAGAATGAAATGAATTAGGATGCGCAACTCTAGTATCACTACGTGACTTCCCCGCCTGTTTTATGGTATATGTTGTGGGGCCCCGGCCGGATCTTCTAGTATATATCTGTGAACGAATGGAGACGTTACATTTTTGGTATCAGAGCTGTCAGTCTTTCCCTTTCAAATTCGTGGTCGAATTCTTTTGTGGGGTGGCGAGCACGTGTCTGTGCGAACCAAGTTAACACTATGAACTCCGGAATGTCCACCTTAGGAATGCAAATACATGTGTTTGAGGAACCTGCGCGTCCCTAGTTTGTTGTTTTGCTTGTGTGCGGCCGCTAATGTGCGTGTCTTGTCCACCTTTAGGTGACGCGGAGTGGTGCTGGGCAATCGGAGCCCCAACGATCTGATGAAAGTACGGCACCAGCTGAGGTGCCTACACCTCCGCCTTCTGCGGAAACTGTGCGACGAGTTGCTGAGGCATTATTTGTCATAATCCAAGCACAACCGATTGGGCAGGCGCAAGGGCAGGCGCAGCCAGCCGTGAGGCCAGAACAGGTTGCTGCGAGGCTAGAACCTGTAGCAGCTGTGGATCCTCGAGCAGCTGAGAAGCAGTTAAAGCAGTTCATGGGTTTCAACCCGCCTACGTTTTCGGGGATGGGATCCCCTACACAGGTCGAAGACTGGTTGTCGCATCAAGCAGATTATGATGGCGATCGGAACGGAGGAACATCAGAAAGTCACCTTAGCAACTTTCTTGCTGGAAGGAGAGGCTCATTTATGGTGGGATGAGATGGAACTACACCACTTAGCGGGTCGATCATTGACACAAGTGTTGATTGAGGAATTCTCGAGATTCTTCCTGGCAAAGCACCTCCCGGCGGCACAGCGTATTGCCATGGAGAACGAATTCCAAAGGCTGACGCAAGGTGAAGGCAGTGTTGAAGCTTACCTGCATGAGTTTACACGTTTGGGACGGTATTGTTGGGTACATTGGAATATATGTACCTGATTTGAAGAAGCCTCACCCTACTCAATGATATACATCAAGGTGTATTTGATGTGCTTTGAGTTTATTTATGCAGGTTAAGTAATTGCAAGGAAAGCAAAAAAGTTTCTAAGTACATGTGTCGACACCCAGAATAAAAGTGTCGACACTTAAGGAGGCTTGTGTCGACACCTAGAGAAGTAGTGTCGACACTTGGAGTAATTGTGTCGACACCAGGAAGGCAGAGTCGACACCAGAAGGAAAGTGTCGACACATACAGGTAATGTCGACACACAATGAAGAATTGTCTACATAATCAGTGTCGACACTTAGAAGCAGTGTCGACACCCAGAGAAACTTTGTCGACAGCAAAAGTGTTGACACTAGGAGGCTGTGTCGACACTCAGTAAACTTTAACAAAGTTTAAGTACAAGTGTCGACACAAAGGAGATGTGTCGACACTCAACAAAAGTTTCAACACAGAAGGCATGTGTCGACACAAAGAAGATGTGTCGACACTTAGCAAGTTTCAACACAAGAATATGTGTCGACACAAAGGACTTGTGTCGACACTTAGCAGAAATCAACTAAGTATTGAAGAAGAAGGACTTGTGTCGACACACAGGATCAGTGTCGACACATTCTGAAGAAGCAGTGTCGAGAAGCTGTTACAACAACACAAGGAGTTGTGTCGACACCATGAAGGCTAGTGTCGATACTTAGTCTACTTGTGTCGACACTTGGTCTATGTGTGTCGACACATAAAGACTATCTGTCTCGACACTATCAGACAGTGACAGAGATTTCAAGAAGAGACTGGATGACTTGATAGCTGTCATTTCAACCGGTCAACTGCTACTGTCAGAGCTGTCAGAAGGTTGTTAGAAACCGGATCAGCCGGTCACGATGAAGAAAGCTTATATAAAGGCTTATTCCTTCACCAGAAAGGGGATCAATCAATCGATCAATGAAGTGAAAATAACACAACAAGAAGTAGACCTTCAAGAGAAGATATAAGAAGTTGGAGAGAGAGAGCTCCTTCTAATAAGACCAGCTGTTGAACCAAGCTGATAAGGAAGATTCAGATTGAAATCAGAATCTCAAGTCCGCAGTTGATTGAAGATCATCTGTATAGAGATACAACCCTACTGTGTTCTAATTCAAGAAGCTTTGAAGAAATCCAAGGGAGGTTGATCTCAGCTAAGTTCTTTCAAGAACTCATCAAGAAACCAGTCAACTCATCTCTCTCTATTAGAGTTGTGGTTATATACTTTGTATTTTCTAATTTCTGTAGGATCTTGTATAAATCTGAGTTGTAAGCCTAAATCTATAAAGGCTGAGGTAGGGCCTGTGAGCCTGAGTGTAGGAGAATCATTTCTCTGACTGTAGGCCTTGTTGAGGGCTGAGGTAGGGCTGTTGTGCCTGAGTGTAGGTCTTGTTGAAGACTGAGTGGTAGGGCTTTTGTGTCTGAGTTTTAGGAGTGGGATCACTCTGAGTTGTAGGAACTTGTTTGAGGTTCTGAGTTGTAAGATCTGTGGATCTGAGGAGAAGTGGAGAAGTTAGGCCGAATCTAGTACACTACTTGATAGGCGAAGGGGGAAAGTGGATGTACCCAGACCTTGGGAAACCACTATAAATCCTGTGTGCTCTCTGAGATTGTATGCTTGTATGGTTGATGTGTTGTGATACTTGTAGAATTGCAATTACTATACTGTATTTCTGCCTTTAAAGTTTAAAAAGATATAGGTCACCTATTCACCCCCCCCCCCCTCTAGGTGATTAGACATTGTTTCTTTCAAGTGGTATCAGAGGGAGGTTACTCACAAAGGACATAACAGTCTGAGTAAAGATCCTATAGGCAGAATTAAGAATCAAGAAAATGGGTTCAACTGAGAATCACAAAGAGCTAGGATCCATGAAATTGCCAATCTGCAGAAAAGAGATTTTTGGCATATGGAAAGAGAGGGTTAGACTCTTTATGGAAGCATCTGACCCAAGAATATACATCACAGTCAAAGAAGGGTCATATGTGCCAATGAAAGGATCTGTTCTGGATGCAAATCAGAGAACTCCCAAAGACTTCTCAGAAATGACTAAAGATGAAATAATTCTGGCCACTATGGACAAGAGGGCCCAGAATATTATTGTAAGTGCAATTGATGATGCCACATTTCAGAACCCAATACATTGTAAACCTCAAAAGAAATGTGGGATACTCTAATAGTTTACATGGAGGGATCTGAAGAGGTAAGACAAGACAGTAAGTGTTTGTTAAATCAGGAGTATGAAAGCTTCAGACAAGGAAGGTCTGATAGCATTACTGGGTGTTATAAGAAATTCTATAGGATTGTTAATGAGTTGATGTTCTATGAAAGAGAATTCAGCAATTATGAGCTGAATGATAAGTTCTTGAGATCCCTAACTAAGGACTGAGATACTAAGATTTGTGTCAGAAGGGAAATGGCCAAACTAGCTGATATACCTCCTCCAACATTGTTTGGAAAATTGTTATCATATGAGATGCAGCTAATGATTAGGAAGGAGGAAGAGAAGACTACAAGAATGGAGCACAAGGAAAGAGCTGTGGCCTTCAAGACTGAAGCCACTAAGAAATATAGAAGCAAGTCTCCATCTCCACCACAAATAGTTGCTGAGACAGTATCAGAAAATTCAGATAGTAAAAATTCAGAAAGCAGTAAAAGTGATGAGGATTTTGCTGCCTTTACAAGGCAGTTTCAAAAGTTTTTGAAGAAGAAGCAGTGGAGGTCTAAGCCATCCACTTCACAGTCTAAAGATGACTACTATCAGAACAGGAAGTCCTCAAGGAATGGGAAAAGAAAGTCCAAGCCAAGTAAAAATACATCCTCAAAGATAGTATGTTATTGTTGCAATAGACAAGGACATATAGTAGTTGACTGTCCAGAAAAGAGGAAAGAGTCAACTGACAAGAAGAAGACTCAGTTCAAGGGCAAAAAGGAAAGGTCCTTTGTTGCCAAGAAGGATAAGAGTTTGACTCATCAGTCATCTTCAGAAACAGATTCAGAAGCTGAAGCCTATATTGGACTGTTTGCTGAAGAGGAGGAAGATGAGTTCATGCAGTTAATGAACTCAATTTATGAGCATGAGGACAATCAGTGCAATGGACTGATGGCCTTAACAGAAGGAGACAAGATCCAGGATCAGCCTAGACCAAGTAAGGTACAATGTCTTTCAGATTATAGTACTGATTCAGAATCAGATACATCTGCATCAAGTGATGTGGGTGGGTCTGAATCTGAGGGTGATATTCATCATTTGATGGATGAATATAGAGATATATTGCAGGCACTTAAGAAGAGCAAAAATCTGGTCAAAACACTGACTAAGGAAATTGTTAATCTTAAGTTGGCAGCTGCTGATTCAGTTAAAGTGTTAGATCAAAAACTGAATGAGATTGTCAAGTTGAAAAACATTACTGTCATTCAATTGGGCACAATCACATTTAAGAATGATCAAATTAAAAATCTGGAGGCTAGACTTCAGAAGGAGAGAGAGATTGTTGCAAGTTTTTCTAAACTAAAATCAGTTTTACCTTCGATAGATGAGTTTATCCCTCAAAAGGGTAAGACTGGATTGGGGTTTACAAAACCTGCCAGGACAGTTAGGTCCAAGTCTAAGGGAAAAGCCTCGGTACTCAACAAGAAGCCTGTTGTAGATAAACCAGCCAGGGTTGTACCTAAACAAAGGTACAACAGATTTTGAGTGTGGTGTTGTGGCAGGTAGGCCACTTTGTCATAATTGTTGGCACAATTCTAGTGTCAAGGAGATTAGCAAACTACCTGCTAGAAAGAGCTACAGGTAGTCTTGTTAAAAGTCAAACTAACCTGCACCAATGACTCAAGAATTATTTGGGTTCTAAGGTTAAGTAATCTGTTTTGTAGGTGAGTCCAAGTGGCCATGCCCCTATATGGTACTTGGACAGTGAATGTTCCAGACACATGACTGGAACTAGGGGATTGTTGAAGGACTATACACCAATCAGGATGGTCCTAAAGTTACCTTTGTGGTTCAGAAAAAGGATTCATCAAAGCTTTGAGCGTTGGAAAATAACCTCACATAAGTTGAGTGAATCATCTCATTTGTCCAAGGATGGGTTGTCATATCAGTAGGTCAAGTGATCAAAAGATCATTCTGACAGGATATAGGAAGAGAAATGTCTTGTCTAGACATTATGTGTGAGAAACATTATTTCTCCTATTTGTCTTGTAGCTGATGAGAAAGTCTCACATTGTGTTAAATGGCACAAGAGGCTGGCTCATCTTAACTATAAGACAATTGACCAACTCTTTAGCAAAGAGTTAGTGAGGAATGATCCTCAGGTTAAGTGTATAAAGATTGGGATATGCTCAGCTTGTCAAAAGGGCAAGCAGACCAAATCCACCTTTCATATCCTTGAGAACAAAGATGTTGTGAGGTGTCTATACCTCTTGCATATGGATCTTTTTGGTCCTATGCTAGTTCACAGCCTAGGTAGGAAGGTCTACACATTTGTGGTAGTTGATGACTACTCAAGGTATTCTTGGGTGTTCTTCCTAAGGAAAAAATCTGAAACACCAAGCATCTTGTATAGTTTTGTTAAACAAATTCAGAATGAATTGAACAGTACAGTGGTCAAAATCAGAAGTGACCATGGTACTGAATTTCAGTCTGAAAGTATGACAAAACTGTGTGAAGAGTTTGGAATTTTTCAAGAATTTTCCTCACCAAGAACACCTCAGCAAAATGGTATTGCTGAAAGGAAAAATAGAACCTTGATAGAGGCTGGTAGAACTCTATTGAGTGACACATCTCTCCCAGAATATTTCTGGGCTGAGGCAATAAACACTGCTTGTCATGTGATCAATAGGGCTACTATCACCAAGAGCCACAAGAAGACCCCTATGAGATTGTGAAGGGCAGAAAACCAAATCTATCCTATTTCAGGATCTTTGGTTGCAAGTGTTATATCCTTAATAATGGTAAGTCTTATCTAACCAAGTTTGCTGCCAAATCCTAAGAGGGAATCTTTGTTGGGTACATCAACAACAGTAAGGCTTATAGGGTCTACAACTTGATTTCTCAAGTTGTAGAAGAGTCAGTTCATGTAGTTTTTGATGAAACTAGACTCATTAACAATGAATTGCCTAGAAGTGTTTGCAGCTCTACAAGTGTAACTGAGAAGATGGACAAGCTTACATTAACAAAAGGTCCTTCTACAAGTCAGCAAGTAGAAGAAGGTGGCTGCTGTCCAGGGGGAGTACAAGATACTCCTGAAGCTGAAGGGGATCAAGAAGTGCAGCTAAATGAAGAGAATGAAGGTGTACAACCTGAAGACAGGCCTCCAGCAAATCGGCATTTAAAAGATCATCCAGCCAATCAAATTATTGGAGATCTCAGTCAAGGGGTACAAACAAGGAGCAGGAATGTAAGTTCAGTTCTCTACTCCAGCTTTTTATCCAAGTAGAGCCAAAGAAATTTGAAGAAGCAATCCTAGACCCTCATTGGATTGAGGCCATGCAAAAGAGGAGTTGAACCAGTTCAAAAGATGCAAGGTCTGAGAGCTAGTTCCTAAACCAAAAGACCACAACATTATTGGAACTAAGTGGATCTTTAGGAACAAGTTGGATGAGAATGGAATTATTATAAAGAATAAAGCTAGACTAGTTGCAAAAGGATATAGGCAGGAAGAAGGTATTGATTTTGATCAAACCTTTGCTCCAGTAGCAAGACTGGAAGCAATAAGGAGTTTCTTGCCTATGCAAACTTATCAAGGATTTAAGGTATATCA